>VYZV01041669.1:50183-153950 GCA_013401275.1 Pandion haliaetus | reverse complement strand
GGGGCGGTCGGGGGGCGGCCGCCCGCCCTCAGCACCCGGGAGAGCTCCGCCGCTGCACCGCGCATGCTCCGGCCCCGCCGGCGCGGATATAACCGCGGCGCGGCGCGGCATCGGCTCCAGCCGCCCGGACCCGGCGCCGCTCNNNGGCAACCCCCCCCGCCCGCAGAAGAGGCTTCCCGCTGCTGCTGGCTCGGGGGTCTGGGGAAAGGCTCCCGCGGACCCGTCGCCCTCCCTAGCATGGGATGGGCGAACCCTGCGAGCGCGGTGCCTGCTCGCCGGCCGCCGGCATGAAGGACGGAGCGGACTGGGAGCCCTGGGACGCGCCGCTGGGTTTCCTGGAGGGCGCCCAGATGGGCAACAAGAGCAACGTGTCCTTCCTGCAGCTCTTCAAGAACATCAACCTGGAACGAGCCGACGGGATGCAGGGAGACAGCTCCGACGTGGTGCGGATTGTCATCTCCCTGGTGTACTCGGTGGTGTGCGCCCTGGGGCTGGTGGGCAACCTGCTCGTGCTCTACCTGATGAAAAGCAAACAAGGCTGGAGAAAGTCCTCCATCAACCTTTTTGTGACCAGCCTGGCAGTGACTGACTTCCAGTTTGTGCTGACCTTGCCATTCTGGGCAGTGGAGAACGCACTGGACTTCAACTGGCTATTCGGCAAGGCAATGTGTAAGATTGTCTCATATGTGACAGCCATGAATATGTATGCCAGTGTCTTCTTTCTCACTGCCATGAGTGTGGCTCGATACCGCTCTGTGGCTTCAGCCTTGAAGAATCAGCGGCGACGTGACCCACTGCGTGGCTGCTGCTCCGCCAAGTGGCTTTGTGCACTCATCTGGCTGTCAGCTATCCTGGCTTCCCTGCCTCATGCCATTTTTTCCACCACTGCCACCGTCTTCGATGACGTGCTCTGCCTCGTCAAGTTCCCCGAGGGCCGAGGCAGCAATGCCCAGTTCTGGCTGGGTCTGTACCACATCCAGAAGGTGCTGCTGGGCTTTGTGGTGCCGCTGGCCATCATCAGCCTCTGCTACTTGCTCCTGGTACGCTTCATCAGTGACAGACATGTTGGCAGCACCTGCAGTGGTCCCAGCACCAAGCGCCGCTCCAAAGTGACTAAGTCAGTGTCCATCGTGGTGCTGTCATTCTTCTTGTGCTGGCTGCCTAATCAAGCACTCACAATGTGGGGCATCCTCATCAAACTCAACGTGGTGCACTTCAGTACTGAGTACTTCCTCTCCCAATTGTACCTCTTCCCCATCAGCGTGTGCCTGGCACACTCCAACAGCTGCCTCAATCCTATCCTCTACTGCCTCATGCGCAGGGAGTTTCGCAAGGCACTGAAGAGCCTCCTCTGGCGGATCACTTCACCTTCCCTCACCACCATGCGCCCTTTCACCGACACCACCAAGCCCGAGCAGGAGGAGCAGGCCCTGAACGCCTTGGTGCCTGTCCACCCCATCACTGCTTCTTCCCCTGCTGCAGCTGTCCAGCCAGAGGTGGTCTATTACCCCCCTGGGGTGGTGATGTACAGCAGCCGCTCTGACCTGCTGCCTGCTAGCTCCATGGAGCAGCGCTGCTGAGATGGGAAGGGGGCTTTGGGGGGGGTGGGACTGTGGGGTCTGTGCAAGATGTGGCCCTGGGATACTGAATACCGGGTAGGGACAAGGGGAGAAGGGATGGGTAAAGGAGGGCTTCTGTGAGATGCTCTTTTGGGGTTGTGTCTGCTCTCAGAAGCTTGTTGATTGAAATTGTTGTCTTAAAAATGTCCACCAGACTGGAGGAGTAGGAGGAGGCAGTGATGGTGCGCTGGAGATTGGGGTGTCTCTAGGAGATGCATTTTAGTGCTTATACCTGTTCTGGGGAAGAGGAACTGGGGAGGGTGACAGGACTCCATCCAGGGAGCATGCAGGATGTTCAGGGCACCATAGGGAAGAGAGGGGCTGAATGGGGTGGAGCAAGGCTGGGAGGCCTCAGCTGTGTCCCCCCAACCTGGATGTGTAAGCAACAAGGGGCCAGCAGCCCTTTCACCCCTATGCGTGTGTTTGTGGCAGGAGGAGGGAACTGGGCTGCTTTGTCACTGCTGCATGGCGTTGTAAAGGATGCCAGCCTGGCTGTGGTCACTGCTCCCCAGGCTCCAGTAAGGGCACAGGGATCAGGCAGCCTATGCCCTATTTCATACCTGCCCTGATGGGAACAGTCAGGACAAGTGGGTACAAGGCTCCTGCTTGTTCAGGCTTGGCCCCTTTCTCCTCTCTTAGGGACCCAGGAAGGAGAGGGAACAAGGAGCATTGTGCTCCTCTCTGGATCTGTGCAGGATCTGCTTTTCCAGCTCACTTCAACCCCTCTGCTGCTGCCAGGATACAGAGCAACCCAGACAGTCAAGGAGAAACCCAAGGACAGGACTTGCAGCTTCATGGAGAGGTGTTGCTTTGCCTGGGTTTAGAGGGAAGGGTGTGGGCCCCCTGACATCATGTTCCCCACTCNGGGGGGGGGGGGGGACGACTCACAGCCCCAAACTGTGTGTGGCAAGGCAGGCATCTCTCCCAGGGCACTCAGGCTGCAGGCTTTGTTCATGCTGTGCTTCAGACTGTTTGTTTGTCACTCCAGGAAATCAGCACAACCATAAATAAAAAAGGGAAAAAGAAACAAATCATAGCCACTTCAAGCTGCTTGCTGTGGGATACTTTTGGGTTCAGCTGAAACCAAGCACAAAGGTTTTTGTTCTGCTAAAGTATTTGTTAAGGGTCTGCACTGATACTTGCCAGTGTTTTCAATTAACTCCAGTTCAGTTCCTCTGGTGTGAGCAGCCCTAGAGCCTGCCGTTCAGTGCTCTCGCACCCTGGAGGAAGGGCAGGGACAATGCCTATCCCAGCCTGTGTTCCAGAGAAATATCTGGGTAATAAATTGATGTTGATCTGAAATGAACTCTTAAGGGCATGAAAAAAGTGTAATTCTAAGCTGAGAAACTTTCTATGGTGAGATTATATATTTACATTTTAAAGTATTTTTTTAAACTATGAGAAAATGGAAAGATCAAAATATTTCTTTTAAAAGATGGGAAAAATGCAACAGTTCTGGTTTTGTTGTCAAAACACAAGTTCCTTAATCCCCAATACTGCATAGGGGGTGAATATATACATAAAATATTCAAAACCCTATTTCCAGTCCCTTCCCCTGCAGCCTAACACCAACATCTGTCCAACTCTGCTAAAAAAGCATTTCTGCAGAGGATTCCTTGGCACCTCTAAGTACTGATGTGGATCAAACTTGCTATTTCTGTCCAGAGAAAATTGCAGTGCCGTTAGTGGCAGTTATGCTTTGCAGACTCTGTTAGGCTTACTGTACATGTCCCTAACTCCTGTTGTAAAATTCAGGCTTGGTCTGGAAGCAGCTGATTCTGGTACTTGCAAGGAGAAGCTGTTCCATTTTTTCAAGGCAAAAGAGACTTCTACTACCGTCTTGGATGCTTGCTAACTGGGAAGATACAGGTGCCTGTAGAAGAACAGCAGAAGTGAGCTGGCAGCTGATGGATGTACTTATAGAGGTGCAAAGGCTCTGAAGAAATCCGATATATCCACAGAGAACTTGAGCTTCTAAGTACTGTACAACTGCCCATCTAAGTTCCTAATTCCTGACATGGCTACCAGTTGAAGTCTGTAGGTACTTGAAGTTTTTTCTAGTAAAATTTGTTGTGCCTGTAAGTCTGTTCCTGAGCATGCCTAAATCTGTAGCATTTATCTCTGTGCTTCACGGGGATCTCTCAGTCAGGACTGGCTGCAGTGTGTATCCTAAGTGAGGGAGGCAGCTCTGCATCCCAACACAGAACACCCCGTGCCAGGCCACACTAAGTTAGGAGGGGATTTAAACCTAATTCATTCCCCCAACCCCTTTGTATCTATGTCTAGAAATGCTTCTCCTGCCCCACCTTCAATGCATGTGCAGGTTATGCTCCTTCCTCTTCCTTTTTGAAACATTACATACGTGGGCAGAGCTTTCGCCTGCAGCCTAGGAGATGCAGCTTCCCCCCTTTCCACATCCCTGGGGAATGACTGCACCTCTGGACTACTCCATGAATGTGCTCAAATCATCTGGCTTGAAACAGTTCCTTGTTGCATGAGTTGCTCTCCATTGCTGAATCATAAAAGGAAAGCAAGCCCTTGAATGCTACTTTGCAGCATAGTGGTTAGGGTGTGAGCCCTAAAGAGGAAGTGCCAAGGTTTTTTTCCTTGTAAATATGGAAAAGAAATTGGATCCAGGTCTGGATTCTAGGTCTCCCCTTTCCAAGAACAGTAATTAACGTGCTCCCAGGTCCTGGTACAACTGAAGTTTCAGTTTGCCATGCAAGAGCCCGAGAGCTTTCTAGACCTGTAAGTCTGGCAGCCTAATGTGTCACAGGATTTGCAAGAAATGCATTTGGGTCTCGTGTTCTGGGAGAAAGCCCTAATGCCTGTGCTAGCAGATGAAGCAAGCGACACTGTTGTGTGAAAAAAGGATACCATGAACACTTAACTCTAGAATTCAGAGAGATCTAACCATGTCTCTTGTAGGCCTGGAGAAAGTACCTAAATTAAGAAGAGGGGATGAATCTCAAAGCCAGACTCTTTTTAGTGTTTGCTTTTGAACAGCATAGTTTCTTGCTTAGCTTGCTGGAATTTTAATCCCTATCCTGATGCTTAAATGCTCTTATGCATTACATAAAAAGCTATCCAGGTGTCTAAAGCATAAATATGAATTTCAGTAGATAGCAAACTGCTTAAATGACATCCTCTGCGGTGCTCAGCATGACAAAACACATGTGCTTTTTGGATGTCAATGTAGACATAATTTTATGCCAGCAAAACAACACAATAAAATAGATGATATATAGAATAACCCATAGTTAGCCCAGAATAATAGCAAGATACCATGCTCAGAGGAAGCCCTAGGTATCTGATCACTAAAGACATAAAAAACGTACATTTGGCAAATCACCCAAGCAGGAAAATACCTTGGGTGTGTAGGGACTAGACTATGGACTTAGAGGGCAGGTCTCTCTTAAGCCACTGATTCACCAGGTGTAGATCATGAATCTGCTGTTCGGAAGAGGTACAACCCATCCACAATTGGCCAAATATTGGTTTAGGCCAGACTCGCAGTTCAGGCTTTGTGGGTCAGTATGTGTCCAGCATGGCCAAAGAGCACTGCTCTAGTTGTACATGAGCACAGAGAAATTACGCTTGATGTGTGCTGTGAGCCCCAACTATCAGTGCATGAAATCTGGGCTCTGTGTTGCATGGATGGGGCACCAGCCAGAGCATTGCAAGGAAGGGGCAGTTGCTCTGAGTGTGCACACAGCATCAGGCATGTAGCCTGAGCAGAGGGTCTTTCCAGCTCCAGCTTTAAGAGTACACATTAAGAACAATAAATCCTACTGGGTACCTGGGGCTTTCCTAAGTAATCAGTACAACACACTTCAAAAACACTCCTGTCTCCTCCAAATGTTCATGTCTTCATTTGTAACTATCAGCTTTTCATGGACTAAAATAAACATAGCTGAAGGATACAAAACAATACTTACAGAGTTCTTTAAGAGATTTTTGTGACAGGTCTCCTCTTGTTAAGAGATTACTGGTGGGCTGCTGGTAGAGGTGCACATTGCTACAGAATGATAGGGACTCGACGGTGCAGGCTGACATCTAGTGACAAACTGAAAGAACATTTAAAGCCCAGATATTTCATTAGACACTGACTTTGATTGCCCAAGGACTTTTAAGTATCTCCCCCCCCAATAACTAACCAACCTCTTAATGTAATAACAAACTCCAATTGCATTTCCAGGTTTCCCTTTGAAATGCCTCTTCAGTAGAAATATTGCTTCACTTTCTCTTTGAGTTATTCTGGCACTCACTTTAGCAGTAAAAAAAAATCCAGTCTCCGTCATTCCCATTCACGACTGTCTGCTTTAAAACTTGATTATTCAATTGAGTGCCTGCGCAGAAGCTCTGATCTAATCGGTATCCCTGAGCTTGAGCAGGCATAGGTATGGGTGCAATGCAGCTCAAGGATATGAGACTGGGAGCTTGGATCTCCGGTTTTTAGGGAGGGTTATTTCTCTCCTGCTTCAAAAGAGACTTCTGATTAATCTGTTCAGAGGGGGCTGTTGAAAATACCTTTTTATCATGATTAAGCAGGAATAAGAATCTCCTCTGGGTAGATTCTCAGCATCAGTCAGCGCAGTGGCAGTTGAGACAAAGTCTGCAAGAAAAGGCTGGGCAACCAGTTAACTCATTCCTTTGTTAAAGTGTAGCTGGTAACACATCTTAGACGTATTCCCTAGTTGCAGGGAGTTGTTTTCCTTAGAACTGTCTCTTTCAAATCCATATGCGTTTGCAGATATGAGCAGGTTTGTGAAAAAGTCTCTGATCAGCTTAGACAAGAAACCTGAAAATCAAATACCTTCAATTTTCTTTTCAGGCCAAATACTAAAACTGAGATAATAAAGTTGTTCTCAATTCAGAGCTACCAACAATTAGCCCGGGGTTAAGATGATGGGGAAATCACATCTGACTAAGCTGGTAACCTTTGATTAGACAACTGGCTTGGTGGATGGGGGAGAGCAGTAGATGTTGTTTATCTTGCCTTAAATAAGGCTTTTGATACTCTCTCCCATGACATCGCCGTAGACAAACTGATAAAGTATGGCCTAGATAAATGGAAAGGGAGCTGGATTGAAACTGACTGAACTGCGAGGCTTAAAGGATTGTGATTAACAGCACAAAGTCCAGCTGGAGGGCAGTCACTGGCAGAGTGCTCCAGAGGTCAATCCTGAGGCCAGTCCTGTTAATGTCTTCATTAATGAGCCGGATGATGGGACAGAGTGCACCCTCAGCAGGTTTGCACTGGGAGGAGTGGCTGATACACCAGAGGGTTGTGCCACCACTCAGAAAGACCTTGATAGGCTGGAGAAATGGGCTGACAGGATCCCCAGGCAGTTCAACAAAGGGAAATGCAAAAGTCCTGCACCTGGGGGCACATAGCCCCCAGCACCAGTACAGGCTGGGGGCCGATGGACTGGAAAGCAGCTTTGCAGAGAAGGACCTGAGGATCCTGGTGGACAAGCTGAACATGAGCCAGCAATGTGCCCTTGCAGCAAAGGCAGCCAATAGGATCCTGGGCTCCATCAGGTAGAGCATTGCTAGCAGAACAATCCTTCCCCTCTGCTCAGCCTCGTGAGACACATCTGGGATGCTGTGTCCAGTTCTGGGCTCCTCAGTACAAGAGAGAGGTGAACTTACTGGAGATGCTCCAGTATGATGGAGGGTTTGGAGCATCTGCCATGCAAGAAGAGTCTGACAAAGCTGAGGTTGTTCAGCCTGGAGATGAGAAGGCTCAGAGAGACCTTATCAATGTGTGGCAATACCTGATGGGAGTGGGGCTTAAACAAGATGGAACCAGACTCTTCTCAGTCTTGTCCAGGGAATGGACAAGAGGCAATAGGCACAAACTGAAACTCAATAAATTTCATTTAAATGTAAGAAAAAACCCTTTTTTTATGGTAAGTGTAGTCAAGCAGTGGAACAGGTTGCCCAGAGAGGTTGTGGAGTCTCCATCTTTGGAGATGCTCATAATCTGACTCAACACAGCCTGACCAGCCTGCTTTAGCGACTCTGCGCTGAGCAGGGGGCTTGAACTAGGTCATCTCCAGAGGCACCCCCAACTATTCTATGCTTCTATGTGATTCTGTGATGGCAAATAAATTGCTATGAATACATCTTTGTTCCAATACAGTTGAATTAGCACATCTGTTTTGCTTGACATTTATGCTGAAAAAAACCTCTAAAATTTTTATGCCTTCAGATCATCTCCTACTGTGTATTTCAAATAATCTATTATATGTTTATGGTCATAAACAGATTTCAAAAATGTTTTTACTGCTTTTTATTTCTGCTGAAACAGCTGAGGGGGCTTAGTGGAAATATATTCTTCCTCTTGCCGATCAGAAGGCATTTCCTGCTGAATTCCAGTCCCTTATTCATAGGCAAATCTGGTGATGCATATACAGGTAGAGAGCTACCCATGAGCTCCTGAACTTAAGGTAACAGGGAACCTGCAGCACTGTATTAAATAACTGCTCAACCTGTGCAGCCAATCGCATATAGTGAAAAGAAGAATCTAGTTTAAATTTCAGATTTGGGATTACATTTTCAGAGACGTAGACTTAAATCTTGAATTTTGAGCATATTTGATATAAAGTCATTCCAAGTAAAATATTGAAAAAGAAAAATTCCTGTTCAGAAAAGAACAACACCCTTTGATAAGGTGCCATCTCTCTCTTGGAGATAACCATAGATCTAACAGGTATTTTATTGCCATGTTTTGCAATGTTATGGCACTCTAACCATATTTGGGATATATTTCCTAAAGGTCTATTTATTGGGATCGGGTGTTATGTTGGAATTGCAGCACATACTAAAGAAACAAGTACTTCAACCCTCAAAATCCCTGAAATCTGAATCTGATAACTTGCAAATTGCATTGCAAGATGGCATTTATTTTATCAAAAAGAAAAGAAGAAAAAAGGAATCAGATCTGAATGTTGAAAAGCAAAACAAATCAATTGAGATACATTTGCATTTATATGGCGATCTGTCAGCCATGCAACTCCAGGCTAGTGCTCCCAGCCTTTAACAAAAGGCATCTCTGCCAGAACCTTTTTCTTTCCGTCACATCACTCAGACTGCACAGTTCTGCTATTTTTCCCCTCTCCTCCTCAGCACCTAATGAGCACAGGGGCCCTGAAAACAGAGGTGTCAAAGATCCTGATGCTGCCTATTGTCCTCTCTTAAGTGCTGCAAGCACTGTCCCTGCCTCTTGGTGCACCTTCCCTGTTGGGAACCAATGCAACAAAAATTCATCTGCCACACGAATGGGGGATGGCTGCACTACAGGATTGACTCTTGGCATTAGCACTGAAGGTTTCGAAAGCCAGATTCTACCATGAGTTTGATGCTAGGCACGTCCTCGGCGAGCTCCTACCATCACGTGTCCATATGACAGTGTCTTCATCGGCATTACACCGCTGGGTTACAGCTAGTAAGTAACACGCAACTTTCCTGTGTTGTCTACGCCCCAAAAAAAAAAAAAAAAGAGAGGGAGAGAGAGAGAGAGAGAGAGAGAGAGAGAGAGAGAACTGAACTGCAGCAGTGCATCACTATAAGGAAATTTCAGAGTAAGATGAAACCGAGGGGACAGGACCGAGGTTAGAAAGCGATGCAAGGAAAAGCAGCTCCTACGCTCTGGAGAAGTGCTATAATGTCCTTGTACACTGGGGGGCAACCAAGCAGCGAGCCTTGGGAGGACAGTACTTGATCCTTGGAACGACAGCAGCCCCATTGGCCCTCCTCCTTGGAGCAGACGTAGCCTTTGATAATTATCCTTTCAAAAAGCATGTCCGTTTTTTATAAAAGGTATCTCTCTCTCCTTGAAAATAACAGGCAGGATCTGCTTATCTCAGTCTACTGTGCAATCTATAGTGGAAAGCACTGAATTTTGTTTTCCCACTACTGCAAGCGTTTACCTGGAGCAACACAAGGCAATACTCTCTGGTTTGATGTCTCTGCATTATGTGAAGTCATTATCTTTAATACACAGGTAAAATATTGATACATGGGGAGGCAAATAGTTCATTTCCAAGAAGAAACTTCAGAAAAATACAAGTGATTAACACACCTTGCATAACTAAAGGCGCAATGTATGAAACTGAATACACCATAGAAGGCAACAGAATGACAAATTGCTTTCCACAGTTCTGTCTTGGGCAAGTGGCCCCAAACATTTGCTGCTTAAATAAACAAAGAAGGAGCAGTTAAGGAATAAGAAATGAATGCTGGAAACTTAGAGGGAAAAGTTTTGGTTTATAGATAATTTTTTATAGCTTTATCATGCCAAAAATCATTTGAAGACATTTTACAGCAGACACTTCCACCCTTTTCCTCCATGAAGCAATCCCTCTACAGTTCAGAAATATCAGATGTCATCATTGCCACATCTCCTTCTTACACCAGTCTCTCTATCTTTTGACATGCTCAAGGGACTTGTACCAAGTCATGGGCACCAATGCTAAAGCTGTGAGTCCTGCCAAGGCAAAGACATTTATGATTCATCCTGACTTGTGTAGTTTATCTGGAAGAAAAGTGCCTCCCACAAACCATCTGACTTGCTTGTTTTCAAGGAAGTCAAAGAAACTTAATGAGATCGATGCGAAAGACAGAATGAACACTGGGAAAAAAAACAACCAAACATTTGTGGCATTACTAATACTGCAAGTCCTCCAAATGAGAACCCAAACTTCCTTGAATGGTTTGCTTGCATGACATGCCTGCTTAAATGGGAGTAAGTGTCAGGCTTTCATAAGAGAAAGAAAAAGGAATGTGTCATGAAGGTAAGATTGCAGACTTGTTGCCTGCCTTGTTTCATTCAGCCATGACTAGTTCTGTTAAAGTGGGAGGGAGGAGGGGTTGCTTATCTCAGGACATCTCATTTTCATCTAAATGTATCATTTGTGTAAACATGATATAGAGAAGATCTTTATTTATTTGATTTTATGTATATGGAAATAAAACCAGATGAGAAAGATCAGACCCAGGGTACTTCTAAGTTTGAAATTCCCATCATTGCCATAAAAGCTGATATTAAGTACAGTAACTGATCATATTGATAACTCAAGTCCTGAACTAATGTAAAAGGACAGAAAAGATGGAACTTCTTAAATTAAGAGCACCACAGTACAGCTCTTCAATGCCTTTAACATTTTTAATATTTTAGCATTTCTATTGCTGAAACACTTATTCTATCCCTTCTCATGAAGTAGTAACATTTTAGATTGTGTTAACACCTGAAATACATTTTTGACTTCAGAATGAGGACCATAATAATTTTTCTGTTTTAAACACTGTTTTTCAAATTGTACATAGTTTTTTGTCTGCTTGTTATTTTTAACAAAGACCCATTAAGTTATTATTTTGAAGTCTTAGAAACAGGTATAGGATGTTTTTATGGAGACATGTGAGTTCCTGAAACAGTTTTCTCCGAATAAATTTGTAAATAAAAGCATTGATATATGTGATAGTCACAACTCTCTTCTCTGTGCAGGTTCACAATTCTTGTTATGTTGGTACAGATATAGTCAGTCTATGGGCCTGAATCAATGCCAGCTTTCTCTTTGTGTAACAGAGCAGAGACAGCACTGACCATTCAAATTTTAATGTTCTGGTGGAGTTAACCTCAAAGAAAATATTGACAAAGACATAGGTAAACATTACAAAGTTCCTTTCCCAGCTTCACACTGGAATCGGAGCTTTATGACCTCAGCTCCTGGAGCATGGGTTTACATGGTGCTTCAAGTCCTGCAGTCCCATAAAACCACATCACCTCATCCTTTCTCTATTTTTATGGCTCCACAGAAGCCTCGCTCTTCCCTCAAAAATTCCTCCTCCCAGGAGACACTGAGTTAATGGAAGTTAGTGAGCTAACGATGGCATAAAGCAAACTAAGAAGACAACCATCCTTCATTTTCTGGCCTTCTCCTGTTTGTCCCGGTTGAGACTCTTGTGCTCTAGCCATCTCAGCACCTACAAAGTGTTTCAAGCACAGCCTGGGGGCTCAGTCTTCCAAGCTTTTCTCTTTCATGGGTGTGACATGAGCGGGATTCATGAAGAGCCACAAAATGCAAGAAACCACAAAACGTGGCTTCTTTGTAAGGCAGGATGAAAGATTTGTGAAGAAAGGTAAGGTTTGCCACGCATTGAGCCCTGTTTTGGGCCTACAGTGGAGGCACAATCATCAACAAGAAAAGCTAGCTGAGGCTTCCATGGGCTTGTTATAATTAACAAGAGTTTACCACAGGGAAAATTGTTTTTCCTGAGAATATATTACTCACTCTACTCTTGAAAACATACAAAAAGGATGAAGTTGGTGCATCTCTGCAGAGGCACTTTATGCTCAAATCTAACCATTTAATTGTGGTGGTGTCAGTTTGTATCATGCAGAGCTTCTAAGAGGTGATCAGCTCAACAGTGCATTTTGAACAGTGTTAATTATACATGTGCAACATTAAAAAAAAAAAATCCAACCAAACACCATACCTGGCAACAGCCTCTCTATGTCACTGTTCATTAACAATATTGCATTAGCATACAGTTTCATGTGGCTTAGCATATAACATAGGAAATGGATATGACATTTTTCAGGACAGAGGAAGCACAGCATAAATAGAGTGTATCACTTTCACAAACACAGGATTTTCAAAACTCTAACCATATTATAAAAATAAGAATGAAGCTTCATATGCAATTAAATACAAGTAACTGGACTTAAGTATTTACTGTACAATAATTCCTGATAGTGCTTTGCAGAACTGAATTTATTTACAATATTCTGTAAAGAGCAAACACCATTTCACTCAAAGCTAAATGTATGAAGGAAAATAGAGAGAACAGAGATACGACTTTAAGACAAATACCGTCATATCCAAGGTCAAGATTTAAGTGGCTTACAACCATTCATAAGATTTTTATTTTGGCCAAGTTTATTTTTTCAATTACAGTATCAAAGCCAAGAGACCAGTTTTTTTTAAGAAGAAAGAAATGGCAGCTGTTTCCCGCAGATTGATTGTTTAGGTGCCTATACATGGATTTACAGAGCAGCCCTAGGCAGACTTTCATGACAAGCTCAGTCAGTACTTTCATTTCATTTATACAGAACCAGCAGGATCCAGTATAAAATAATTATTTTACAGTTATGCTTTTAAACAATAGGCTTCAATCTTTTTTATATCCCAATTATCTTTCACACCCAAATCTGCTTTTGACAGTAACTGGGAATTAACTGATCCCATTTAACATTACTGCTAGTCATAACACAATTGCACCCTGCATGGCCTCTTGACACCTGTTTCATCTTCCTGCAGCTTTTGACTACCAGAAGGAATATCCCCAAACTTAAGATTGTTGAAAAGCAAGATAAATAAGAACTTTCTTCCTAAATCTGTCCATTTTTATTATGTCTTCAATTTATCACATACTTCATCTATTAACTTCCATAAATCGGTAATGAGGAGTTTTGTAATGAGTCCTCACGTAGGGCATTGAGATACCCTGGGCATACACACCATCATGTGTAATAGTGTGTTAATACACTGAGGTCAGCAGGAATGAAGTAATAAAGCAGTCAAAATACAGAAGCTTTCAATCTGAGGCATTAGGCAGCCAGTTTCGTCAAGTCTCCATTTCATAAAGGTCTGGAATTGCAACCGCTCCAAGGAGGCAAGAGAGGAGGTTGTGCCAGCAGTACCAGCACAGCAACAGCACCAATGCTGCTGACCCATAAAGAAAGCACTCCCCTGGGGAGATCCGTCCAATTGCTTCACACAGTCCTACTCCACATATTGAACACAAAAAGCAACAAAGCAGCAGCCAATCAGTGCCACCATAGATGCTGAAATCACAGTGACCGCACTGCCGGCAACACTAACCAAGAGCCCCAGGCCCACACCAAGAATGATCTGGGCAAGCTGGACCATGCAGGTGAGAGCGGCACAGTCAATGCCCTTCCCTCGCCCATGCTCTCCAGGTTGTTCCCCATCCTGCAGCTTCAGGATCTGCAAATAAGCACAAAACAAAACCCAGTGAAATGAGACAGCGCTGACAATTTGCAGGTCCCAGCCTGTACTGTCACGACCCTGAGGTGCAGCAAGACAGGCCAATAGCTCTCTGCTTCCCTTCCATTTTTTCGGCTTGTCCCACAGAAGTTACGGAATTCAGAGATTTTTCAAGTGATAATGAGTTTTCCAAGTTCCCCCCACATTGTCCCATTTCTCCCATCCGCAATTTTTCCCTCTATCCCTTCTCTCAAGGAAAGAATTGAAACTTAATCAGAAAAACTAGCCGTTTCCTTCAAGTTCAGGTCTATTTGAGCACTGGCAAACTGATATTTCACAGTACAGGACAGCCCGTCGTGGATAATTTAGCTCCAACTCTCACGGTTGAAGGAGAGCCTCAAAGGAATGTTAAGGTGAGTCATACTATGTCCCACACACATACAGAGCATAATTCATTATAATGGAGCACTGTGCTCTGAAGTTATGGCTCAAAGCACATAAAGGAGTTCAGTACTAAAATCTAAACGTAGTGATTTTATTGCTGGTGAAAAAAAAATAATCTGAAAACAAATGTCCAGACTAGGACTCTTCTACACTACAGAAGACCATTATTAACTACTGGTTATCTGTGTATCTGCTATGATATACATAGCAGAGCAAAAGGCTTCATTTATTATATACAAACATCTCTTATACAAGCACCCTCTGAGGGTAGTTGATCATGAGAACAGGTTGACCAGAGGGGTTGTAGAATCGCCATCCTTGGAAATATTCAAACCAGATTTTACATGACCCTGATCAACCTGCTCCAGGTGGCCCTGCTTGAGCAGGGGTATTGGACTACATGGTCGCTGAGGTCCCTCCTAACTTCAGCTATTCTGTGCATCCCTCCATGGAGGAACTATTCTGTTTTGTTGGGAAATTATGTGATAGTTTACATATTTATTATTCGTATTGCATAGAAGGTTGTACTGCTACAAACAAGAGGTTTCCATGCTGTAGGCTAGCTGTGCTGCTGTCCTCTGGTATCCAAACACCCTCACCCATTAAGATGCTTTTTGCTTTTCACAAGACCTATTACATTGCCTTGGAGCTGTTACCTCACAAAGCTCAAAAGTACTGGAGACAAATGGTCTTTTCCTAATCCAGTAGACAAAATTGAATTTGGATCCTAGGGAGCAGCACAGAGCAGGAGCTGAAATGGCAGCATTTTAAAACCCAGCACATGATTTTGGTAGAATGCATGGTGAGGGAAAACGTCTGCTCTCTATTCTGGAATGATATTGTCCTTTCATCTGAAGTATTTCCAATTTTAGACACAATTATTTTTTTAAAATTATATCTATTTTGCTGGGCTGTGCCCAGTCTTCCTATGTGCCAGTAGTTCTGACAACAATTATATGAGTCTGTGTCTCATGCCCCACCTGTGGGGAGCAGGTGACTCAGATTCACAAATCCCCTTCGGCATGGACTAAGGTGAGATAACACTCAAGGTCCGTACATAAGTGTCAACTTTAATGGAAATTTTATATAGAAACAAGTGTTCTGCAAATGCTGGCACTTTCACAACTATACCTGAGCTATGCAGCTTTATGGGCAACCAAAGTTGGCTTTGCATTACTTAACAATTTTGGCCATTACTCAGTNGAGATGAAGAAGTGGAGAGAGAGAGAGATCACCAGTCCTGGATCCAGCATTGGACTTGCCAGTGGGGATATTCAATGTAGAGAGCCTCAGAGACATGTACATGCTCCTCTGTATTGGCCCCAGTTCCTGGATTTCTGGAAAGTTTTTCTGGAAGTTTTTCTGGAAACTTCTCAATTCCAGGAGTGGTTGAGACACCAGTCAGTCAAGAGGAGTGACACCAGGCCCCTCCCTGTGACTTCCATCTTGGGTCTCTGGCAGCATTGTCTAGGCTCACAGTACAATCACTTGGGGCTCATCCCCTACAATGTGTAACTGAATGCAATCTTGCACTTGATGTTTCCTCTTTTTTTTTTTCTATCTTGTGTGTTATGGAAGATTTGAGCTAAACCTAATCCTGTTAATACCAGATGGAACATAGAATTATGTATCATTTAACATCTGGCATAGCAAGTACCATACACCAAACAAGAAACAATCGGTTGTCTTACAAGTAACATTTGAATATATTAGCCTATTACATATAAAGTCCATGCATACTTCACCATATTTTATTTCACTTCTGTCTTGGAACAGCTCTGAATCGGAGCTGGACTGCAATTTTGCCTTTACTCCCTCTCTCTGAGTTGGCCAGCCCAATGTTAGGATTGTGATCTCACCCTAAACTAGGTTCATTCCCTGTCCATTGTTCTATCTTTCAAGAACTCTTCATCATGATCATTCTCTGTTGGAAGGAACAGAGAAATTAACTGAAAAATTAGGAATCAGATCTATGAAATATTTAACCACGTTGAGACATCCTCCTAAGATTCAGTAGAATAATTAAGAGTTTCCTTGTACTCATCATTTAGATGGTAATGCTTAGAAGTTGTACAGAACAGTAGGACATACTCTCAAGGACTTGATCTAGCCCTGTGATGGTCTCAACTATGTTTCTGTGTTGTTTGTCAGTGGTTCAATATTTCCTTTATTAATTTATTCAAATGTCCCCAGATATAATGGGAACTTTTCCTATGTCGTCCCAACTCTCCTTAATCCTTGTTTCCAGCTCTCTCACTAACTTAAGAGACTTGAGAGAACTTTTCCATTAAAGAGCTCAACACTTTACAAGACATAAAGGTCCTGCTGTGCCCAGTAACATGATATAAGGAATGCAAGCTTTTCCAGATTTTCCTTAGAAACAGGAATTCATGCTGTGGAGGACCAAAAACCAAACCCAGACATTTAGAAAGATAATGAGAACGTGGTATATAATTTAATCCTGAACTATACAAAACTTAGTACTTGAATTTCAAATCTTTATTAGCTAACAGCTTTTGTAACACTTTGCAGTTAACAAAAAATTCTGCCAGCTTTTGCAGTGTGGTTATTAACCTTAGGAACTCAGAAGTGAAGTCCTCAGTTAATATAGCGGGAAGGAAGGATATAAGGAATGTAGCACTTGAAGGCAACACAAGTGGAGCCCTGTTACCTGCTTACTGCCCAAACACGTACTGTGATTGGCTTTGTTTCAGTTGTGATGCTAAGTCATTATTTGTCTTACCGCAGGACTGTTTGGAGAGTTTGGAGCTGGGATCTTAACTCTCTTTGTCAGAAACTTTCCATTCATAACGTGTCATCATAAATAGTTTGAAATGAAAATTAAAAGCTGCTCATCAGTTCTATCCAGTTTTCTCCCAAAATAGACCCAGAAAGATACAAACTTACCCTTCCTTAGACATTGAACTCACCTCTTCTTCCCTGTGATACTCTGCAATGAGGTGGAATGGCACTGTGTACAATGTGCTGGACATGACGCCGAAGAGGGAACACAGAGCCAGAGTGGAATAGACGTTGGGAAACAAGCCAATTAATCCAGTACCCAGTCCAAAAAGTAGGTATCCAATGAAATACAGTCCCTTTAATCCCATGTATGGGAGAAGGATTTTCTGCAGGTCTGTGAAAAGAAAGTGAAAATGCTGATAAGACTAAACCAAAACAGGTCAGCTTTCATCAGGGAGTTCCCTTAAGGGGGTTCATTTTGTAAAATGCAATGAAGGAGATAACCTTACTGATTTTGGAAGTCGCCTCAAATTATTGTAGGTATAAACTTGCCAAAGGATACTTGCTCTCTCTGTGTACAGTTTTATTCTGGGACAGCCAACTCCAGAGAAGAAGTAGTTAACAACCATTCTAGAAGAACTGCCCTAATTGACAACCTCAGACATTTCTGCTGTTTGATTATAATGTGAACATTTGGCATCAACCTCCATCTGAGCTGAGAAAAGCGCTACAGAGATGCCTGTAGTTAAGCTCCAAAGGGGAAAAGATTTCCTTCGAGCCTCTTTTAGAGACTTAGTCCAGCCCCCCAAAAGCTACTCATTTGAGTTTTGATATCTCAAGTAATTTTTTTAATCCTTGGTGAAAGCTATGGTGAAATCTATCTGGGGAACTGTGCTAGCATATTTACACACGATTTTGGAGAGCAACATTCATGCTTCTGGCAAGAGTTTCTACTGCACTGTGAAAAAAGTTATTTTATGAAGAATGCAGATGGGGAGAAGCCATCAGAGGGACCTTTGAGAACCTACAGCTACAGCACTGCTAGGTGAAAGAGCATCTCAGAATGATGCCCATGTCATCCATTTTAGTCTGGCATTTAACTTCAGAATGATTTTCAGTGTTCAGGGTCAGTTCAACTGCAGAACAATGCCTTACTCCCCAAGTGACCCCTCATCACGTGGTCAGGAACTGTTTGAGTTAAGGTAAGAGTGTCTAACAATGTTGAGAATGTAACATTCCTTAAAATTTTAATGTGGAAAAAACGCAGTTAAATAGGCATCGCTTTATTTTTTTAAACAACGGCAAACAGCAAACAGTTTAAACACTGTTTCAAAACACAGTGTTGGAGTACATTCCAGGGTACTTACATGAATAGACTGATGAAGAAATTGCATTGATGCACAGCCCCCAGCATCCCATCTCTACTCCTGTTTTGTAGGTAAGGTAAAGCGTAGAGTTATGAGGTGCATAAGGACTACCCTCGTATACAACCTGAAAGAGACCACAAAGATCACAGAAGGCAAGGATGGACTGCATGCATACAATACCTCCTTCTTACAGGAACAGGGTACCCAAGACAGGACCCCATCCCTGGCAGGGGAAATAATTAGCACCCAAGAAATCTGTTAAGCAGTGCCCTAACCACCCCTTCACAGTTCCCCAGGTTTGACACTCATTTCTCCCAGATTCTCACATCCCAGGCTCCTCCTCATTTATTACCCTCTGCCTTTTCCTGGACGGTCCACTCTACACCGACTCATCTGTTTTTTTTCCTTCGGGTGTCTTATGTCCCACTCTCCTTCTCTCTCCACTCCTGCCTTCTTGCCCTAGCCTTTCTTTCCCTAATTTATCTACAGTTGATTTTTTTGTTTTCTCTTTCAGGCCTACCCCAACACACTTACTCATTTTTCCACCCATTAATTGTCTTATTCAGTTCCTTATCTAGGCAAGCAAAACTTTTTCTTTCAGTTGTTCATATACACTGGAGGGAAATAAACTCCCTCTCGCCTACAGAGACAAAAAAAGGCAAGGAAATGGGAATACTGGGTGGAAACCACAGTAAAAAGGAAATGGCAACGAGAGGATTTGTGCTAGGATCACATTTTTACCCTGGAAGAAAGGAGGCAGACAGGATCGTATAGGCAAGAATCACTGGCAGGGACATACAGTCTTACTGCCTGGGAATGGGGTGCAAAAGGGAGCACTGGGTATCATGAAGGCAAAGAACTGTTGACAGAAGGAACGCAGGTAAATGTGTAAAGAGGCATGGCAGAGACAGCCAAATTCGAGGAGACAAAAGCCTTAAGCTACCAAGTAGCTCACTGTGTGCAAAGAGTTGCAGTGCAGGTGAACTGCCTTGTGCTAACAGTGTCCACGCACTAGGATAAGGCCAACTGCATCCAAGCAACATCAGCATTACTTCAGTTAGGAAACCTGCCCACCTTGAAGCAGCTCTGAAGCCAAAGCAGAGAATGGATGTGTTTGAAACAGCTACGAGAACTTCATTTGAAACAGTTAAATAGACACAAATAGTCTTATAAATACTAAAAGATTTCCCCCCAATATCCTACCAGCTCTGGCTCAGAATGAGGGCCTGAGGTCAATTAGCTGTTTACAAAACTCTTGTTCAGCCATCCAGATACCTCTGGCTCTGCTACTACTGTCATTTCTTCAGGATTATAACACTGTCTCATTTCTTTTTGGTGGAAGAGGAGATGCTAAGAGGAAGGAGAAGTGAGAGGATTTTATGCTTTTACCTGTCCCATGAAATCCGTGAAGAAGAGCATGTTGGACAGGAAAGCCATCCATCCAAACAGGTGGCTCACACACAGATAGCGATAGTGGGATGGCATACTTAAAAGGGTCTTCAAGAGTGACTTAAGGGTCATCCGCCTTTGATCCTAAAAGCAAATATTTAACAATAAAACTGTATTATTGCCCTGAGGGCTAATAAAATAGCTGACAGCAAATTAAGAAGGACTTAGCATCTTTTCATTGCTAAACTTCCAAAGTTTTTAATTTGTTTTTGCTAGGAAGGGTGCCTTGGGTACTGAATGTCCCAATAGATATTTAATTTGTAGAACCATTGCCATCTGAAAGATTCACAGAGACTCTGGGAGAGCTGGGCTACCTCAGCAAGGATGTAACATTTCTTGCTGTTATAATCAGTAGGATTATTATTTACTTGTAGATCCAAGTGAAAATTTTCTGCCAAAACAGATTCAGTGGAGTTTCAAAAAAAAAACAAAAACAGAAACCAAAAGAATTTTTTATGGAGACAATCAGCTTTCCACTGAAAATTTAAGGCTGCCACAGAAAAAACGAAACTCAAAATTCTTCCTGAGAATTAAAATGTATCAGTTGTGCAATACGGCACTTCTGAGACCTCATTCCCATTCCCTTCTATGTGTTAAATTTCCTAGAAAACCGAACCTCTTCTGGTGTATCATTACCATGAGATTTCCACTATCTACTCTCCTCCCCTCCACGAAGGAGAGAAAGACTGTGATACACCACAGGAGATGCAGCACTCAAAATCCTAGCACCTGAATACTTCATCCCATGGGAGAAATAACTAACTTCAAAATCAAAACCTTCTCTGGGTGCTAGGATTTCAGAATCAAAAAATTTTTGGTGCTGGTTAACAAATCTCACTGATGGGGAAAAACAAAATTTCTCACCATCTTCAATGCCCCACCTTATCTCCCTCCTACTTGTCTGAGCCCTGTGCCCCAAAACTCTCTCTCAGTTTGTTTTCCAGTCACATTCATCAGGTCACTTGCATCACTTGAATTTTTTTAGTACTGTAGGTGTGCTTGATGTCAGGCATTTGTGACACACAATTCTTACTGCTGTAAAGTTCCTGCACAATTCTTTGCTTTTAAAGAAAAAAGGTACTATTTTATCTGTGCATGATGGAACACTTCCAATTTTCTCTAGTGATGTATGGAGGCAACATTGTTGGGAGAGATGGTAAGGGAAGCTGTATGGTCATGAAATGTGGAAGAGCTGTAAAAGTTATGTTCATTACTGGAAAGCTGAATTTTGTCTTCAATTTGCTGTAAGATAGTGACATTTTTTCCTTCCTTCAATGTTCTACTTACTTTTCACAATTCTGCTTTCCTTTGAACTACATTATGCTGCAAGCTACTCTATGATCGACACCTATAAAGTTGGAAGAAACTTTGCTACAGCGGGAAGTTTTAATCCTCATAGGAATGCCAAAATTCAAGTTGCTGACTTTCACCTTGAACTGCTTATTGTCCAAATCCCTTGGAATTTCTCTTGGCATCACTGTCTCTTTTAAACAGGGTAGGCTTTCTATTCTTCTACAGTAATAAAAAACAAACACAAAAAATTCCACATTGTCTCATTAGTGTTATTTCAAGGATAATTACTATCATTTGACTTGGCCTATTTAATTTGTTCAACTCTTCCACACAGTTGTTTAAAACAGCCTTTCCAATCAAAGTGTTAACATAAGGTCAGGGAACTACAAAGGACACTGCTGTTATTACAAACAATAATTTGACAGCTAGATAGAAATGCTTGCTTTCTATTTAGATATTTTAGAGAGTGGAAATGGAAACTTAAATGCTTAATGCACACCTTCAATACACACCAACACACAAACCCTGCATTAATTTAAATGATGTGCTGAAGTTTGGCTCCACTTAAGTTCCTTACCCTTCAAAAGGTCACAATACCCAACCATTTTCTCTGTAAAATCACTACGACTCAAAGCCTGAGATGATTCATAAGGATACAGAGGAATCAATGTCACTTGGGTTTTATGGCAGTAGAACCTGAGTAACTTGGCACCAGACTAAAGAACAAAAGACAAATCACGTTGGACGTCTGTTCATACTGTAATAGTTCAAATCTCATTAATAATCACAGTAGCTATTAGCATGTAAAAGCACAGTCCTTAATTTAGAAGATATAGGGCCATGATGCCTGTAGAACAAAAAGAGACACAGAAAAACAGGAAGCCAAACCATTTCTTCAAGGAAGCAATTACAGTAATGAATGAACTCAGAAACATGTGCCACAAGAGACAGACCATTAAGACAGTAAGTGTCTAGAATTTATACATGCCCAGGCACATCAAAGAAACATGGGACAGATCAAAGCACTGTGGGCCTCTGACAGGCTGTCCAGCTAAAGATATACAGAGGAGGGCAATGGCACAAGCTTGCCCACAGTAGACGCCAGAGCTTCAGCTGGCACATCAGATGTTACTGGTTCGGTGGAATTAGTTCTTGCCAAGGCAGAGGCTACCCCAATCCACAGTCTGCTCCCCTTGCTTTAGCTGCATCTGCTCTCTCTTCTTCATTTACCTTCCTTTCTTTAGAGTCTATGTGGGCCAAACAGTCAATGACACTCAGCATCTCTGACAATTTGGAGGATGTTCAGAGTGAACAGTGCTGGTGAAGGATGCTGGCTGCTCAAGTTAGCCTACAGTGGAGAAACAGGGACAGCATTGCAGTGTGCTAGCCATATTCTCGTGACAAACTGTTGCTTTGCTGTCTGCCCGTCAATGTGTTTGTCTGGCATTCTCATCAGGCGGTGTGTTCAACTTTTATTCTACCTTTGTGCTGTATCTGGTGTATAATATTTTTCTTCAGGTTAGGAATACCAAGTGTAATTATAATACAAATGATAAATAGTAAAAGATAATAAATCCCTTTTATTTATAGCTTAAACATGAGTTTAGGTTTCTAACTTATAACCATCTGCACATTTTCAGTATTTTTTACCTGATTTATTAAGGCCTGTATCAGGGATAGATATATGTAACACCAAGAGATCAGAAGTGAAATTAAAACAAGCAACTGTTTAATCACTTATTGTTACACTATAGCCAAATGCATACATTAGCATTTGCTTACCTAGCGTACCATGAGAGCGCAGTGAGGATTCCTAGCACTAAAAATCACCAAAAAACAGTAAAAACTATTATCTGTTCCCAGGACCATTCTAGAAATGTGCTCTCCCGATATTTTTCAAGTAGATTCACTTTTTTCTAGTTGCCTTAGATTGAAGCAATCTCTCATAAAAATGCAGCAGAAACAAAGTAAGTCATGATTTGAAAGTACTCACTGTACTTGCTATCTTTGCCTACCTAAAAGTTTTGCCAAAGACACAGCTACAGCATCACTTCAAAATAAAACTAAAAACTCCAGAAGTGAGGTAGCACTGCTGTAGAAGTAGCAGTTTTAAACACATCAGCACTGTCACAGAATCCTCAATTAAATATTGAGCAGCAGCAAACCCAAATGTTTACTAGACCAGGTAACAAACACTTCATATATACTACATATGAAAGCGTGTGGACTTCAGTGGGAGTTACAGATTTATATAAAAGATTAATGGTTTGTAGTGCTTGTCCACGATTTAATGTTAATTCAATCAGGACTAAGGGACAAAGTAAATGCTCTGGACAAAATTAACAAGGAGGATATCAAGAGACTGACACAGAGCAGAAACCTGAACCTGGTTCTCCCTCATCCCTGCCAATTGTTCAAAGCACCAGAACTAGTCTGTCTAATCCCTCTTGCTGGAAATACTTTATAAATAAAAAAAGAGAAAAGGAAGCAGGCTTTCTCCTGACCCTGTATCCTGGTGGATAATTCTTTTTCTGTGTGTGTGAAAGGGTTCCATTCCAATTAGTCAGCATTAGGTAATTAAAGGGTCTGCAGGGATGTAACGATATGTCTTATAAAATCATCTCTGCACTTACCTCTGTACGTGATGTAGCAGCGCATTTCCCTGGTCTAGCTGCAGCTCTTACTTCAGTACATGTTGATTTTAAGTAACCATTTTTTATTTCCTCTTCTATGGACCTATATTTATAGGATCCAGTCACTTCCAACAAGAACTTTGTTTCTTCATGTTCGTATCTGAGTGGCACTTCAGGAATACTGCGCAGATGTATGGAAAGGCAGATTAGGAAAACCAAGGCTGCGAAGAAGAAAATCACCTGGAATTCCGATGCCAAGGAATATCCTAGTACAGTCTGACTCCAATCCATAGCACCTGTCAGGTAACCTAGCGCTCCTCCCAAACCTACAGGGGTGGGGAAAAAAAGAGAAAAAGATCTACTGGCATTGGTAAAATAAACAAACAGTACACAATACCCTCAACATGTGATCCCCTCTAGAAATGACTGAATAATCACAATTCAGATATTAATCACAAGAAATAGGAATACTGAGCTAATCACATACATAAGCAGTTACCAAAACATCTCTTGAAAAATATCCTCAGATCTGGTGGAAAGAACTCTTCAAAAAATGTCTCAACATAGAGCAACATGGGCCTCCATCTCTTTGACTCTTTGAAGCTTTATTTTCTTTGAAACAGTGAGTAATACAAAACAAAATTCTACTGAACTTTTTTTTAAAACTTCATAGAACAATTATTTTTTACGTTATATTGAGACTGTCTATAATTTACAATTTGTAAAATGTAGCTTATATAGCTGAATCTAAACAGAAATACTGTCTCCATGTGAAATTTAAAAAAAAGGAGATAAAAGCAAAAGCACTGTTTCATTGTTATCAAAATCCAAGTACCTCACCAGTCAGAAAAGAAAACAAAAAGGATCAAATACAAAGGTGTAATTCAGCTTACTGATTTTTTGAGAAAAGTTAGAATAAAAGGTAAAATGAGAATGCTACCTTGTTGTCTTGAAGTTAATAAAACCAGTGTTCAGTCCAATTTTTTTACAATTTCTTCTTTTTGTTATTAGTGCAGTTTCAGAAGCGCAAAAAAGGGCACACTGTTACGTACAGTACAGAGCTCTGGTAGGGGAAGCAGCTTTGTAGAGTCCTGACACCCTGTTAACCAGGTGGCTCTGCAGGACGTGGGGCGTTAAGCAGGATAGAAGCATTTGAAAGACTTCAAAGTATTCCTACTCTTCTGCTTAGGAGAACTGAAGACAATGTATGGCAGAACCATTCACCTACAAAACATGGGATTTTGATTTCATTCTGGGCTTTCTGTACTTTTTTCCCTCTTGGGTCTGATTATGGCCCTCCTTCTTTGTTTCCTACCACATTTTACAGTTGCTTGTTCTCATGAAAAACAATTAAGCTGTTACTAACTTTTTGAAGAAAACCTACACTAAATATTTGCACAGAGTGAATATTTGATATTTGAGGTTGTCTTTGCATACTGTTTTGACAAAAAGCAATCATGAGACTGGAACGCAGTCTGAGTGTTGTGTGTTGTATATGTGCACTCTTCCTTCCACTTGTCTCAGTGGTCCTAAGTTTCATAACTGCAAAGTTATTGAGTTTCATCTTCAAACCTTAAACTGAAGACAAACTGGAGAGCAAAATCTTGGAGATATTTAGTACAAAAAGAAGGAACTAAATAGGGAAAAAAAAAAAATATCCAAACCAGAAGCTAGAAAATAAATGGGAAGATTGCTGTCTGTGTCCAATAGGCTTAGAACAAGGCATCATAAATATAAATTGTAGGGAATGGATATTAAGCTTAGATTTTAGGGAAAACTGTCAAACAAGGCCAGTGAAGTGCTGGAACAGACCGCTTTGGGAGGGCTGCAGAACCCCTATCAAGGTAATTACCTATCAAGGCTAGGAAGTTACCCATCAGGAAGGGTTAATTTACTGATGGCCTTGCTATAGAGGGCACAGGGTGCTGGACCAAATAATGCAATCTGTTCCATTCTTACTTGATGTGATTTGTCCTACATCCCTTTTCACAGCTTAGTACACATATGAATCAGCTAAATCCATAGCTCCAAATTTGGAAAGTTTTTAGTATTACCCAAGGAAAAATTGCAACCAGAGTTCCGCTGAAGGCAAGAATATACATAGAGACTCATTTCCCTCACTGTTCAAACAAGTGATTGTTAAAAATTTTATCTGTCAGTTTCTAATGGATAATACTGATTTCATTCCCATGTGGCTTTAAGGTTCCCTTATAATCTGTGTTCCTGGACACAGCTAGTTCCTATGTCAAAAATCAGCCTGTTGTCAATAGCGCCTATACCTACCTCCTCAACTACAGTAACTGCCACTGAACTTACATGCCTCTGCTCTTGGTACGGCTCAGTAATCACAAAAATCTGCATCAACACACAGATTGCATGACTTCTCATCTGGTCCGCTTTTTGTCTAGTCCTCTCACTCCTCCCGATTCACATTACAGGTACACAGCTTTATGTATCTTCCGTGTGCATTTTCTCAACACAGGGCTCACGTAGTGCACAAGGTTTCCTTCTGTAACTCAGCAACATTTCAAACATGTAAAGGCAAATGAAGCTCCTACTTCATTTGCAAGAGCCTGGACTGAACCACTTAGACTTAATTTGTGGAAGCTGTGAAGTTCTGAATTTTATACACAATTCGTATTTCTATACAGGAAGGCAGCACATACTGGAGCACTACTGGAGAGTGGAAATCAATTATTCTGGTTTGTACAGCTCTTGCTCTATGTCACATGCTGAGTCAAAAATATAATTTTTATGTGCTATGGCAAGGAAACAACTTACATCCCTTAGTATTTGCTTCACCAAAAACTTGAAAAAAACAGAACAAGCTGAATAAACACTACTTCACTTAAAATAATTAATTGCTCTTATTAAATCATGGCTATGTTGCTGTAAATGTTTATGCCTGCAGCCTTCTGCAGCAGAATTCTTGTAGCAGCAATCACAAGTTGCTGTTCTCTGGAGTAGTGAAAACCCACCAACAAAAGACTCGTGACTGAAGCCCGAGATCAGATGATCAGTTCATTCAACACTAGAAACACAGTGAGGATAAAATCTACGCAATTACCTTCCCCTCCTTCGCGAGGTAGGGAGGAAAAGAAGGGATCTGAGTACCTGTAAAGAGGGCGTGGTAATGCAGACCCTTCTCTTTATCCTGATGAGAGCAGACATCAAATAAATATGCTTTGATGGGGCCATCAATAAAATCAGCTGCAAAATCAAAAAGTACTACTCCCAGCATGGTAATGGCTATTGCCCACGTCCGCTGCTTGTCTCTCTCACTGATGAAAGCTACAAAAAGAAAAACAGCCTCATTCTGACAGCAACAGTGCCATGTTCTGCAAAATCACATTTTATCTTTCCTGATACCTCCAAATCTAAACAATGCTTAGTTATGCAAGAGAGAGCAGTGATACCAGAATCACATCAGAGAAGCAGGATGAGTCTGTGTAGCACTGAGCTGTGCTAAACTGACTTACTGCCTTGAGTCAGCTCAAGCTCAGGTTACACGAAGCTCCACAATCAACAGCATCACTAGCCTTAATCTACTCCTTCGCAGCTCCATGGCGTGCTAGATACATGCATTTTGTAGTACTTTTTTGTCTTATTCTATTTGTCTCATGCTTCCATTGTTTTAGATAATAAAGAGTTGACTGTAACATCTCTTTTTGGGCAAATGAATAAACGTATATTCAACACTAAAGATATCCATGAAGAGGGAATAAAATAATCCATAAAAACACAGACCTCCCCCCACTGCCAAGTCGTAATGACAGTACAACCTTCCATCAAGACTCTGAGAAGTTACATCTCAAGCTGAAATATAACAGTATCTAGGGATGTCACTCCTGCTTGATTTTGCATATTCCAGGTGCAACACGGTTTCCACGGAGTTAGGGATTTCTATTATTCATGAGCATAACACAGTCCTGAATCAAGCCAGTGCTGCAATAATTAAAGATATGTACTTTGAATGATAATCCATCTAAAATAGGGATTAACAGATACTCAGTTTGGATGTGCATTACATCACACAAATAATATTGATCATTTAACTTAACAAGGTAGATTTTAGTTTGTAAAAACTCTCTGGGCCTAAGCAGTGCTTTACTTCTATGAACTGATCAGGCAACCACACCAGCATACTGTAAACACATGCAGAAACTATAGAACACTACGTATAGGGTACACAACATGCAGCGTTAGGATTGAATCTACATGAAGATTTCAGTGTTCCCCAGCTCCTTCAATGCAGCTGAGTAACATGATACCCAATTTTAAGAGTCCATTTTAGCAGGGAAAGAAGGAACCCCTCTTTTCTCTCCAATTGGAAAAGCTAGGATGAGTTTTGTCTGTCAGCACAGCACATACCCCTCACTCACCTGAGATCATCACGTCCCCATTCAGGTACAAAGCCATGCCTAACAGCATTATGATGCCCAGACCCAGAATGTAAGGTCGCCTCCTGCCCCAGCCACAGGTGCAGTGATCACTGGCTGAACCTACCACAGGCTGCAGCACGAAGCCCAGGATAGGGCTGATGAGCCACACCAAGCTGTAGAGGTTCTTGGGCAGCCCTACACTCAGCAGTACCGGCGTGACAAAGGCGGCCTCCACGGCATAGCAGAACTCCCGGCCGAACATCGCCATGCTGTGCATGACCAGCCTTCCCACTGCTCGCTTCCTTGGCACCACTGCTCCAGTCCTTGTCACAGATTGCAGCAGAGCCTCTTCCTCTTCTCTGGTGCTGTCCATGTCAGCCTTGGCTACCTCAGAACAGGGTAGAAGAGCCCTGTGGAAACTCTCCTTTGTTAAGGTCATCGCTCTGGCTACACGCAGCACTCTGGCAAGTCGGTGCTGCCTGCCCTGGCTGACATGGAGCCCAGATCATATGCCGGGTGGGATCGGTCTGTGCTGGGGGAGGGACTCACATACTTTTCATGGCTCTGTGATCACAAGTTATGCCAGGACGGGGGCGGGGAAGCATGTGTTAACATTAGCAGATCTGAGCTCCTGGGCATCTGCAAAGCTCCCAACTATCCACAACTAAAGAATTACTGTTTAAGCACGAAACACGCATAGAACGGGAACATACATCACATCGGCAAGGCACAGGATTAGCCTGACACAGAGCTATTCCTCTTGTTGCTGTAGGACAGTGGTGACACCAAAAATCTAGAGCCCTCATCTTTCTATTCTGCAAGCAACATGAGCACCAGAGTGCTGATTTCCTGTTGAACAAATGGGGGAAAAAAAATCTGTAATACGTATCTAGAAAAGGATTGTGATGCACTTCATGAAGATTAGTAAGTGAACCTAGCTATCACCCTAGTGTTAGTGGCAGATAAAAAGCTTGACAGAAGTCTGTCAAACAGCAGCTGGTGACTATTTTTTTGTACCTGCTGTGTGCCACCCTCAGTACAACTGATTATTCTCTTGGCTTCTGAAAAACAAAGGATATCAGGATCACTTATGATTTTTTTAAACAGTCCTACCTGCCAAGAGAAGGCCTTAAAAGAAATCTGTAGTGACATACCAAAACTGTACCTTTCCGGTCAGCCACCTGAGTGAGGCAGCTGATCCAACCTATGCTGAAGCTAACATGAGTTTTTAAATTGACTTCAGCAATTTTAGAGTCAAAACTTATGTGCACTGGAGATTACATTTGACAACATTTATTGTTATCCAACTTAATCAGACAGATGCATTTGGGACTAAGTAACTTTCTGTAAAGGTATGTACTATTCAGTAATTTACATCAGAGTGACTATCAGCTGGAAACTTAAGATGCTTTTCCTGATTGTTTATCTAATTTGTCAGGACCTACTAGATACTTCTTGCTTCCAGGCAGATGTTTATGTGGTAGAATGTAAAAGGGTTTTTTTATAGCAGCAATGCTGACATTTTTGGCACGACACATGTAAAATGAGCTAAAGTATAACTCAGCTTTGGAAGTCTTTGTAAGCAACAAACTGATCTCCAGCAAGGTAAACACTGACAAAATTATCAAAAAAACCAACTCTTCATATCATACTGCCTGACATGTTGGACTAAAGAAAAGTGTATTATGGCCCTATAAGTAATTCTTTTTAAAAGCATATTTTCTTTTGCCTTGAAGGAGACTGTTTCAAATGACAGTTTAATTTTGAAGGAAATTAAAACCACCATGGAATAACCATTGTTTAAAACCTGTGCAGCTAAATTGCCTACCATTTTTCAAAAAAGAGAGGAAAGGATTGATACTTGGTAGCTATTTTAAAATAACAAATTTTGTTCTGAAGTGATTTTCTAGGCAAACAAATTCCAAATGTAATACAATCAGGAGACTGCATCAAGAAAATGTAGTCAGGCTATTAAATAGAATTACTTTATGATAATAACTCTAAAGCAGCAGATAAGAAAACAGCATTATTTCAATCATTGTTTTGGCATGATAAAGCAAATGAATTAATATGATAAAATAGAGAAAAAAAATCCTTTCTAATCTATGAGTCAGCAACACAATCACTTGTTTAGGAAGAATATATCTTATGAAAAGTATCGCCTTCAAGTAATTACAATGTATATTACAAAGCAACAGTGTAACTAAGAATTAAAAGAAACAAACATTTCACAGGATACCATATTCAAAGAAAAATTTTTAGGATTTACAGCTGCTTACTAAGCAAACTGTGTAGATCTTCAGAACACAATTTTGGTATCATTCTAGACTGCAAAAAATCCAGGTACATAAGTACATAACACCCACTGTTTTCAATTACATTTAAAACTTCAATAATTTTAAAAAAATCATTTAAAAGCAATATCATGCAAACATTTATTTGTCATATAATTCAATTGTAATGCATAAGAACTTGTTGAAATTTGTCTGATCTGCATAGTTAGAGATTATAAATTAGCTTTTGGTTCACTGAATTCTATTACTTTATCAGAATAAAGTTTAGCTATCTCTTGCTTAGTAAATCCGTATTCTAGAAGTATCTCTTCTGTGTGTTCTCCTATAAAAGGATCTCTTTTAAATGATGGAACAGCAGGAGTCCTTGATAGAAGAGGAGCAGGTCTAGGACTTATCTCTTCCTGATCATTTTTGATAAAAGAACTTCTTTGTTTGTTATGCTGATGTGAGGCAACTTCATCAAAGGATAAAACAGGGGTCACACAGGCATCAGTACCATCAAATATGCTGCACCATTCAGCTTGTGTCTTCTGTGCAAATACGGATGCAAATTTTTCCTTCATTTTGGGCCAGTCAGAGAAACTCAACTGGCTGGGAAGTTTATCTGTGTCTAGCCCAAGACCTGAAAGGAGAAGAGCAAAGTTTAACTACAGTATAGCTTAGATAAATTACCAAGTGCTGCCCACAACTTAGTATGTTCCTCAAAAAGCTAATATTTTGCAGGCAGTCCAACACAAGGGAGCATACTAGCTAAAAGTCACTCGAAACTTTATTAGGATACCTGTGAGGGGGAAGGAGCAGAAGAATAAAATGTTCTATTACTTGCAATTAGTCTAAACCACACCAGCTACAGCCTTTTAACTAAGTACATACAATAAACACTTATTTGTATAAACATTTCATAAGAGCAGCAGATAACATTTCCTAGACATGCCTAGAGATAACATTTTGTCCTGAGAACACATTCTATGATAGGTATTGTACTCTCTATCTAGCTGTACCAACACAAAAGTCTGCTGAATGGGTCTTGAACTACAGCAATATACTTATCTCATAGAAACCAGTGTATCTGCCAGAGCTGGACATTCAGCAGGCTATTGTGTTTGAAGTCCAACATGATCAGGTTATTTCTACGCCAAAGTGAGAAGGTGGTATGGATGGATATACTCAGGTTTGATGTGCATAAGGTAGCTCAGCTGCAGGTGCCTGTGGGCTAACTGACTTGCTTTTCAACTCCCTCAGTCCAAATGGACTCCAGCAGCGTTTGCTGCTCTCCCCTCTTCAGCACACTTCCCAGGTTCCAACTCTCCACTGCTGCTCTTTTGGAAAAGTGAAACCCATAGCCCTTACACTCGCTAACTGCTTAAGAACTCTGCTTCCCAGATCAGTCGCACGGACCACCTAGGTATGCAATATGCACACCCCTTCTGAGACACAAGAGCACAAGGTGGACACACAGCCTTTGTACCGAAAATTTCCTGAACTAGTCAAGTGCTAGGTCCTTCCCTCTCATTGGGGAGTTTACATCTCTCCTGTGCAGCCAGTTTCCCACCTCTGTTTCTGTTCTTAAGGATCCTGCTCTCTGCATTCCCTACCCTTCCATTCTCCTACTTCAAGGAGAAGTAAGAATTGTTATCACTTCTTGTACGCTCTACCTCAAAAAGGAATTAAGAAACAAAGAGAAAACACAATTAAACCACATTTTCAAAATGGAGATAGTACAAACGGAATCTATGATATCAAATAGAAATCAAAAGTGGTATATTGAAGGTTGTCCAAACAATCACACCTTGAAATTCAGGAACATGAACACAGCAGGAAAAATTCAGAAAAAGCGGGGATCAAAAGAAGTCAATTTGAGAAATGAGAAAGGCTACAGAACAACTATCATCATAATGTTTCACAAACAACTAAAAAGGGGAGCTGCTTAGAAAACAACAGCTCTGTGTAAAAGGCAGAGAAAATTTGGAGTTCTGGAAACATTTAATTTTGAGCATTCTTTCTTGTATGTTTGGATATCTGGTATCAGATTGATGATTTGACTCGCAACTGTTAACAGGCTTAGCTACTAGATGCCTGTTTTCAGGTAGAATTTATACAGAACTTCTCTAATCTTTAGCTGTACATAGGCAGAAAAAACTTTCTCTATCTTCTATTTCTACAGCTTCCTTAACACTGAGAAGGGTAGACATACAGCTACTGAACATACAGGAGAGAAGAAAGGAAGGTAACTTCCATTCTTCTGCTCTTCAATTTCTGTCTTTCTGCTCATAATCGCTACCACATGCACTTCTTGGGGCTCATAGTCTCCCCCAAATTATTATAGTATTTAAGAACTTCACTGTTGATCACAAGATTCCTAACTAGTAGCTTTGAAAATGAACACATGCTTTGAAACCTTACTTTGGTACTGCAAAGGAGAACACAGAGAAATTGCCAATCTCCAGACTCAGGAATATAGCCTTGCAGTTGTTCACGTTTAGAAGAAAATCAGCACAGTCAAAGACAGAGTAAGCATTTTCACATCTTATTAGAGATGCCTATGTATATCAGGATAAGTATTACTACAAGGTAAACATCATTACAGAGGGATCTGGACAGGCTGGATCGTTGGGCCAAGGCCAACTGTATAAGGTTCAACAAGGCCAAGTGATAGGTCCTGCACTTGGGTCACAACAACCCCATGCAACGCTACAGGCTTGGGGAAGAGTGGCTGGAAAGCTGCCTGGCAGAAAGAGACCTGGGGGTGCTGGTCGACAGCTGGCTGAATATGAGCCAGCAGTGTGCCCAGGTGGCAAGGAAGGCCAACAGCATCCTGGCTTGTATCAGAAACAGTGTGGCCAGCAGGAGCAGGGAACTGATCGTCCCCCCATACTCAGCACTGGTGAGGCCGCACCTTGAGTACTGGGTTCAGTTTGGGGCCCCTCACTCCAGGAAAGACACTGAGGTGCTGGATTGTGTCCAGAGAAGGGCAACGAAGCAGGTGAGGGGCCTGGAGCACAAGTCTTCTGAGGAGCGGCTGAGGGAACTGGGGTTGTTTAGCCTGGAGAAAAGGAGGCTGAGGGGAGACCTTCTGGCTCTCTACAACTGCCTGAAAGGAGGTTGTAGTGAGGTGGGTGCTGGTCTCTTCTATCAAGTAACTAGGGATAGGATGAGAGGAAATGGCCTCAAGTTGTGGCAGGGGAGGTTTAGATTGGATATTAGGAAAAATGTCTTTACTGAGAGGGTTGTCAGGCCTTGGAACAGGCTGCCCAGGGAAGTGGTGGAGTCACCATCCCTGGAGGCATTCAAAAAGCATGTAGACAAGGCACTTCATGACATGGTTTAGTGGGCATGGTTGATGGTTGGACTCGATGATCTTAAAGGTCTTTTCCAACCTAAATGATTCTATGATCAGTGCTTATCGAATTACCAAGTCATGTGCACCTTACATCACTAAGCTTACAATCTAGTCTTCATAACTGTTAATATCATTGTAAAAAAAAAAAAAAAATCAGCTGAAGGTTACTCATACTGGTTGAGCATTCGTAATTAAATAGAAACTAACAATGCTTTCAAAATTAATTTGATTATTAACTATTAATGTATAATATTAAAGATGAACAGTGCTGTATGGTTCACTTAAGAACTAGGAGGTGAGGCAAATTTACCTGCCACAAAAGGTAAAGCTAAGTAACAACACACTATCTGAGGTTTTGTCTCAGTGCATGAAATCTTGTTGATTAGAAACATTGTTTCATAAGCATTTATTTGCTGATTAATTATGGTTTGGGTTCTAGTAGCCAGTCCAACATGAACAGAGCTCAACCATTATCCCATTACACAACTATATTTGAAGATCGTGCCAGATGGAAAGTTGGCTGAATCTAACCGTACATGCTCTAGCAAAATAGAACAATATGCAGAACCTGGAATTTAATATTACATGCTCATTTTCCATTCACCACTGAAGATTTCAACTTTAAATAGCGTGAACCAACAGCATTTAAGCATTACAGCTTCTCATTTTCCAGCTTGTGCTAACCATTTGTGGTGCAGACAAACAGAATCACAGCAGGACCGACTGAGTCAACAAGGAAACAATTACAGAGCACAGAATTGTTTGGGATACCACAGGATGACAGATTTCACCCAACATAATCAAAAGCAAAGTATATTGTACACAGAATATCTGGTAAAGCAATCACAACTTGTTTCCAATTTTTTTTGTTCAAATTTTCATCTAGGGATTTTCATTTAGAAAAGCCCAGTAACCTACCCTACTACTTTGAAATAATGATTTTTGAAAAATGAAAAATTAAGTCTCCTTACAATGATATAGCTTTAAGTCTCCTTTAAATGCTATGGTTTTATTGACATACATCTGCACATCATTTATTAATGCAACAAATTGAAATCTCTATTTCTACAGAACGTCTTAGTCAAACTGCAGTAAAATAAGGCACCTATTTGAAGCGAGAAAAAACAGTACGATTAATTAGATAAATCAGCAAAGTTGCTTTGTTATGTTGGAAATAGTTTCTTACAGTATTTCAGCCATACCATTTAAAAAAAATATTTAGGATCCCTAGCAAAGCTTTGTTCAGGATTTTCTTGTTTTAACTTGCTGATTTTCTTTTCAAAATTGTATGCTCATAGCACAGTAATTTTGAAATTATGTTGCCACAACACAACTTAACAGAACCATCTAGCATGGGAATCCTTAATTTTGGCCCAAACCACAGCCATAAAGCGTATGCCATTGCTCTCTCTCTCTAAATATAATTCATTCCCATTCTGAGAGGGACTCGAACTTCAGAATATTGCAAGACAGTAGTGAATTTTCACTGAAGTAACTATGTAAAGCTTTCTCTCTGCTCGAAGTTTCTGAAGCGAATTTGTTTTTTAGAAAGTGACAGTTCAGCAAAAGGTTGATCAGGCCCAGAGTACTACCAGAGCACCACTGCAAGTGCATCCATAGCAGTACTCCAAGTTTACATATTTAATTACCACAGCTGTAAACATTGCAAAACCCTTCATAATGATGGAAACTATGTTTTTCAAGTGCTTCCTAATTATTTTTCCTTCTTTTTAAATACAAGTCACAAAATATATGAGTATCAAAATAGTATGAAAGGAGTACTATCAAATAAGTGTTCAGAACTTCAGTCACTGTTAGTGCTTTTCATGTCAATGTAAGCTGGTAACTAAGTTCACCTTATGCAACCAAGTTTACACCACATGATAATGCAGAATCAAACCTTTACTCTCACCTGATACACAAAATTTAATGTGTTCTGCAAGCCTTTTGTAGCCTGGCTACAGCAATACTAAGCACATATTGCTAAATAATCAAGGAAAACCTGCAGAAGCAATTTACAGGTCAGTTGGGAGACACTCTGTCTCTTTCTGTCAAAACATTGAGACTTAACATTAGTAGCACATGTTTCTTAAATCAGATTTTTATAAGATGCAAAGGCATTTTAATTATTTATTGGCTGACTTTTGTATTAATAAAATTAATATTAGCAAAAGGATTACAGCATGTTTGTTAACAGCAAATAGTCTACAGTGAGTCCAGAATACAACTCGTAATACTACAGCTACTACAGCAACTATTTACCCTATCTATTTTATATAGCTTCAGTTTCTAATATAACTTTTTTTAAAAAATGTTCATAAATTTGTGGTAAGCAGAAATTTAATTTTCCCTGCCAAGCATGATCTCCAAAGCCAACAACCTTCTCAAGCTAAGATGCTGTATTTTCTTAAACTTAAGTTAATTTCCCTCTGCAGACCCCTTAAGAACTTTCCTCACTATGTTATTAACTGTACTCTGGTCCAGCACTGGGTTCCTAATTCTGCAGGAAAACACTGAAGTGAACCAAAACCCAAAGGAAATTAGTTTCACTTCAGCTAACCAGAATTCTGTGAGCAGTGACAAATGGTTCAGAAATCACGTTCCTTTCTCAATTCTGCAATCTTTAAATCTCCAACTCTTGCATCTGCAACACCCATATCCTCGTGTTCTCACTACATAGGAGTGACAAAAGTAACCTACTCTCTGAATATGGACAGAGACATAAAGTGGCTTTTGAATATATTATAACTGGAACAGCACCATATTGTTCACCAGCAGAACAGACCAGAATTACGGGGGGAAATTATGAAATAAAATTATGGAAATTGTAATTGGAACATACCATTTTAAAACTACTTTGAAAGAAGGAATTAGTGCCTGGAACAGACGACTCAGCCTAAGTCAAAGCTCCTCCGGTTTGTGAAAGAGTGATACAATTTTCACAAGCAGCTTTTTCTTCCCTATAACATTCAAAGGCTTAAATTCTGAAACAAATTTCTGCAATAGATACCGCAAAAATACGATACTGAAAATACAGTGAAGAAAGACCACTTACTTGAAATGCAGTATTGTGAAAAAATCTTTAGTTTGGTCTGATACTTTAAACAACATGCTTTCACAAAAGAAACAAAGAAAATTACTGACTGTAAACACGGAAAGACTGTGATACAATTAAAGGTGAAAAAGCAAAATTTTCTCAGAAGACTGTAGTCTGTATGTTGGATTTTTTAAATATGACAGAAGCAGACTGAAGCACAGGCACAGCTGTGATTGCAGTTGCTTCCTACTTACAGATAACACCAGTTTTTTACTGCTGGAATAACTATTTCTGAAACTTCAGCTGTTAAAATCAAGCCCTTTTTCTGCATTGTAAGCATAAGGAATACTTTCAAACATGAAAATAAAGTTGTCCAGTGTGGGTACCCAATATAGCAGATGAATTCATAGTTGCTGCTCCAACTTTATGGTGTAAATTTCTGAGAAACAACTAAGAGGAAAACAGAGAATTTTAGCATTTTCCTCAGTAAAGAGTTATCTAAATAAGACAGAGACTAGTCAGTGATCATGTTATATTGCATGACCACTGGATTCATCCATCAGAGGCTTCTTTCTAGATAAGCTGGCTGGCTGGTTGAGAGAGAAAAAGCCTGAGTCTTGCCCTGTAGCAATGATCAATATGAGAAGGCTGGAGTGTCCAGCAAAGGTTCACCGAGAAGAAGAGTGACAAACAAGATCAGACTCCATTACAGAACTAGTTTTCTTTCTTAACAAATACAGATTCCATCCCACTCCTGTAGCTTAAAAGTAAGTGCTATTCAATTTATCTCTAGAGAAGAATAAAATACTGCAGCTATGAATACTGCAGGCCAGTGTTTGATTACTTTAAGCCAAACATATGGGTATTTTAGTAAGCAGCTTTATTCTTTTCTTGTTTCCTTTATATTTAATACAAGCATTCTCCCTGAAGACATGTATTGGAATTCCAAATTCCCTAACTTCCAGAGCAAGGGCTTACCCTTTACTTTGATACAGTTTTATATTTATTTTTGTTCTCCAACTCCATTTCTTGCAAGCAAAAACATCTCAAGGGATTAGATGAGAATAACATTTCAAAGAACTGCAAAGTGTGGAATAATCAACTATACTTTCTTTTTCAAGACTGAGTAGCTTAGAACTAGAGTTCACAAACAAGTTATTCTCAGGACAATGAGGGACAAAGTACCAGCTTCTTCAGCCATGAACATGGCTCTTCCAAACTTGACATCTGATCTGGGGGCAGCACATAATGCTGGACATGTCCCTGAGTCACTCCAGGAGCCTGCCTTATGCGTTTCATATATCAGCACGTACCGATCTGGATATTCTACACAATCGCATAGTCCTTTTTAAGCTACACAGCTAAGCAGCCATTTACAGCCACAGATGTGCAAGAACTTTGGCAGCACCACAGGCTGCAAGAGAACAAAGCCAAAGTGTACAGAACAAGATCTCTCTTTGGGATCCTGGTCACCAAAGGCGTACCCCACCTTACAACCCCATACCATCACCATACCATGCTCCTGAATTTCAAGAACTCCTGGAAGTGCAGGCATTGGCACCAACTACGCTCTTGTTAGCACAACATAGCTGATTGGAGCTGAGTTGGCAGTAACTGCTGGTGAGAGGAATTGTCACAGTTTTACCCCAGCTGGCAACTAAGCACCACACAGCCGCTCGCTCATTCCCCTTCCCCCCGGTTGGATGTGAAGAGAACTGGAAGTGTAAAAGCAAGAAACTAACTCATGGGTTAAGAAAAAAACAGTTTAATACTTACAAAAAAATAAGAAAAATTTTTAAAAATGTAAGGAAAAGGGGGGGGGGGTAATAACGAAGAGACAGGAAAATAAAACCCAAGGAAGACAACTGATGCAAATGAAAACAATTGCATACCATCAACCGACCAATGCCCAGCCAGTCCCTGAGCAGTGGCCCCCCAGCCAACCTCCCCCCAATTTTACTGCTGAGCATGATGTCATATGGTATGGAATATCCCTTTGCTCAGTTGAGGTCAGCTGTCCCAGCTGTGTCCCCTCCCAGCTTCTTGTGCTCCTCGAACCTACTCAATGGTGGGGCAGTGTGAGAAGCTGAAAAGTCCTTGATGCTGTGTAAGCACTGCTCAGCAGTAAGTAAAACATCAGTGTGCTATCAACACTATTTTCACCACAAATCCAAAATATAGCCCCATACCAGCTACTATGAAGAAATTTAACTCTATCCCAGCCAAAACCAATAAAAGTATCCGTGCTATAATTCAAGGAATAATCAGTGGGAAGAGACTGAGCAAGAATAAGGAGGTACTCCACTGCCACCCTCACTCAGCAAAGAGTTACCACATCTAAGTCAAGCGCGTACAAAAGTAGTTCATGTAACACTGGGTACATCCACTTTAGGTATATCCTTTTTGGTATACCTTCTACTCATTAAGCAAAACTAAAATTAGATTGAGAACTTTTTATAACCTTCATATTCAGAATAATGGAAAAAGAATAAATACCAAATTCTTTTGTGAATTTTTTACATTTTCATAAATTCTGCATGGAAAGCATAGCAATCTACCAAAGCAGCACAACAGAAGAAATTATTTTAAAATTAAATAACCAGTTAGAATCTAAGAACACACCAGATTAAAAGCTTGAAGCACACAAACAGTTCAAAGGTAAAGAGGTACTTGCAAATTTCTGTTTTAACTTCACACAATTATTTTGCATGACCCATTCTTATTTCTCAAACAGATAAATCATATTTTATAGTCATATTTAAAGAGTCTTCAGTCAAATATAAAAATTTAGTGTCCATAGCTGGACACTAAAAGCACTCTGAAATGGTGTGGTGGAAATTAATTTATAAAGCTGACTTTGCTTCTAGAAAAATTCTGTTCTACCAAGAAATATTATGAACTACTTTCAATGAACATTCATTTCTGAAACAATTTAAAGTTTCTTTTTTAAAAAAGATTATAGCACAAATAACTGAAATTTCTTGAAATTTTATTTGCAATACCAAACAATTAGTTCTCCTTTTTAAAGCATATGCACAAGCCCTTGAAAAAAGTGGTTTCCAGAAATAGTTATTTAGTGCTCCAGCCGCATCACAGACTACCATTACCAAAATTCCAGAAGAAAATCTGTAATTTAAGTGTAGTTTCTGAGGGTAAGGTGAAGAAGGAATGAAAAAGTTATCAGTTGCTGGAAGAAGAAAATCAACTAAATTGCTACACTACTACCCAATTAGTTTCAAGAAGTGTTTGGCTTTTACAAAGAAATCAACGTAACCTATGTCCTGAATGAAAATCAAGTATTAAAGAATTCATTCAATCATGCTTTGCTGATGTGAAACAACTGCTTCAAGCTACTTACCCTTTATTAACTGCTCATAGAATTGAGGCTCAATGGCACCAACAGCCATGAATTTTCCATCGGAGGTCTTGTAGGTTTCATAAAAAGGTGCACCACTATCTAGCAGGTTCTCACCTCGAGGTCTGTTCCAAAGTCCCAAATTCTGTGATTTCCACAGGAAAGAACTTAGGTATGCTACTCCTTCCACCTTGAAGATTTACAGGAAAAAGTAACAGCTTCAGTAAATTAGCTGGCATGTTACCTTAATTCTACATAAAACATAACAGCAAAAAACTACCACCGGTTCTGTCTTTTGGTAAGACTTTTAATGACAAAATCTCTGGTAAGTAGTTTAATTTCTTAAAATTTTCAATTATTGTTTATTTTGCATATGTGAAATCATCTAGAATTTAAGAAGGAGCATAAATGTAATAATGCAGCTTCAGACAGATAACACACTTTCAACGCACAAAGTTTCCTTGTTTAGCAAGTTTGTAATCATTAGGAGTTCAAAAAGAGAATTTAAGTAATTTTAGGCAACAGGACAAGTTTCTTGACTCTATAGAACATTAAGTATCTGACAGCCATTGAGCCTTCTAAAGCTCTGGAAATCAAGATGCCTATACCAGTCCTCTAAATATCAAATTTTTACCTCAACATTAACTACTTTGAATTTACTGATTATAATAAGACTTCTATTTTTAGAAGAAAACCAGAAGGAAATCAAAGATTAAAGCTCTCTTATACCATGGCAACTGGGAAGATCACATCCATCACCAAGTTAGAAAAAAAATTATTCTCCCACTCTCATCACTGACAGGTACATAGACATAGTAAGGTAGTTTCTAAACATGCAAGTGTCTGATTAACACAGCACTGGAAAACATGATTAATCCTGTTCCAACTTGCTCCTTAAAATTTTGGTTATGTGGAGTACAACCAGATGAAAATTCAGTTTATTCAGCCTGTCAAGAATTATCAAGCTTGTACCAGTCTTTCCATGCAAAATCACATCCTACAGTTTTGCTCAGCAGCAGAACACATTTTCTTCCAAGTACATTAGAAAAACTGTAAAAGAAGATGAGGCAGTAACAGTATATGGCCAGAAACATTCTAGTGGAACAGAATAAAACCTAAGCTGTATCATTTTGACTATCATTTTGTTTCATGCATTTTCAGCTGTGTAAAATTAACCTAATACTGTCCACAGAGAAAAGCACAGAGATTGTCCAAAATAAAAAGCTACCAAATTTTCATGTGGAAAGATCTATTAGTCTCCACCTTTCTAAGGAAGAATTTAAAACATGCAAATCTTTGAAGTATGCAGTCATGAAGGCTTCTTCATGTAATTTGTATTACTTGGCCTCTTTCTCAAGTACCTGCCACAAAGACAGGAATACTTCTGCCCTCCTTGCCGTATGTTAAAATCAATTAAAGTACTTTCATACGAGAAAATATTGTATACCTTAATTTACATGCTTGCAAAATGATTGCAAGGATATCAAAATAGTGTTTGCATTACTAATGATCTGATCTTGCACTGCTCATATTAACAAAAAAATACACAAAAAACATTGGAAGTAAGGATAATAATAGATGGGGATATCAGAATAAGCTCTAACTGCAAATTAGATTTTGGTGCTGATGGAACTACTTACAATATCTATGTACAGTGCTACTTACCCTGGAAACACTTAAAATAGCACATCTGTTTTGGACTGGTATAGTGACTTTAGAAATATCCCTGGCTGGGCAACTGGACAGCTAGCTTCTGCCTGAGGCCCACTGCAATTCAGAGACAAGTAAAAAGGTGTCTAACATCTGCACCAAACCTCCAAAGGAATGCTCAAATAACACCACACACACACACACTATTGTGGTCACTTTCTTTTAAAACATGAAAAGGACAACATGCAACATGAGGAGACCCCCTTCAAGCCTAATTGCAGAATGATTACAGTAACAGTTACGGGTTTCACTTAATGGTGCCCTCAAGCTAAAAGCATCGTCTCTGAAGCAGGGAGAAGAATTCAGAGACACCACCCTGCCGGGTGACTTGTCTCCTCCACAAGTCTTCTGTCCCTTCTGCAGAGTGAAACAGTTCAAACAAAGCAGAGAGTGATTCCACACCAACCTAATCTTTATCCTCATGATTTATGAATGCCTTTAGGATGTGGGAGTTTTGAATACCTCCAGGCTGAGAAATACATGGAACCCCAGTCTTCTGTTGGACAGCTAAATGCTCTTGCCATGACACTATTATGCAAGTGACCATAACCACCAACCTCTACTGTGGCTGTCTTTTCACAAAGAGTGAGTCATGCTTGGTCAGATGCCTATCATCAGCAGAAGGCTCAGTGTCTTAATCTGGAGTGAACCTCCAGTGTGGCCCTGACTCACATGCCTCTATTCCAGTGTGGTGCCAGAGTGCATGTGTACAATTGTGCCTACCGTATCACATCACAGTGTCCACTCCACATTCTACTCAGCACATGGGAACTATCAGGCTCACTGTAAGATACCTATGATACCTATAGAGTCAACAAGAAAAGACAACAACATGAATCAATTCAGACCAAGCAGTTAATTCTTCTGACCTAGACAGCTGAAACACAGGACCCAGTGTCTACTTTTTAAGCAGTGCAACAGTAACACTGGACAATATGAACAGGTGATACAAATCTAGCCCTTGGCCTGATCCCATCTACCCTCTTTCTGTATCAGCTTAGGTTCACTAACTAGAGGAGTTCCTCTTGTGTATTACTGATCATAAGAATGCTCCCAAGACATTTTTCAGCTTTCAGCATAGTAATTAGAAGTAAAAGATAAATAACAAATCCTTCTGTCACAAAAATTCGGATCTCAATCTAGAATTACTAATGACAAAGACAGGAAATAAATTTTTTTCAGGTAGGAAAAAACAAACAAGTGGTCAGTAAAACAATCCATGAAGTAAGATGAAAACTTAATAGAAGTAATCCTGAGAACACAAAGCTGTTAAAAAAGAAATTCATTTTCCCTCTTCTACTGTAGAAAATTCCACCATGTGTCAGTCATTAACATATTCAGACTATCTAAATCTAAAGCAACTGAAGTAATAGGCCTATTAAATAAAAAAGAATGTTAAAACCAAATGACACCTGAAATGCTGTGATACTGTGATTTTAAAAATACTTCCATGAAGTCTACTGAACTGTCTTTGCTGTTGATGATGCATGTATGTTTTTCATCAACTGTCTTACTGAAAGTCTGTTCAAGTGAAAGCAACATAACAAAATGCCAGGTAAAGTACATCCACTGGAGCTGGACAATATTCCATCCATTTCACAGAACACCAGGAACATCAACAGGGAACTGTAAATTCCACAATTATAATGAGACACAAAAAAAATTGAGAGAGAGAAGTTTTGAGGGCTTCTCGTGGTTTAACCCTAGCCAGCAACTAAGCACCATGCAGCTGCTCATCCACTTCCCCCCCCCGACCCAGTGGGATGGGGGAGAAAATTGGGAAAAGAAGTAAAACTCATGGGTTAAGAAAAGAATGGTTTAACAGAACAGAAAAGAAGAAAGTAATAATGATAATGACAACAGTAATAATAAAAGGATTGGAATATACAAGTGATGCACAATGCAACTGCTCACCATCTGCCGATCGACGCCCAGTTGGTCCCCGAGCGGCGATCCCCCCTGCCCCCCAGCCCCCTAGTTTATATACTGGACATGATGTCACATGGTATGGAATATCCCTTTGGCTAGTTTGGGTCAGCTGCCCTGGCTGTGTCCCCTCCCAACTTCTTGTGCGTCTCCAGTCTTCTTGCTGGCTGGGCATCAGAAGCTGAAAAAGCCTTGACTTTAGGCTAAACATTACTTAGCAGCAACTGAAAACATCAGTGTGTTATCAACTTTCTTCTCACACCTAGCTCAAAAACATACCACTATACCAGCTACTAGGAAGAAAATTAACTCTATCCCAGCTGAAACCAGGACAGGGCTTAAAAAAAAAAACCAAACAAAACCAAAACAAAAACAAACACAAAAAACCACAACACATTCCATTCCCAATGAGCCACAGATCTCATTAGGATATTAGCAGATTTACATTGATTCTTGTTGTAACAAATTATTTTAATGACTTAAAGTACCAATAGTGAAAATACGATAATACTCCAAACTACAAGAAATATCTTTTTAAGTATTTGAAGACTTGTCAAAATTCTCCACAGTTTTTGCTTCATAAATATACAGACTACTTCAATTTTTTCCTTTGTAGGTCATGTTTTTAGACTTGTATCTTTTTTGTTGTGTTCCTCGGAATTCCTCAAATTGGTCTTTTTTTTTTTTGGAAAGATGATGGCCAGTATCAGAAACACTATTTTCCTGAGGCCTTATAAATATTGAATAGATTAGAAGAATTACTTCAGAAACTTTGGTGGCTCTATTTCCTGTTTATACATCCTAATACAGTGTGTGTGTGTGTTTTACAACAGCACGGTATTGTTGACTCATGTTCAGCTTGTGACTACTACAAACCCTCAGGATTGTACTTTAGCCAATTGTTCTCACACTGCATTTGTGCAGCTATTAGTTTCTGCCTAAGAGAACTACAGAGCAGTGGTCTCCATGAATTTCAGCCAATTTTTTTCAGGTCATTTCTCCAATTTGAAAAGGTCATTTTCAATTCTAATCCAAGTGTACAGCATACTCGTAGTTCTTCCCACACACACATCATCTGTAAATTCACTACACACAATCGCTTATCCATCATTCATCTTATTGGAGAAAACACTGAAAAAAACCGAACAGATATCTGTAGAACTCCAGTTGGTAAGTTTTTCATTTTGACAATCAACTACTAATAACTATTGTTGGGGTAAAAACATTAGACCAGTTTTCCACTGACCCCACAGAACTTTCATCTAGACCATAATGCCATGGCCTGCTTCTGAGAAAGTCATGTGAATTTGTCAAAAACTTACTTAAGTCAAGATAGCTAATACCTCTTGCCACTCTCCTATCTCAAGACCTCTCCAACAAAGGGATTTTTTTCAATTAATGTAATTTTTTTCAATTTATATTTAAGTCCAAATCATAGCCTTTACCATATCACAACACCTCGAAGGGAGGTCAAATTTTAATTGCAACTCTTTAAAAAGAAAAACACAAAAAGAGAGAGACACAGAGAGAAAAAACACTTGCAGATAATATAGGTTTCAAGGATAAATGTAAATATGTGTAAGTGGGTGGCGCTGCACTGAAAAAGTCCATAGTATTCATTATTAAGCTAATTTAGCCTTTCTTTTATTTTACAGCACATTAACACAACCTGTTTGAAATGGACTTCTTGGCAATAATCCATGGCAGTATAATTATTCAAGAGAAGAGTGCTTCTAGTAAGACATGACCTGTCACAAATTCATAAGCAGATGTATCCTGGATAAAGCTAATGCAATTCTTTATTTTATTAGAATCATCATTTTTGCTGTTATGCATGATGTTAATTGTTTATTATACACCTTATTTCCATACACAAAACTTACTCATCAAATGTATACAGCTGATATTTTGCTAAGAAGGCAGACTGGTAAAAGAAAAGGTACGGAATGGCACGGGGGAAGCCGCTGAATGTGTCCCATGTCATAAGGATGTTATGGCAACAGCGATAAGTGAAAACTGCTTGCACATGAGATTACTTACTTTCCCTTTCCCAAGTTCTCAATATTAAATCTTATGAATAGCTCAAATCTCCTCCCTTTTACAGACTTAAGAGTAGGAAAAAAATCCAAACAAGCAAACCTAAGAAACTCCACCTTCCTTGAGACCAAACTTACCATACTTGCATCAATGATCTGCCCTTTGCCAGATTTGGTACGTTCATAAAGGGCTGTAACAATGCCCATTGCACACAGGACACCTCCACCAGCAAAATCAGCCAGAAGATTTACAGGTGCATAAGGATTCTCATCTTTTCTACCCAGCTTTGACAGCACACCTGGCAGTAGAGCAAACATAGCAAACATAAGTAGAAAATTAATTATAAACATTTATTTCTACATTTCAACAATTAAAAGTTTCATTCTTTCCAATCTATGCAAGTAAACAAGGGGTAAAGCAAACTTCTACCAACAGTTTTCTGTCTCTACTCAGCTGCGTCTTAGCAAATAGTTACTCTTTAATTCACAAAAGAAAAGAATATATGAAATCATATTAGTGAAGATGCATTTAATCAGAGAGATTAATAAAAGTCTCACAGATAAACCATTGATAATTTGGCTATATAAAATTTCATCCAAAAAACCCTGTGTACAATAATTCCATATTAGTACTTTGTACATGCATAGAACCTCCCCCATAAGAATTCAATAGGCATTATGAAGAAGTCTCAAAGCAACTTTGGTAAATTGTTCTTTGAACCTTTTAAAGAAAAAATGCAGATGTACAGTCTTCTGTGCACATAACCCACAAATTAATAATCATAACAAAGTATTTCACACCAACAACTGCACTTCAGTCTTATCCTCCCCCTTCAACTACCTTTGGAAAAAAAAGGTTGCGTGTAAGAGGAATGGGCGAATAATGCAGAAAATAATGCAATACCTCTGATTGCATGCAACACAGACACAGGGAACCTCTCTTTATGCCAGCAATTATGCAGAAATGAATGGGAATAGAGCAAAGGCTAAGCCAGTTTACTTCAGACAGAGCTTTGAATCTGTTAGCATTCCTCTGCCATCCTGAACAACATCTTTACTGTCACCTTACTCTTTCTAGTTCCCTCATGGCAATTCCCTTTGAGCAAGCAAGAAAGTCTGCAGTATGGTCATCTATGCCTGTAGCCTAAGGTCTGAGACTTGCAGCATATACGGTCAAAATTTCCTGAGAACTGCATGCTTCTGATGCACTGTTTAGTTAGCTAATGGTCTAATGTGCTTCCTAAGTGCAAGCAGCTGAGCGCACAGTATAAAGAAGTTTCCGAAGCCTGTGGTGCAAGCATAAAGCCCTGTCGCTTACTAAAACCTCACTTTTAAACAGCCTAAAGGTCTTCACAGGCGCCAGCATATTAACATATTAAGTTATATCTGGAGTTTCTACTGAAAGCCATTTTTCAGTTAAAGAAAGCCAAAGCTCATCAGGAAAATACTCAGGATATGAGATCTCATTTTTGAGGATTGATACCTCCCAAACACCTTGTCCTATTTCCTTTAAATAGGCAGAAAAACTTGACCTGTGAAATTTCAAGCAAAATTATTTAATTTTAGGAAGATAGGACTAAACAAAATACTACCAATTAAATCAGCTCCAGAGGAAAAAACACTTCTTTTTGTAAACAGAAAGCACTACAATCTAAGGTAGTATGGACTATACTGTTTCTGTACTGACTCTCCCTCTGCTAATAGCAAATAAAGATACAGTAATACTTTGAAATCAACTGGACGTGAAGACAAAAGTGAATTCCAAAGTGTGGAATTTCAAACTCTTTTATTCTCTGACAATCTCACATAATGCAAGAAGACTGAACCCATCCCTAAAGAAACTTCCACAACACAACAACTCTCTATAGTAGGTAATACTGGATCACTACATTCACAGTGCCTCTGCTCTGGCCCTTTGCTGTGGCTAAAATAAATGCTTTATCCAGTAGGAAGCCAAGAAGTTTTGGGGCACTTTCTCTCTTCCCTCATAGGCTCGGAGAAGCAGCAGAGACAGAAGCAGTGTGAACAGCATGGTGGGGCCATGCATGACACACTGACTGCTATCACCAGAGTTGGGTAATTTTGTTATTGTTTGCTACTGCGTAATTGTAGAATTATGACACTTAAAACCAGCATACTGTCTATAACACCTTAAGGAAACATAGTATTGCCACTTTATTTTAAGCCTACTTTCCTTTTGGTTGGCATCAATGGAGAGATATTTACAGCAGAAAAGCACAAGAGTTCAAATGGCTTAGAATGCCTGCTTTTTCTTCACTCCAAAAAAGGTGCTCACAAACACAGAAAATAATCTGCAGCCCTTTCAGAATTAAAAGCATACATATTTTCTAGGAGAGAGGCCCTGAAGAAAGACAAAAATGCATGAAAACTTCAGTCCTCTTTTCAAAGAGAAAACTTTATCCAGATAAAATAGCGCAAAGGAAGTAAAATACTGTACAGCCTGAGAAGACATGCTGATCCAGCCTAACAGCTTACTGCTGCCAAAATGAACAGCCTGTTCAGTCCGTGTTTCCTCCTTTCTTGTACTGAATTTTTACGTTTGTTGGATACCTTAATGAATCACTTCACCTCAATAACCTGGTGGAAAAACACCCTTGTTTCTCCTGGACAGTTTTTGACTTGTGAGGGAGCTTACAGAGGGGTTAAGCAACCGCCAGAGCTAACTGGAGAGAAAGAAGCAGGGAGAAGCACACAAGAAAGAGAAGGAAACCCTCCTTTCACTGACAGATGCTTCAGATCTGCTCAGCTGTTTCATCAGACTGCACCTTGGATAATTGGAGCTCTCTGCAAATAACCTTTCAATAAATTCTTGAGTCTTTACTTAAGGGGGAAAAAAAACTTATTTTATAGGAAATTTTACAGCCTACCTGATAAAGCCAAATAATTGATATCATGACCTGCAGACTTCGCATATTGTCCTGACTGGCCAAATCCTGTAAGTCTAGCATAGATGAGTCTGGGATTGTCCTGCAGAAGGACCTCTGGACCAAGACCAAGTTTTTCCATGACACCTTAAAAAGACAAAGGCATGGAATATTGATTCACATTTATTTTTAATAAGATTCAAAATATACATGGTTCAAAGTTAAATTATACAACAGAACTGAACTGCAATTTGTGAAGTAACATGCTACTTCAGTATCCATACTACAGTGTGAACAGCCAGAATGTCATAAATTACCAACATACTGCATATGTTTTGAATACAAGCCAACAAGTGGAAATTAAACTTTAGGGTCCTTTCTTTTCAGCTTTTTCCTGTTTTACTTCCCCACAAGATTGCCAGACAGGTTGCTGTAATTCATGTACTGTTAAATGAGAGCAAAAGCTACCAAAGTCTTGTTAAAAAAAAAAAAAAAGAGAGAGAGAGAGCAAGAAAGAGCAAACTCTTATGTTTTCCAGATTAAAATGACATGGAACTGCTTCCATCTTTCACTGGAATATACTTTCCTCACCATATTAGCCTCTCAGTACCCCATGTGTTCCTGTATCTTCTGACGCGAATGGACCATGCCACTATTTCATAATGATTTGCAACAACTGCACAAAAGAAAATGTGTTCTTTTGTAATTTGAATAAGGAACTTTTAGAAATCAACGAAATGTAGGTTTGGTCAGCATGGGTTTACAGTTATGAAGGCTAAAATTTCGATCTTGCAGTTCTAAAATAGTGTTTTAAAAGAAGCAAATTCAAGTAGCAAATAAATGATAGATTTTTATTGGCTCAGTGCAGCTTGGTCAGACTATGCCCTATAACCTATACTGGCTAGACACAGTGAGACACATTTTGAAGGGGAAGGGATAACATAACATTAATGCCTATTCCCCCCTCAGAGTCTACTACTGCAACTTGTTTCACAGACTAGTCCATAATATTACTAAATCTTCAAATTCCCTAAGACCTGTTTCCATTGTATTACTTACTGGGCAGTAGGAAGTGATTAATGCCAAGGAGAAAGCAGTGAAATTTGGTAAAGAGCAAGATTTTCAAAAGCACAAGTGAAAACTGGGTGCCAACTAACCCCTGGTGTCACTACATCATTGTCGGAAGGTCAATGGTACATGCATGTTTAAAGAAACTCTCCTGCCACTTGGGCCTTCATTTTCTCATTGGTTCACACCAGCTTCATGCTGCATCACAGACTTGCCTAGTTTAGTTGCAGGCCTGTAAAACCTCATGTCTAGATACAAAATTACCTGCATTTCCAGGTCCAAAAAAGAAAAGAAAAAAAAAAGTGAGTGCCTATAAAACCAAATAAAACAGAAATTTCCACAAGGAAAAAAAAATCCCATTAGAAAATAGGAAACTAGCTACGATGAAAAATGGAATTTAATGTCTTAATTTTGTTTGCACAGCTTCTGAGGAACAAAACAAAAAATTCTTAAGGTAAAAAAAATCACAATCATAAAATCCTGTTTTCAGAATGAAAAGCATTATCCGTGACACAGGATACCTAAGCCTGTTTATGATGTGTGATGTTTAACTGATACAGCCTTCTATTTCTAAACTGACTGCAGAAACCCCCAAACACTTCAGCTAGCTCTTCACTGAAGCATGATCATAGAATCAGAATGGTTTGGGTTGGAAGGGACCTTTGGGTTGGAAGGAAGATGTCCTAAAGGTCATCTAGTCCAAGCTCCCTGCAATGAGCAGGGACATCTTCAACTAGATCAGATTGCTCAAAGCCCCATCCAACCTGACCTTAATGATACTCTTCGTAACAGAACAGCACCCTCACGAAACAGCAGGGATACTGAAATAACCCATGCATAAGCATCAGATTAGTGCCTGTGTATGGCTCATGAATGAAGAAAGCATGTTAGATCTGTTGCCTTCAGAGGAATCATAAGCTCTGAGACTTAAACCACCGTCTGCTATGTCTTACCCACATGCTAAGCTTACAAATGTGAGTTGAATTACACCAGCAGGCCTGAAATTCACTGCAGGACGGATGCCCAAGCTCACACTTGGCATCCTGGGCTCAGTCATCCCCTGGTGCCGTCCAGAACTACTTGTTCAGTATCTCAGTCAGCGGGGGAAGGCTCTGGCTGACCACCTCCCACAGCTTCTTCCCTGCAGTGTTGCACGGCTCTTGCGCTTCACAAGTCCCGCTGCATTTTTCACCCCGTCACACGAAATAAACCCCCAGAAGCTGCTCCCGTCCCACTACGCGTTTCAAGAGGTCCCAGGCTGACAGGAGTCCCCTCAGCACCGCACCCCATGGCCCCTCAACTGCCAGCCACCCGACCTCCCGCTTACACCACGCCACCTCCGTGAGGCTGCGCCCACTTCCCGGCGGCACCGCTCCCCAAAGCCCTACCCCGGCGTCCCCCAAGGCCGGCTCCGCCTCACCGTGGCGGAAAGGCTCGATGAGCACGTCCGCCTCGCAGCACAGCCGCCTCAGCACCGCCGCCCCCGGCGGTCGCTTCAGGTTGAGCGCCAAGGAGCGCTTGCCGCGGCCCTGCACGTCGGTGGCCATGGCAGAGCGGGGCGTCCGGTCCACCCGCACCACCTGGGCCCCGAAGTCGGCGAGGATCATGCCGCAGAGCGGCGCCGGCGCCAGGCCCGCCAGCTCCAGCACCCGCACCCCGCTCAACGCCATCGCGGCGGCCGCCGCCTGCCGAGCGCCGAGATATCGATCCTCGCCGCCGCCGCCGCTGCCGCCCAAGCCGCGGCGGTTCCGGTGGCCGGCTCAGCGCCCCAGGCTCCCAGGGGTGTCCTGGGAAGAGCGGGCTGTGCGGCGGACGCCTCTACCTTTTAACTTGGCTTTACTCTCCGGGGCCTGAGGAGGCTCGTGTGGCCCCTCCCCTGTGGAAACGTCCCGTGTTTCCTTCCCATCCCCCGCGGCTGCGTCCCCTGAGTGCCGTGCTACACCGAGGGCCGCCGCGTTGCCCCTCCGCGTGGGGTTTTGGTCGGGAGATGAGCGTTCCCTTGCTGCCGGGGGTCGGACGGACAGCAAAGCGTGTGCAAATCGACTCCCAGAGCCGTCGTGGGTGTTTTGCAGGGTGGCTAACGGCCGTGCCAGCCGTCTGCCCCGTCCCGGGGCTGCCGTGGATGGTCCGAACCCACACGCACCTCAGCCTCCCCGGGTCACACTCGCGGGCGTTGGCGGAAGAGCTGATAAAAACTGGGTTTTTTTTAAACCAGATGTGTTCTTTAAACTGGGCTGCCTGGTCCTGTCGCTGCTGCTGCGGCATCTGTAGCCTCTCCTGGAGGGGCAAAGCCCGCAGCTGGTTTTAACACCTTCAGCAGTCCCTGCGAAATCCGGTCAGGCCGCTTGCGGAAAGGACGGCGCCGGGATTTCAAATAAACACAAATTTTAACCAATGTCTTGGTGATCGCAGCTCACCGGTGTAGAGCCGTTAGCTCAGCGGTGCCACAAAGGGCAGATGAGTCACCGTGGAGGCCATCGGCCCCGCGGCCTTCTGCCGGCCAGGGGTGTCGTGGAGCTTCAGCCAGAAGTGTCCCCTCTCTTCCTGACACTTTCCCCATCCCCGACTGTATCCACTGCTGTGCTGCCACCCACAAGAAATGGCAGAGAGGAAAACGGGCATTTTCATTCAAATGAAGCTGGCTTGTTTCGTTTATTACCTATCTCCCTTAGAGACACTGTTCTATGTAAAGGTTCGTTTCCACAGACATCATCATCTTACTGGGACACTGCATTTCTTTAGATGACTTTCAGTTTCATTTTTCCCCTCTCACCTTTGGGTCCTGGAATTTGTGTTTAACAGGAACAGGCAACTCCTGTTGTGTCGCCTTCTTTCCTTTCACCTGATGCTGTTTAGTTCACCACACCCAAGTAACATCATCATCACACCCTGGATAATGTCTGGATTTTGCTGTGGTTTAACTGAGCAGCCCTTTGCACCTGCTTTTTTGTTGTCCGCCATTGCAATGGGTACTCTGGCAGAAACATCTGAGGTGTTAGTATTAGGACCTAATTAGTATTTTATTTCAGTTTCAGGGAGTTGAGGGCAGCATTTTATAAGCATTAAATCCACTTTGAAAAATTGGATTTTAACAAACTAAGAAATAAACAGGCATGAGAGAGAAACAGATACTCTAATTAGCCGAAAGGTGAGGTTAATCATCTGAATCCAGTAAACTCTCTGGAAGCAGCAAGTTGGACAGGAGAAAATACGTGTTAAAAACAAGGAGCCAGCCCCTAGCATGGGCTTGCAGTAAAAACAGCGCAGTGCTACCATTTGGTACTCATCATTAATATGCAGCAGCAACTATGTGCCTGTATGAATTCAGCACTGCAGAGGCAATGAGCATAGGAAAGGATATTGTTTTGAGGTTAAAACACCAGTCTGGGTGGCAGGACACTAGGTTGTGTTTCACACCTTGTAAGACTGCTTTTGTGAGCTTTACTGAATTATGTCAGTGAGTTGCTATCTGTGTCACCCTGTGAAATTTATATAATTCCTATACTGAAATTAGTGTATTCCACAGTCAGTGTTAAAAATATGAAATTATATATACTGTGTGTTAAATCAACATTTCTTGGCAGAGGTACAGCCACTCGTGTGATACAGGCTGGCTACACTGCAGGCCAGACTTTAACAATTTGTATCTTTGTACAGTTTGTTTACAACTACTCCCACTTTTCAGTCCTTTGGAAAAGTACCAAGGCAGGAATGTGAAGTTATAGCTGTACACAAAACCTTGATTGTCCCCTTTCACCTGTATATTGTTTACAATTTAGTCTATCTTAATACACGCTTAAAGAGCTACTAGTATCAGTACAGTTTGTATTGGTTTTGTTAAATGAAAAAGCAGTAATTGCTCAAATCTGTTATAATATTTCAAATCTTGATGATTATAATTGCCTAAAAATGCAATTAATAGGTCACTACTTAGGGTGAAACTTCTCTACTCAACTCAAACATATCTGCATTAATCTGCAATTAAGAACTTTAAAGATTCTCATTAAATTTATGGTGGTATTTTTGTGTCCCAAGTTTATCAAAGCTTTCAGTCATGGGTGCTTTATCCCGAAGCCTGCATTTATGCCATGCCTGAATAGAAGCTGTGCTCCATTCATAACACTTCTTCATATCCACAAAGACAGTGTAGGTGATACTCCACATTTCTAACCTCCTATTGTGTGCTGTTGTGACACACCATTCCTCGTACAAAATGCTTGTCAAATGCAGCAGCATGGTCTCTGCAATTACAATAGGTTCTTCAGCTTGGAGCATCTCTTTGCCTTTCTGTGTTTCTCTGCTTCTGTGTGAGTGTGAAGTTGCATATTATTGCTCACTCTCTTAAGTGTACATCCCACCACACACCAGCAAAAAGCCCCGAAGTTAATCTATCCTGAGATTGATACATCCCTCTAAAGTAGCTGTGAATTCATGCTGCTTGAGAATCTGGCTCTGTCTGCCTGAGAATATGAATTAAGATTTAGTAATGAAAGCTCAGTCTTATCCACAGAAAGTAGTTGTGTAAGCTGCCTTGTGCTACTTCATTAAAATCAACATATCCTAGAAAAACTACTGTCTGTGAGTTGTTTAGTCCAGTCACTCACTGGAGTGATGATCTGGCCTTTTTGCAGTAAACAAGCTTTGCCGTTAACTTTGACAGTGTCAGAACTTTGCCCCCTGATACTCCGTTAAAGTAGGAGAACAAATTACTGATGCCTGTGATGGTGATTTCTGGTCTTTGGACTTTTACCCCTGTACCTGAACGAAAATACTCATCCTTTATTTCCTTTGAGTCACAGCTTATGGTATTACTGTGCTTTAATGATTTAGATGAAGAGACTTGCAAGTAGCTTTTTACAGCTAATCTTTATACTGCCTAATCAGTAGAAAATAAATATTTTCTTGCGAGTTTATTATTAACCAATATTATAGGGACTGGAAACTCTAGACCAGGGTTATTCCCAGATTTTGTTTGCCTGGATACTGAGCTTCAGCCCTGTGCTGGGCACCACGCATACTACCACTTGGCCATCCTGCCCTAAACTTATTTCCAGTGAGCCATTCCTGCTGGATAGTGTTGTCCACCGCATTCAATAAAGACAATTTCTCCTTTGTTTTTACTAACTGTTTACATCACCTTGCCCATAAGCCATTTATTTGCACCTTAGCTATGGCATACGTAATTAATTTTCTTTGTTTTGTGTGCCTTTGATAATTTGAGAAAGCAAACACGGACCATTCTAAGAAGCAGGTAGTCCTGGTGGGAAGAAAGCATTGATCTGAAGTGATGCAGTATCTGAAAGATTTTATTCAAAACAATCATACGTCTACTTTTTTCTAGTTTAAAAGGTAAACAAATGAAAAGAGACAGATTAAATTCCATCCAGCGCTTTCAGCTGCAGACCAGGACTTTTCACATGACAGAATGGCACAAACTCTGAATTCACATCTCCTGGCCTGAAGTTCCAGTCCTTACGGACTTCCTTGTCTCTCAACAACTTCACTGTACTGTGAGAGCCTGGAGTATTTTTCTTTCAAAGAACTGGTAAGGTTGAAAAATGAAGCTCTTAGAAACTTAGAAAATGCTAAAATGAAGGTTGCTGTTGTGAATTTAATTCCTCTGTTCTTTCTGGCATATTAGCACGCTCTATTTTCTACAGTAACAGTGATTCTTTAACTACACATTTGGATAAGTTACTGAATGAAGCTGTTCTATATTCATCTCTTGCCATCACATTCCAGTATACGGCCTATGCCTTGTTCAGTAAGCATCATATAATTGCTGCTGGATGAGGCCAAGAAGTAGCATGTGACTAGATGATCAGAGGAACATACTGTGAGATACTTTCACAGGGAAGGGGAGGTAAGATGTCAAAGATGGTTTTTACATGGGTATTTCCATTCTTCATGTTGTAACAATGTGATTCTTTTAAAACACTGGTTTTTGTGGAATTTCTCATGTCTGTTGGGTTACTTTCAGAAAAGCGGAAAGATAAAACTCCATTTGTGCAGTTTTCCACCAGTTAACACAAGAAATCTCTTTGCTTAATAAAACCTTGCACCATATGGGTTTTGTTACTCTGTGAATGTGTTTATGGAGGATGCCCTGCCCTATTTCAAATGCAGGTGCACAATATTGAGCCTTTCCCACTGCCGTCTTTACAGTCTTCATGCAAACATCTGTGCACTGATTTTATCAATCCAGTGGTAGAAGAGTGACCTAGCTGGTCAGTCCTGTTGGGAGGAATTTGTGATGTCAAGAAGCCATCATACTCTCTTCCCATGCCCATTACCAGTCCCTGTTCAGCCTGCAGGGTACTCAGGGCCAATGTACACACTAGTGAATTAAACAGCAACAAGACTTTCCATGTCTGGGAGTTGCTGGATTGCAGTGTAGTGTTACCAAAATGCATGGGTTATACAACTGCGTTAGCAGAACAGTCCTGCGGATGCCTTTAGTCCATGACAAGGAGCTATCTCCCAAACTTTTCTTGAGTACTACTTGAAAGTTAGCGCAATATGGGGATCAGTCCCAAGAGACAATTTTCCAAGCAGACACCCTGCTATGGGGACTGAGAGAGTTTAATTAGCACTGACATAGTCAGATGATAACTCTGGGCCAGAGAATAGACTCCGGCACTGTTTTGTTTTTCAGTATCAATTTAACCAGAGAGCAGGTGGATGAGGCTTGCGAAGTATGGCTGTTCTCTGCTGCTACTCCTGTGCTGCATCATTCCCTCAAGGAAACTATTTGATAATGAAAATTGACATGGCACTGCAGATGCTCTAACTCCTGCTACGGCCATGTGGTTTGGCCCAGAGACTAAAGGAGCTGCCGCCTTTTGGTGTAAGAGGGAACCTGCTCATACTAAGAAGTGCACATTGTATTGAGTTCTTCTAATTTATGAAGATAGTAACTAGAGTTTGTGTTTTCCTTCACTGATATCCAAGTATGACACCCAGCCTGGAGCACTGCTTTGCACAATTCCTTTTGTTGCCTCAGATTTTTAAATCTGAACTGATCACTGTCAGTTTTTATTTCCTTTGGTTGCTGAAGCAGATCTAACTGCAAAATAGAGGATTTTTGCTACTGATTCATCAAAATGAAGAACTGCAGGACTTTTCACACACCATTCAGCGACTCCCTGTGATTTTTTTTGTTCTGAGCACAAAACATCATTTTAGTAATGTGAGCTAAGTAGGAGAAAAAACAGTTTTAATAAAAAACTTTTATTAAAAACTGCATCAGAAAGCAGTAGCGTGTAATATAGGAAACTCAATGCAAAATTTCATGGGGAAGATGAAAGATCTGAGTGAAGGATGTATTCCTTATTTTCCCTTTAGAAAACTGTTACTTTATTTAAATCCCTCCCTTTGGCTCACAAGGTTTGCAGTGGGACTGAGGTTGCACACTGTTGTCAGTCTAAATTGCTTCCTCAGAATCAACTCAGTCACCCTGAGGCCATGGACTAGCCTCTGAAACTAAAACCATAGATGCATTTTTTCTCAAGGAATTCTAATTACTGAGCTGCTTTCCACTTTCTTTAAACATCACTGGTGAAACTGGGACCCAGACCAAAGATCTTTACCTTCAGTTAGGTTTCATTCTAATTCCTGTTTTTCTTGCACAGAACTTGTGTTTTACCTCTGCCAAGGGGGTCCAACTAGCATCTCTCAAGTGGCACGCAGCCCTGTTTTGCAAAATGCAGCCCTTAATGCTTCTAACATAGCTGGAGATGAGAGCTGCTAGCTTGCAAGGATGTCATGGGGAAGGACAGCTGGGTCTCAGGGGCCAGGGAGGACCGAGAGTGGTGACTGGTGTTTCTCACAGAGCAGACCTCAACCTCTTTCTGTGTGGGGCAGTGTTTTCTCCTGCTAGGATGCCAGCTTCGACCACAAAGGCAGGGTATAGCCTACCAAACCATACCTCTCATGGCAGGCAGGGGCTTGCAGCTCTTGCTAAGTTTTGGTTAAATCTGAATGTTCATGGAGTGGGGGAGAGAGATATAGACTCAGCTTAGCAAAGACAAGAAACCATTAAGTATACTCCAAATTGCAGCTTTTGAGTTTCCGGGTTTCTCACTCGTAACACAAATTACAAGATACCACCTATTTTATAACACAGGACAAAAGTCTCTGACAGACGACATTTTGTCTTGAGCATCTGCTAAACCAGAGTCTTTCAATTATCAGCAGCAATGGAAAGATGACTAATCTTCATAAATATTTCTGAGAAAAAAACATACATTCCACATGACTGAATATTAAACTTGATAATTTTGAGGAATGGGAACACACACACACACACAGATTTTTACATCAGCTGCTATATTTTGAAGGATCTTTGAAATTAATATGTAAGTTAATTTATTTGTAAACTATTACAACACTCAGTCAGCAGAGATTGCAGAGAAATAACTTTGCAGAGAAAAGACTGTAGAGATTTCATATAAAACCCAGGAAGTTTTAACCATGATGTAAAAAACCTCTTTGCTTTAACCTTGGAACTGAGACCATGCTGCTGTTTTTTTGTCAGAAGCTTTTGTGGTGATTCTTAGTTGCTTTCTGCTTTTAGCAGGCCAAATTGCACAAAACTTGTGAAAAAAACCATAAAATGAGAATGGCAAAACTTGGCTTTCTTTTATATCATGGCCATTACAAGACATAATGTAAAGGAGCTTAAAAAGAGTGCATGTATCATAGTTTCTAAGTGCTTTATTCTGACCAAAATGGATTAAAATGGCCATGCCATAAAGGAAAATTAAGTCCCCAAAGGAAACCTTAGGGATTTAAATTTTGTGTGTGTATGTATATATATATACCCACATGTTAAATAAATTCTGACCCCTAGTTCTGGCTTTCTCCCATTCAGTAGCAAAATGAATGCTCAGGAAATACATATTAGGAATATATCTCCATGGTTTCCAAATGGTAAAGTCCTTAGTAAATATAGGTATGAACAAACCAGTACAGTTTTATGACTATTAATCTTTATTGGCTAAATGTATGTTTTACAAAGTAAGCAAACATTCCTAACACAACAAGAAATACTTATTTCAAGATTTTTCCTACTGTGAACATTAGCTTGTGATGCCATATATCTCATACAGCTTGTGCACTTATTCCAAAAGAACAACATTATCTGATTACCTGGTGGGTGGGTTTTAGTTTGAAGGCATGCCAGAATTTTACTAAAATGCTTATTAAAATAACATGGTCTTGGGTTTTGAAAACCTATGTGGTGCAAACCTGACCCGAGTTCATAAACAAACAGTAAAACTCATCAGACAACAGTTCATTAAAGCTAATATTTTCAGTGGTTGATGTATAAAACTAAAAAATCACAAGTCATAATCATCAAGTATCAACATGCATTTTCATTGTAAGACATGGTTTACATACATTAGGAATGTGTACAAGGACATACAAATTCATAGGACAGATTTTGATTCATTTGCTTTATTGTTGTGCTACTGATGCCTGTATCCAGTATAAAAGAATTTCAAATAAATGTTTTCCTAACCCCACTTGCTTGTTACACATTAATGGCAGGTAATGTCTAGTTAAAATGTGATTTATATTAGCTTGTGTGTGGAGAGCCAGAATGTGCAGAAGATACATTCAAACTTCAGTATTGTCTCCGTATATTTCATGCTGATTCTGATGAAAACAAAGTAGCAAACCAGGATTTCAGGTACCCAAATTTTGAAAAGCCAGTGGCAAATATTAATGCTGAAGAATGGCCTGGTTTACTGTGACCAGAACTCATGAGCCAGCCAGCATTTGCTTTCACCAGTTAAATACTGAACTGGGTTAGCTGCTGCTTTGCCAGGCTGCAATGTCTTTTCCTGAAATACTGGTTCTTGGAAGGGTGCTAGAAAAACTGTATCAACAACTTCACTGTTAAGTAAATATGCAATATTAAAAGGTACATCCTTCTAAAAGAACTCCAAACTCCACAAAGTGTGTGTTCTCTGTTTGTGCTATTGGCATATCCCAGCTTCTCCAGCGTATATGCCTCTGCTTTGACACCTTGCATTCAGTTACACCAGGTTTTAAAAATTTGAAGTCTAGGAAGAAACATTACAGTTCCCCTGTCTGATCCCCTGCACACTGCAGCTAAATTACCTTAGCTTCAAGCTGCTACTAAGGCAAGAATTACTACCACTCTTCTTTTACAAGAGAGAGAGTGAGCATAAATATGTACTAAAAATCTATGAAAAATGACACCAGATACATCTTCAGAGGTTTGAGATGAGAATGCAATAAACCTGAATCCTTGACATCTTTATTTTCACATTTTTTTCTTCTATTTGTAAAGTTCATTCTAGTCCAGTAAAAACTTCTTCCTTTAAATCTGGTCTTAGCTGAGCCTACTTATAATTCATTCAGGCCTGTTTCCATGATGCAAACTTAAATGAACATGTAATAAGAACTGAATAAATGAACACAAAAACTTGAATTACTTGTTCCATTCCTGACATATACTTAGCTGAAGTATATTTACAGACAAAATTGACTTTACTGCGCAAACTGCCCTCTAAATTATTTAAACTCCTTTTCCTTTGTTTTTCTGTCACTTTGGAGAAGAGAGCAATAGCAACATTTAATGATTCACTAGATACAATCCAGATGATAGTACATCTTCTGTGAATCTGTGTGTCAACTACCCAATGTATTCAGCTCATCTCTGATACACAAATAGCAACACATTGCATCAAAACAAGCCTTCTTGATCTTTTGATGTAATTCTATTCCACAGGCCAGAGAAAAATACCAGTTCCAAAAAAGAAGTTTCCTCAGCTAAACATCTATTGGGTTGTTTCTTTTTTTTACTTGGTTTCAAAAAGAAGAAACCCAGCAAAGGTGGAGAAGCGTTGATGGTCCCCATGGAGGGCTCCGTTTCCCATTCGCAGCCAAACTTCATCTCCCTTGGCAAGTTTTAGCACTGCACTGTTTCCCGAAGTGTCTGCTTTCCCTTTTGATTCATAGCTAAGGATGAATATTTTAACAAGTCAGCTTTTTGTTTCTCAACAATGACCAAGCAAACAACTTTAAAAAAAAAAAGAATCCAAGAAAGCACATTGTTATCCTGCACAAAACTTCCTTGAAAGGCTTGCCAACATTTTTTTCAGCTTTACGAGGAAATTTTGGCATCTTTCTGCATTTGATCTCCTAGTCAAATTTTGCACCTTACCTAACTGCAGAATTTCATTCCTTTCTGAAATTCTGGAAGTTTAACTTACGTATTTTTTTCCAAGGCATAGGAACAAATTTGTTGTTTAAAATAAAACTCTGCTCATTCATCACAACACTCCCGATTTCCTGTGATGCTCTTTTCCCCTTGGATTCATTCCAGCTAATTTTAAATTAGCTAGGTCAGGAGTCTCATGTGAGCTGAGCCCCTGTGCTCCCGGCACAGGCAGTGCGCAGAGAAAAGCAGCTCACTCCAACCTGAGGCCTTTCATTGGAACATACATACATTTGATATGGGCTAACCTGCTGGCTTTGCGTGAGTGTTGGTTCCCTTTCTTCCACCTGTTGCCTTTTCTGATATAAGTGCTGCAGAGGAAAAAAAGTGAGCACTTTTTCTTTTGCAGGAAAGATCTACTGGGGACGAAGTACGCTTTGGTGGTGCTTCAGGTGCAGGCTGTTGAAGAAACCTGGACAGCTTAAATGAACCTGCTGTCATCTAATTGCCTAAAATCCAGTGTGATCAATCTAAGCTTTTGTATCTGTTTATTCAGGCTCATAAGACAATCTTGGTTTTGGGATCAGACCCCTGGTTGGCACTAAAGAAATATTTTTTTTTCAAATAAGTATTTTTTTCAGATATCCATCTGGTTACAAGCTCCTTAACCTGGTCCTTATAAAAGTTGATAAGCTGGAAGTGGATCCTATTCTCAATGATCCCCCAGCTAACATAAAGAATTCAGAAACATGTTATTCAAAGTGTGCTAATGATAACAAAGCCAGTAAATGGAGGACCTTTACTTCTTACTAATCCTTACTACTGCAGTTTAAATGCTTTCCACCTATAAAGTAAATTGTTCTCCCCTAATCTTTAACAAGACTGTAACTAGTTGCTGAACACTTCATTATGCCTTTTCTCTGGCAGGCAAAATGAGGATGAAGATAAGTTTTAGCAGAACGACAGCATGTTGCCACTGGACTCCAATCCTGACTTGCAGTGCTAATTCCTTTCCCCTGAGATTTGAGGAACTTGTTATCAAGGATGAATTTGAGGTCCAGGATCTGTGGGAGGTATGATCCAAATTTGCAAGTTGAGGAGGGCAAAATACAATAGTTTTTCTTTGTTGGTAATACTACCCTACAGAATTTCTACAAAAAATGAACAATTTCATATTTCTTGAAATGTGAGCAAGATACCACATCTGTGCAAACACGTCTCTTGCATTAAAATGGCCTGGCCCTTCACTTACCTGTATAAGCTGAAAACTGTATTACCATTATGCATCAGGTACACATACACTTCCTCCACATCTTCATGTTTCATCATATTGAAGGTGAAGAAATACACCCCTGAAAAGATTACCAAATACAACGTGTTTGCTTCATAGAGGGAGGTAATCATGCTACAAACTTGTGCTTCTAGCTTAGAAAACAAAACAACTGAGGCCAAAATTACCTTCCAGTTGTCAGTGGGTATTTTGGATCTGCTTATAGTGTGTGAAAATCTGATTCATTTTTATTCTGCATATGGCAGGGGTTCAGCCACACCCTGTTCCAGAGAAATGACTGTATTTGAACATGGCAGGACCGCTCATCCCTTCCTTCTCAATGAAAGGTAAATTTCTCAGAGGCTGAATCTAGTGACCCCTCTCTCACCCTTTTTTCCTTACCTTCTTGCTCCTGCCCTCTCCCAAAAGGGCAATCTCCAGGCCAGCCAGGGCTCAGCCTTAGAGACTGTCAGACAGACAGCATGTTGCCCAGGTCAGGCAGGGCATGAGTGGTTTTAGCATCACCCACTGCTGCTCACCTGGCAGTACCACATACTGAACAATGCAGACATAGCCACTGGTTTCTCTTCTTGCACAACACACCCTTACCATCACCCTTTTTTCTTTCTAGCTCTTTCTCTGTCTGAAAAGTGCCAACAATGTTGTCAGTGCAACCATGTTATGTGTCAGGAGCTCTGCAACACTCCCCTTGGTGGGAAGACAAGCTCCTTGTTCCTGAACAGTACATCTGTAGCATTGAACCTGCAGTGGGAGCTTGGAGTTTGCATCAAAGTCATTAAATCATTGTGGGTCAAAGTTTTTTGACATCCACATCTACATTAACCTCAAAAGGAAGCAGCTGTGAGGACACACACCCCTGTCAGTAAGATGTGCTACAGCAAGCTTGGACAGCCTGACTTTTATTCAACCTAATGTCATTTCCCATAGCAGTGAGTAAATTAATGCCAGGGTGAGAAAGGCCAAGTGAAGGAAGGTGGTTTCAGGCTTTGCTTAGACATGTTTTTGGTTACAGCCCTGCCTTCCCCATCTCCCATTGTTCTTTGGGCACCACAGCTGTGTAAGATGGGGGATTGATGCAGTGGAGAAATAACTCAGGAAAAACTGTAATGCCTCATTTTCAGCCACACATCTGTTGCAGGCCAGCTCACAGCTGAACTGGCATGAGGGAAGATGGGGATGAAGAGAGTGACTAGAGGCAGGAGGTGGAGAAGGCAACTGTGAAGCTGCTGCTGCTGCTGCAACATGAAGGCCATGGCTATCTCATCACAGTGGCTGAAACCCTAAAGGTGACAAGCAAAGCAGATGGTCCTGCTCCCTCCCCAGCTCTGGCCATGCCTCTTCCTCCTGCCTTTGTGCCAGCACTAGTCTCACTGGCTGGCAAGCCCTCTCTTGGCTTGCTCAGTTTCCAGTTTCGTTTTTCCTGAAAGTAGGTAGCAAGAGCTATGCAGACTGAGCCTTATCAGTGCCTTGTGCAAAGGCAGTTAACTAGTTTCTCATCATTATTGACCACACTTCTCCCTATAGCTCCCAGAATTGTATTATTTTGTTTTGCAAACACTCACCATTAACTGGAGCACCAAATCTCCCAGTCATGACATCAAAAAAATTCCCAACGTTGGTTTCGACACTGCTGAAGATGATCCCACTGTTCTGGTTGCTGAAGTGAGTAGCCATGGAAGCCATGAATGCTACCTGCAAAAATGCTGTTCTTATTAACGCAGTCGTTCACGAAATGCACATTTGTAGAGGAATTAGCTACAGAATTTTTTCGTGTATTTGCGGTCTGTTTATTTTCCTGCCAGAGATGTTCTTCTAGGGCCTGCTCCAAGGCCATTAAACTCCAGTAACAAACTCCCATTGAATGAAATTGGAAGAGGACTAGGCTTTTTACATTCAATTGGACTATTCATGACTGTAAAAGTAAGTGTATGGGCAAGTGTTTGCAGGTCAGGACCTTCGTTTGAGATTTTATTTACTTCTAAATCTCTCTAGAATGATGCAACAGAAAACTGGTATTGAAATGGATGGTGTTTCTGACAAAAGTGATTTAATTAGTTTTTATATATTCCCCAATGCATTTAGACTGGATATTGCTTTTAACTGAATATGTGGAATAAATAATGCTCGGTAAAATCCATACACATTAGTGTTTCTTACTAACTACCTTCAGAGGTATGTTAAGCATTTTTATTAGAGGTCCTCTATAAGTGCAGTTGCTGGGATTCAACATTCAGTGCTTTTTCTCTCTTACCAGTTGCCCTATACCTCAGTCACAATAACAGAGAGTGGTGGAGACCAAAACAGGAAACTAAGAAAGTGAAAACTGTGCTTCAACTTCATGTTACACTTCTTGCAGTGAGACATATTGGCTGTGGAAAATGTTTCATAGAAAGCAGTGCAAAACTTCCCACACTGGACAACTCAAATTGCCCTCAGCAAGATACCAGGGAAAAACCCTGCCAGCTTGCATGGGCAGGGAAGGAGGTTATCTCTTCTGTGTGTCTGTGATCCCCACATCTGACTGTCAGTCAATGGGCTACAGGCAGAATTGCTGCACCTGGTTGCCAGAAGGTCACATAGTGATTTGACATTTTATCTCTCTTTCTTAATTTCTTAGATGAGACGCGTTCAGTTACAGTTGTTACTGCCCCTCACAAAAAATGACATTTTTTGTGAGATTCCAGCTATACTGGTATTAAAAAAAACCCCACCCCAAACTTCTTTTGATTTCAGATCCAAATGTGAGCAAAATCAAAACAGGCAAAATCAAATGCAAGTCTGGATCCAACAATGGAAATCATTAGCCATCTGCTCAGAAATTTGAGGAGCTCCAGATGTGAGCTGAAAGCTTGGACTGATTTTCCTTGTTCCTGCATGAATGCATTTTCTATGACGGCAAATTGTTAACTTCTTGCTTCTCAGCCAGGATCACATCAAAGTTCATCATGTGTTAAAGGAAAGCAGCTGCAATGGCAGCTTGATGGAATTTATTGCTTTTTGTCTAGATTCCATTTCACATTCTCTTTGACCCCACACTACTTTTCTTGGTCTGATCAGAAGAGTTGAAAAAGATGTCCTTTCTCCCTTGGTCTCATTTTGAAGTAGCAGATCAACATGGACAAGTCAAGTCTTTCAAAATAATCGTGTACTTAAACCAGTATTGGATTCAAAAGTGTTTTCTCCTCTACCTACCCCTGCTCTAAAATACTTAAGCAAGATGTTAACAAGAAATGATATGCTATACTGTGTAAAGAATTTTTAAACACGTTAAAAACAGTGATGGCATTTTACTTGGAAACAGGTGAGCTTTTGTTATTCAACCTCTTTCATTATTCAACCTCTTTCATTATTCAGTTTTTAATTAAATTACTGCCACTATCTTTATGTAAGAAAAGAATGCTGATAGCTCATTTTAAAATTGCAAAAGGATTTAAGTTTAATGTAATTACAACAAATATATTTTTAAGATATCCAGCTATAGTTTTAATTCCAGTTAATTCTTTAAGGATACTAAAATAATTCTACTTTATTACAAAAGCCCAGTAATTTTGAAACTATTTTCACTGTGAATTTTATTCTGTGCAATTAACCCATTTTCATGCAGCCTAGAGTGGAGCATTCAAACATACACAATGCCGAGAAATACAAAGCCATTTTCCCACACTGCAAACGTTGGTTGTAGTGTTGATTTTGCTGTTAATTTGCATGCCTTTTATGAGGGTATAAAACATATATGAATGACTGTTGTTGGGAAACAGTATCCTTCAGTTAAAAGGTGTAGATCTGTAAATAGATCAGAACTTCAGTTTTCTGCAGAGTCAGAGTGTTTGGAAGTGGGATTTCTTTTTGTGCATGTTTGCTACATCCCATTTTGTCCCTTCTGTGGTGAACTTGGTTTGGTGGGTATGAATCAGATCAAGACTAAGACACTTCCATTGAAGTGTGTCTGTGTAAGTGAGGATGCAACTTCCCTTATAGCTTCTGGAGATCCATATACTTTGTGGTATCTGAAATCCCATTTGCCCGAAAGCAGCAGTGACTGTCAGATTAAGCTGAGTTGCTCTTCTAGATTCTCAGTAATTGTAATAAAAGCTTAGATGCTTCCCTCACATGTAGGCTCTCTGGAGCTGAATCTGACTGCAATCACTGGCCCACACAAATGCACCTTGTGCCATTTGACGTGCTTTAGGATTCCCACAAACAAGGCTGGCGGATATGACCTACAGAAACCCCTTCCACAGTGGGAGCTGGAGACCAGGGGGGATACATCTTAAAGGCTTGCCACGCATCTAAATCTTGCCTTCAGCACCTTAGCTACGCTACATCGTATAGTCAAGTCTTCCTGCTGTTGCAGATGAACTGCTCACATGTTGCTACACTGTAGTATACAGTGTGGAAACTCTTAAATCCCCTTTGCAACAGCGACCAAGGGTCTTAGTTACCCAAGTCCCATTTACTTTCAGTTGCCTTGAGAAAAGAACTACACCATGTCTCTGCTGTACTGGAGGTATATATATGTGTGTGTATATATATATATATATATATGTATATATACATAAGTTCTCTACCACCTGCCAGATTCCTGGGACATGAAGAAGCTCTAATCCAAAAGCTATGAGTCTATGCCAACACAGTGCTGAGCCCAAAAAAATATATGCTATCCCTCAGCAGAGCTTATAAGATCAGGCTTGAACCCATGTTTTAATGCTCCTCTGGCTTTTGGGTAGTTCATTCATAGGCACAACCTACACGCTTCTCAACATATTTAAGGTATTTAGATATATAAAAACACAGATAGCTACTGAGGGGTATTTTTAAAAACCAGAGGTCTTCTGGCTGCACTCAGAGGCTTTGACCCAATATTTGAGGAGTTGGATACATATGCTTCTGAGAATCTCACAAAGCCTGACTTACCTGAGAAGCATGGGCCTGAGTGACTCTTTTCATATGCCATATGAAGCACAGTTATGTTTCTGATACAACTTGATAGAAAAAGGATAGTTCCTGCTATTCTCCTTTAATGACCCAGATACTGGCTTTCTGCCCTAAAAGGGAACCATTTATGTTTCTTCCTGCCCATTTCTCAGCTGGATTCTTACTCTAAAGAAACACCAAGCCCTGATGTCTTTCTTTTCCAGGAAGATCTGGCAGAGCACATTTGTCAGTCATGACAGGGGCTATATATGTCTCTCACGGTATTAATTTACAAGGGAATCTTAAGTATCTTACAGTAGTTAGGTGCTGTTTTGCAGAGAAGAAAACCATAACTGGAGAAATGCTGCAGCCAACACAAGCCAGAGATTTTGTACCTGTAGCTCTGGGGGAATCCCAGGGTAACCCTTCTCGCCTTTGGGTCCATGATGGCCACGCTCTCCCCTTGGTCCCATATCTCCTTTGTCTCCTTTCTCACCTTTGGCTCCTTCCTGGCCAGTTGCTCCATTATTTCCATTGTTTCCATGATTTCCTTAAAGGAAACAGAGCTTTCTGTTTAACTTAATTTCATATAATATATTTTAACAGGTAACTGTGACAGGGTCCTTCTCCACCAGTTTGCAACACATGGACTTTTCAGTACCATAAAACCCAGGTTGAGCTGTGATGGGTAAGGAACAGCTGTGTGGTTAAGCTGAGGGTGAAGGTTTTGATGAGCAAGTTTCCAGAAGGACGTAGATTGATGTTTAAGAGTTAACCCTTATGCTATCTTGGTGTTGCTGTATAAACTGCTGATGTCTCAGGCCATTGCATTGTTGGGGAGATGTGCAAGGGACAAGACCTCAGTGATTGTGAGGCTCAAGGAAAGCGAAAGCCTCTGCCTATTGACATATACCAGGTAGCCTGCATAAACACTCTTGCTTTTCTTTTTGTGTAAAAATTTATTTCTTCATAATTTAAGCTAATTAGGATAGCTAAGATAATTTTGATTAACATTTTGCTATCTTTAAAGCATGTCTACACAAATTAAGAATGGCTGTAGCCTTAAACTAGCTAAATGACCCATCTGTGCCAAAACCTGGAAAGTGTGCATTCTCAGGCTGCTGGTTAGCTTGAAGGGGTTGATTGTTTCCATGTTCCTAGATTTAAAGAAAGACAAAATTTTTATAATGAAGCTTTTCTGAGATGGCTTCTTGTAAAAAGGCTCATTATAAAAACATATTCCTGCATCTGCAGTGTTACTTACTTCCTGATGTTTGATGAGGAAATTACTGAGCAAGCACCTCTGCGACTGACAAAATTTTACAGTTGGCTAGAATCACTGAGCAATTACTATGCCTTTCTGAAACAAAAGCCTGACCTTTCTACTAATTACTTAGGGGATTAATTAGTGTCATCATTGCTCTAATTCTACCTGAATTGAAATTAGGTTCTTTGCCACTCTGCTTGTTCTCTCTTTAGTCACTCTGGTTACAAATTTACAAGAATGGTGGTGTTTGAGATCGAATTGAGTGATTAAGTGATTCTTCAGAGTTTTTGTATTGAGAAAAAACTTACTTCAAAAACAGAAGCTAAATGGTGGAAGAAATTAAGCATTGTTTGGATAAAGAAATCAATAACTTAAAAATAACATGAATGATCCTTCATGTAAAGCCAGAACTACTCCTCTAGCAGTTCAGAACAGAAGTCTGCAAGTGACATTTGATTCAATCAAGGGAAAACCAGTTGTTGTCGTTCCCCTCATGGGCACGATATGAAATGCAGCAGATGAAGGAGACAGAGAAATTCCAAGGTGCAGAAGGTTGCTGTCAGCCATATGTTTGTGGCACTCTGTGGTGACAAGAAAGTGTGACTGAGATACATCCTCGCATGAGGAAAGGGCAAAGCTGGAAATGGGCTGTGCCCCAGTATGCCCACTGCAGCCTTGAGAATGTGGGTCTGATACAAAACTGTGTCCTGCTTCTAAGAAGCCAACAATTTATTAATATGTAATGAAATATTTCTGCACAAGAGGTCTCACCACTAGATTTCTCTTACTTCTATAATGGTCGATGATATTTTTATAAAGGGTTGATGCATGAATAGCTCACAGCAGGCTAATACCCAATATGCCTGTAACCTTATTTTGCCTAATACCCAAAATATGTCAAAGTAACAATTTATTTCAGTATTTTGCCAACTGAAGCTCATTCTTGAAACACTTCATTCACTCAGATTTAACTCCATAACAGTCAGATTTACCTGTTACCGTAAACTGTTTCTACCAAAAATCACTACATTAATTTTTTGTGTGTATGGTTATGTCATGTCTGTTACTGTCAATACATTTGTGAGACAGAAGGATTATGAAGTTGCATTTTTATTGTGATAACAGCAGATGTAAGCTTTTGAAGATGAGACAAATCTGTCAGTCAGTGACATGTTAATTTACATTATACATCTGCTTTAGGAATGGTAATTTTCAAGTCCCTGAAGGTAGCTGCTGTAACAAACTTACACCAACACGGACCTATCTTTTTCTCTTCTCTAGGCTCTTCTTTTTCCATACCAATTACCAGATTGAAGTATACCCCGTTCCTGTGTATCCTGTTCTACTGTATGCATTTTTAATGGAGAAAAAAAAAGTACTTTTTATTAGAGAAGAACAGAAGAAAGAGGGAAAAGAAGAAATTTCTAAGAGAGAATAGAAGCATATGTGTCTCTGTAAAATATTGGCTAGCAGTATGCTAGATGAAAAAAAGTCCCTGAATACAGTACAGAATAGCATAGCTGGATATTCAAAAGTGATCACAACAATCAACTCCAGGGTGCAAGTTCTTCCAACTTTAATGGAAGCTTCATGCTGCTTCAAGAAGAGAGACCAATTTGCTCTAGAAATGTAATAAGATTACTTTCAGTATGAATTTGTGAAAGCTAAATTTTAATAACAAAAGGGTTTTCACTGGAAAAGACTGTAGAGTCTGATTGAAAATCTGTCTCCCCAGAAATTATGGAAAAACTTATTCCTGAATCTGTCCCCAAATACGTTTGGACCATTCTCTGCTATTTCATAGAATAGCCTGTGATTTATAGCCTGTAATTAGAATAATAAAAAAATGAATTAAACTTCATCTTTACCTGGCATCCCAGGGGGCCCAGGAGGTCCTGGGGGCCCTTGGTAGAGTCGAACTCCAAAATCACCACGGCAGCAGGAGCTACAGTCTGGATTCTGTGGTCCGGTTTGTGGGGGCTAAGTGCACAAAAGTAAGCTTTAAGTAGCTTATTCATGGAGGGCATCAATCGTATGCATGTCAGTTACAGGGTCTTCATTATATATTCTCTGTTTATATATTTGGTAAGTTTTCAAAACACTTCTTATCTGGGCTGAAATCTCCCCTACTTGGGTTGTCCCTGGAGATGTTATTTTTTGAAGATTTAAGAGCATATCTCTTCAAGTAGTCTAAGAGCTATATGAATATTAAAAAAGTAACTTGTCCTGTCAGATAATGAGGGTTTTGAAAATAAAATAATACCAAGTAATGAAAGTTAGATGAATATTTCCATTAGGTTCCTATCCTGCTTTTCACTGATCCTACATTTCAGCTGACCTTTGTTGACCAACAAGCCTATGTACAACCAGTGGTAGGACACAAGGGACTTCATTTGACATTCAGCAATTTACTATCCTCTAATAAACATAAAAAAACCTGTGTTGGACCACCCAAAGAAGATGTTAAAAACTGTCTGTGCAGCATATTCCTGTTCAGGGCCCCAGACTTGCATATTTACAGGCCACTAAATTTGGGAGAACCTAAAAAAGTGCCAAGATACCTAACAAAAATTTGAACTGACCAAAACATCTGGTGGTAGGGGCATTTGATTATTTGTAGTTGTGGGTATGTAACTATGAAAAACTGTTTATATGCTGAAACTAATATAGCAGCATAAATACACAGCTCAGCTACTGTAATAATAGTTTGATAGTAGTTTTGCTTCAGTGCTTTTCTTTCCCACTTTATTGTATTTATACTAATGGAATCTCATTCAATCCTGGCTCGATTTCAAAACTAGGCTTTTACAATGATCTCACAGTCACAAATCTTCCGATGGGTCAGCTGAGGTAGAGGTCCAGGGTTTGATTTTATTTCTCTACCTCCTTCTTATTTCTCCCTCTTTATTTGTTTTTCCTTACAATTCTTTGCTATTATACCGAGGTGCAAATCTGCAGTTCTTAAATTCTGGAGGGGGATAGTTACACCAATCCAACTACTACATTAATCTTTCTGGTGTCTTCCTTTCCTTTCTTTCCACTCATCTTTATCAACCTCAAATTACCTGCATAATGCAGGCCTGTTGGTTTAATGGCAGAAAACAAGCTCTGGTGAGATGGCAGCTGCCAAATGAACATATAGGTGTGCTGTATTCCTGTCATCAAGGTCATCAACTTGCTTGATGTGAAACACTACAGGTTTCTGCCCGTGTTTTGAACAATACCAAGCACACCCCTAGAATTCATTAATTTCAAGAGGCTTTGGGGTTTATGTTTATGGATACAGAAAACCCCTTCATGCCACCAAAATATTGCAACACCTCCAATGGGACGAACACTTGCCCTCTCCAGCTGGAACCACCAATGGTGTAGCTACCATGGGAATACAGGCTGACCTGACAGCTCAACAAATATGCTTCATATTCAAAGAGTTACAGAAATGTTAAGGCTTGCCAATGGGCAGAAAGGCTTCATATTTATGGGGTTTTTGTCGATACTGTGCTTTTCACCTTAATGCTGGATAAAGTCTATACTTTATGAGAAAAATGAGTTCTGCCTGTCTGTTCCTGGAAAACCTGTCTGTATCTTTCTTGCTGTTTTGTCTCTCACAGTTGTTAGGAAGAACATAACTGACAATCACCAGACACACTGTTTAAAGCTTTCCTCATATGAGAGAAGTAGCCCTGCTTTCAGCTTATTTTCAATCCTTGAAGGGGAGCCAAGTACAAGACGACTGGAATTGCACAACCATTTTGCACCACCTGAAATGCTAATGTTGAGTGTTGCCCTGAGATTAAAATCTCCAGCTCTTTTTCGATAGGGCTTCATATTCATGTTAAATGAGAAGAAAAACTATATGCACACCTGCCAAGAGAAAAGAAGTCATATCAACCTAGAAACGTGCAAAGACTTAGAACTCTGGATTGTAGGTAAGAGAAGGCATGAATCCAGCAAACTGCACTGCATGCGAGACTCTCTCTGTGCGGGCACAATTTGGTTTTTTACCCAATGCACTGAAATCCTGAACAACATTATTAGCTAACCAGCTATGTTATCATAAAATAGATACGAGTGCTGGTCATAACCAAATACTATTTGGCATTACCTCTCAAAAAGCTCAGCAGGTTATTAAATGTGACATGAGGCAAGTCCCGCCAGCCTGGTTGTATGAGAACAGTTCCACTGACTTAAAAATAACTACTTACGCAAGTCATAAAGTAGTATTGACTTATTATCTTTACTGATCCTTTGACTAGGAGGAAAAAAATGTTCACAGTCAGCTGCCAAGAACAATGAATATTCAGGATAGTCTTTTAATCTCTAAAAACAGAGAACTTCATGAAGAGTACATTTAAAGGAAAAACCTGTTCCTGAAGTAAAATTACACTCAAATGGGACAAAGAGATTAATTACAACCTACTTGCCAAAGGTGTCCTATGCAGCCATTTGCACATAAATTTTATCACAAAATGAATCGTTGGCATTGCTCTCAGAACATGATTGTGATTTAGGAGCTTGTGAAACATATCTGCCACATTGATATCCTAATACAGATAGAAAACTGGAAATATTTCTGAGGCTATTTGCTGAACTTCCCGTGATTTAGTATGTAGGAGGCAGTTCTAGGCAACAGATGGTCTATAAAATTCCCTTAACTTAAAGCTGTGAATGAATCATAGCTGGAGACCCAGCCCTTTTACACTTCCTGGTTAATTTTATGTGTTTCTGTTATATTGTCTGAGACAATGCAGAAGATGAGTAATGTACATCCACCATTCCTGGCTCCTGTTCTGAATGCAAAATAGCATGTCTCTGTGGCCACTAAGGCCCTCCATGCCCCTTCTCTGGCAAAGAATTAACCAAACCAAAATTGCCAAAATTCAGTGTAAACCACCAGTAGGTTGAGAGGTACCTGAAGGTTTTCAAAGAGCAACCTTAAAAGGAAGAATGTGGCTGGCATGGCTCTCCCCAGTCACTACAAGTTCTTGTGCTTGAGAAATGCACATTATAGTTTATGTAAGTTACCAGCAGCGTGGAAACTGGCCTTGTACCCAATGCAGCAAAGTCAAATGCTATTGTCTCTATTCCACAACAGGGAATGGGACCATTAAAACACTTTAGCAAGAGGGTGAAATTCTGCAGCCAGAGCTAAGATAACCAAGAAAGTAGGGACTGAAAGTGGGTTGAAACAGCTTTCAGATAGCTCAAGGGGAAGGGAGAAGTTTGACATGAATTAAAACATGTCTGTGCCACCTTTGTTCCTCCTCTGCCTGGAAATCCCTGGAGTCTGGAGATGGAAAAATACCTATTGCGTCAGCCACTCTGTGATGGATTATCCCTGTAATGCATCTGCTAGTGCTCCATTTCATTTCAGTAAGCCAAAAATTGCATCATTTCCCCAGCAAAGTTTGCTTCTTAGAGGGGGTCTGACAGGTAGATGACTGCCATCAGCTGTACTCACTCACCAGGCTCACTTTTAATGTCACAGCCTCTTCCCCCAGCAGGCAACTCCAAGTATGTTGCATGAAACTCTCTGATGAGAGACACAAGCACCCAAAACACAGTGACACTTTCTGTGAGGGAGAGTTTGACCCCTAAAAAAGTTGTAATTTTGTATTAAGTCCAGCATTATCTGAAATTATGTTGAGTTAAAGGGGAATCTTCTTTAAGTACCAATAATATATGGTCTGTAGTATGCAGCTGCACAATTCTCTCTGCAGTAAAGAGGTATGCACACACTAGCTGGCTAATTGGACTATATACCTGATGCTTTACACTGTATATATACTGCAAGTGCAATTTAACATACCTACAGTTAAATATCTATTTTGCTGAGTGCACTAGAGGAATATGTAACTCCTGCCCAAGAAATATGAAATGCAAAGCACAGTAAAATTTAAATACAGGGACCATAGTGGTGTATTAAACCTATTCCCATACTTCAATGTGTTTCAGTTCTTCAAGCCTAGGACAGGATTAAAATAAAATCTTTTCTCTGTTTATGAAGAAGTAGGTTATTATTCAACATTTGTGTGCATGTCCATGATTTTTGGAATCCAAAATATCATAGTTTGATCTGAAAGAGTTTTAAAAAACAAATGATAAAAAGTGAACTCAAACATTTGTATCAGCAATAGGAACAAAACACTCACGTTCTTGTTGCTTCTAAAAAGCATCAATCAACAAACACTTCATTTGAGTGGAATTTTGTTTTGCCTAGTGCTAGAAAAAGCTTCATCTTCTGCCCTTCAGATTTTTCCTTTTAAATTTGAACTGCAATATTTTATGTATAATCAAATTATGCCATTTTCCCTCTGCTGTGAATTAATGACTGTAATATATAAAATGCCATTTAAAAGGCATAAAAAGATTCCCAGGTTAAAACACAGATATACAGATAATTTAGAGTTTCATTCTGAGTCTTTTTTCCTCTGAAACTGTCAAGTTGATATATATTATTAAATCTACGCATTACATTAGCATCTGTTTTTTTCAAGCTACTCCTTAGAATAAAATTTTTGAACACTCAGCATTTCATTATGTTTGTCTCAAGCTCAAAAAATATACTTTATAGACATAATTTTCAAGTAAAGTTATTCTCTGCTAATTGAATCTTTCCAAATACCTCTATAAATTCTGTAATTTTCCCTCACATCCAAATGAGTTACCAGAATCTAAAACTTTAATATAATAAATAAATAATACCTTGAAATAATTAAGAGACTGTATATTAGAATATATGATTGCACAGGATCAGAGTTTCAGCAAAACAAAGGGCTGCTGTCTATGTTGAAATCAGTGTTCCCAACCACTGCTGGTTCTACCAGCTCATTAAAAGATCCTATAAAGCAACCCAGCAGGATACAGACCAATACACACCTTTAATAAAAATAATTTCATAAATATATCACTAATAATCTTAGCAAAAAAAATTTAAAAATCTCATTAGCTTTAAAGATATCTTTAGAAGATTAATTCAGAGTACCTGGACTCTATCTGAGGTAGTCAGTTCTACATCATCTACCTCTGATCTCAGGACCTTTTGGTCTGTAGAAGTGCTATTATCAACAGTCCACTCTATAAGTTGACTCCGCTGTTTCAATATTTCCCTGCTTCTGGAACCTTTATGGCCAGTCTGGTGGTGACTTTGCAATACTTTGGCCACTGGTTTATAAGATCTTCTGCTCACCTCCATGTATTCATCTTGACACAGGCAAAATGGAAGAAAAAATAAAGCCAGTAGATGCCAAATGAGGAAATCCTTCTCTGCCATGTTATTCAAAATAATTTTTCAGGAGTCCAGCAAATGCCTTGCAGAAGGAGAACCTCTTTGCTGCACCAGGAGTTATGTGGTCCTTTCAGCTTTTCCACTAGTAAGCCTGGCACTGAGACCAGTACCAGGTTTTATACGGTTGTGTGCAATAAATAAAACTAAAAATGCCAAAGTGACAGGATCCTTCATCCAAAATCAGTCATGCTCCTTTAAACAAACCAGGCATTATTCACCACTTCACCACCACAAGGAAAATTGATTTGTATGCTGGAAATGACCACAGCATTTAACGGACTCCCGTGGTTCCTATTTGGGGGCATTAAAAAATGTAGCACCTTTTCTTTGGCATGTTTTTGTTTAAGTGTGAAAAAATGTGATGGAAATGGAGAACATGTGGCTAATGGTTTACGCTCCTTGATTAGACATGGAAAGGCTGTGAATTCACACTCTTAAATGTCTTTTGGACACAGTCACCTTCCTTATTTGCCAGGAAATTCACACACACAACTGCGTCAGCCCAGTCCGAAAAATCCTTCCAAGAGCAATTAGGAAACAAAAGCACAAGAGGAGCTTTTGCATATGATCCTGACCCAATGGCTTTTTCTAACTATGCTTTTCATTCACTAAAAGAAAAATATTGAATTTCTGTCTGTTGGCCAACAGTGGTAGGAGACTGGGTAAGTAACTCTGAAAAACTGGGTTTTTCACTGAGCCCCATTTCTCAGCATTAGTTCAACCTACTCAGCCAGGCAATATTTTTCCCTTGAGTTCCCAGTGTTTTCCTAAATACAGCTGCCAAACCAAGTTTTATATCTTCACTGCCAAGTAAATATAAATTTACCAGGGGCTTATTTCAGACTAAAAGAATCAAATTATATATGTATAATAATATCCTTATTATATTTTTTGAACCACCCACTAGTATCCTCTAGAAAGCCACAACCATAGAACACAGTTCTGCAAATGCATACGCATCCATACACACACCCAACCTTCCCAAGAGCAGGTATGTCCTTAGCCTGTGAGAAACACTTCACCAGTACGTGGCCACAACAACAGTACTGAAGGCATCAGTCCCAGGGAATGATCCCTGTCATAGCAATGCGATGGACTGGCTCACACTCAAGTTGTTCAAGGCTAACCACCCTTCTTAGCATTTATTTGGGGCTCCTCTGTGACCTCTGGGGTGCTCTGTGACCCTAAATTATCCCACTTTTTTTCTTTTTTAAATTTTTCCTTACTGTTCAGTTGCCTGACAAAATGTGAGGGTTGTAGTGCAAGGTAGATAGTGGATGTTTTTAGAGCACGAGGTAGAGATTGCAAGTCCAAGGATGGGATGTAAGGGAACTGCAAGCACTGGGGGCCTGTTGGGAGAGTGATGAAGCTTTCCTCCATCCAGAAGGTAGTCTCTGAAGCTAACGATCCACAATAGTATCACCCAGGCTTAATTTTGAGTGGGGAAATAGTGCACTTCAAAAGACATCCTGGGAACAAACCAGGATGTGACCAACTGGAAGGCCAAGACCCACCAGTGAAATGAGGTGGTAAGTTATTCAGCCAGCATGCTTCAGCAGCAAAACAAAACACCACAGGCACTGCTAAAGAAGTGAAATGATTTACATCTCCTAAAATGCCCCAACTTCATTGATTGCAGCTGGAAGGGGCAGCCATCATGTGTCTTCACCCCCTGGTGTATTACTGAGATGGGGATGAGGTATGGAGCATCTGAAGGAACTAAACCGAATCTTAATCTGTGTGAAATCATAGGAAACCCTGGATTTGACACCACGTAAGGAGAATAAGGCTCAAGCAGCAAGGATTTTGAAAGGGGCTGTAGCTCTCCTGTCTAAATGGAAGGTGAGCCTGGAAGAGAGATCCATGACATGAAGGCTGTTCATTCAGACCCTTGTAGATACTGGAAGGGATGCACAATTGGTGGTTGCTGAATGATGGTGAGAAAGCACTCTCTGTTTTATATTCACATCCTTTCTGTGGGAGACAGCAGGGCAAGTCATGTCACAGGAGGAGGCGCTGGCTGGAGATACAGTGGAGAGGGGTGAGCAACGCCTTACGCAGGGTATGTCTGCTGGTGGCACAAGCGCAAAAGGTGTCAACATTGGCCTGTACCCAGCCACTTGCCTTGGTAATTTCCTATTTAACAATCCACAGAGAGGAGTGTGGGGCTGTGCCAGTCCCCCAGAAAGGCAGTGCTGGCTCCCACAGACATGAGCTGAGCCAGCACAGGGGCAATGCCTGGGGCTACTGGGAGCGAAGGCAGCCAAGGGCAGGTCTTCCCTTTTTCCTCTTCTCCACCAGTCAAGCGTGGACAGGAGCAGAGACATCAGCTGCTGTGGGCTCAGTGTTCCCCCCCTGAGGATGAATATGACCCGCTGCCTACAGCACCCCAGTTGTCTCAGCAACAGCCCCAGGAACAGGGGTGGCTCCTGGTTGTCTTGGCCCACCGGCTTGCCATACAGAGAAGTGTCTTCCTTGCTTCACGCTTTTGTTGTATTCATCTCCTTTATTTTGAAGGCCTAATGTCAGGAATCTCAATTCAATTTCAGTGAAATCTCGGATTCTCTATCCAGATGTTCAGGATCATTGAATAACACTTCATAGATTAGCTCTTGAGCCTGGCTTCAGTGTATAAATATTAATTAACTAAACAACCTTGCAGAAGAGGCTCGTTAGCCTATGCTTTATGACTACTGAAAATCCTGATTTAAAAAAAAATGCAAATATTCCAGTTATTTCAATGGGCAAGGAGACATGGAAAGGAATTTACTGGAGAGTGAACCAAGACTTCTGAAAACACAGTTCCAGATTTTGGAAGCTGCTGCCATCAAAATGGGGTTTCTTTTTCAAGTAAAGAGGATTTTCTTGGTAGGAAGGGAGTTTGAAAACCCTGGACTCTGTAAAATTGGGAATGACTCAGAGACAAACATTAATTTATCTTGGCACTTAATAATTTGATTCAGCAAGTGCTGGGACAGCACTGATGTTGTCAGCTGCTGTTAGGGCTTTCATGGCTTTCCAAACCCTGTTCCAGGAGCTTCCTGTGGCAAATGTTTCCAACATGAGTAATGAACATCCACAGCGCCCATGTCCCAAAGGGAGGAGGAAAAAAACCAAAGAGATATGGGCTTCAAAGCCCCCATCTATCATTTCATGCAAAAGCTGAAACAAGCATGTTTCCTGGCAGCTATTAGAAAGAAGAAAGATTCCCTTCCTCGCTTTCTAATAGAGTCCACCTGGTTCCTACCCATCACTGCCCTGGTGGTTTGGTGCTACACACATTTTTTGGCCCAAATTAATAATAGAGTTTAGACTTTGCTCTTTTATTTTCAATATTTTGAACAGAATCTGTTCACAATCATCTGCAGAAATCTTTACCCATCATTCTCCTCTGTGCCTTCAGCGAGGAATAGCTGGCCCACAAAATCATCGTCTACAGGCAGAAATTTTGGACTCAGAACTAAAAAGTAATGGAGGAACTGATTCTGATTCTCCATTCTTGATCTCCAAATGGTTAAATACACTTACGCAAATCTAAAATAATAGGACATCAAAATAGCAGCGCTTTGAATTGACTTTGTATTTAAATAAAACTGAAAATGCTTCATGTTGAGAAGGACAGATCCTACTGATCTGGAGATGAGAAAAGGACTGACATAAAAGGTTTGGTTTTGCTTTTAGTCATAGGGCCAGCATGCATTGCAGGAGTGCCGACAGAGAGAATAAGATCTGACCCCTTCCCTACCTCTTTGCTGTGTGTTTGCACACCCAGCATTACCCTTCCAGCCTTTGCTGGCTGAGCTCAAGCACAGTTGTAAATTACCTTTCCCCTGTTGGTCTCTGGCAGCAGGATATGCCTCTATCTGGTAATCAACAGCTTAAGATGAAGTAAAACACATGGATCTGTTTATGTCAGATAATGAGATATCAGCTAAAATGCAGTAACTGCTGGATGAAAGCTGCTTCCCACCTTCCCTGCAAGCAAAAACTCTGTTCTGTGAGAAAGAGGATGCTTATTACGATGTTATTCATATTGACATTGGAAGAGTGGGTTGTTAGTGAGGCTATTATGTAAAATGGCAGGCCACTGTTTCAAGAGGCAACAAAACAAAATGATTAAAATGGGGGAAAAAAAAAAAGTCTGCTGTGGCCCAGGGAGGCTTGTATCCATAATTAAACATTTACAGTTCCTTCACTTAGAAATAATCTTGTTTGCAGTGATAACCCCTCCAGCAACAACACAGGGACGAAGCCTCCTCTCTCCAGTGGCAATGCAAAATGCCCGGCACTGTGCTGCCCTTTGGCTCGCTCCTGCAACGGACAGAGCCGTCAGACGCCAAAGTGTCCTTTCCCACCTCTGTGCTGACCAGTGTGAACCCACAGGAACAACTGAGGTATTTTCGTTGAAGGCTTCTGTGATCTGCTCCTTGTTTCTGCGGGAGTTTTGGTCAGTAATGGGGATTCAGGCAAAATCCACCACCCTTCTACCCGAGGGAGCCTCCAGAGATAGGTCACCAAAGGGAAAGCAGATTCGTGGGGCCTTCCAAGCATCGTGCATCCCAAAAGGACTTACAGTCACAGTCTGTGCAACATCCTCTCCATGGTTAAACATTATCTTCTTCTGTAATTCACTGCCACTGAGCTCTGCAGATGGTGACAGTGCAGTGAGTGCTTTGGGCAGTTTGTTTTGTGATACCCAAGCTGCATGCAGTTTTGCAGTTATGCCAGTTCCCAGAGGTATGTAGCAGTGAGGTGTGTTTTGTAGGTGCTTTCCTCTGCTGGTTACACAGCTATCACTAGCTGACACAGGAGGAGATTGGGGCACACCCAACTCCATTACATGGCTTCTGCCCTCATGCAAAGCAGATGAGTCTCCAGAAGGGTCTGGATCCTCTGTAACTTTGATTTTTCCATCAATCAGGAAATCCTCTTGCCTTGCTTGACACTTGCATTTTCTTTCCAATATAATATGAGAGCTGGGGCTGAGGCACTGGTTTTCCACTGCCCTTCACCACCCTTTCAGCCCCCACAGTTTTACCAGGGAGGTAGCCTGGAGTGATGTGCTCCAGCAACCTTGGACTTCACTGCTATCTTATCCTTCCACTTTTTACAGCCTAAAAAACATCCTTCCCATCCTCCATGTGCCTAAACTAAGGAATCCCCTAACCAAAAGGATCAGCAATGGGCAGAAATTGGGGCCTGAGCTCCCAGCTACCAGAAGAGCTGCAGTCCAGGTGATCCTCCAAAACAAAGCAGAGCCTCCACCAGCTCATCTGCACAAATCCTTGCTCCAAAATATGCCCTGGAGACACAGACCCCTTCATCCGTCAATGCCATTTTCAAGGGTCCGTGACAAACTGCCTGGATCAGACTGTCGACAGTCCCAGACGGGATCGCCAGGTGGTTTATCCAAGTCTCTTTCAAACTTGCAGAAATACATTTCACAGTGGTGGTAGGGCTCCGTGGTGGAACAAATAATGCAGCGCGATAAGCTTTTTCCAGTCTGCAATGCATCAATTATCTGTCTCTAATTGAACAGCCAGAGCACAGTGACTTCCAAGAAAGCAGGGTGGGGAGAGAACAGACACAGTGCCAAAAAAATAGCCGTGGTGAACATTTTTGTCAGGGATGGATATCCTGGTTTGGATTAAACAAGATCTAACCTGAATCTTTGGCTTCATCTTAATTCACTTTTTTTCCTCAAGTTTCATAATGTTTAACTTTATTACTTGAAATGTGCTCTTCTCTGCAATTCCTCTGTTCTGCCCAGGACCAAAAGTGTAACGGCTAAAATACCACAGAAACAACTGCTCGTTATTTTAACCACCCAACAAGCAATAAAGAATGTCTTGTGAGAAATCCTGTTCTGACTGCATATCCAGCTCAAGCTTTGCACGTGCAGGAGGTATGGGTAGTTCAGATGAGGTATACTGGTTTTGGGTGGGAAGCCGATACACAGTTTCAGGCCCACTGATACCCAAGACTGTTATTCTGCTCTGCACAATGAAAGGCATGAAGACAAAACGCTCTCAGCGTGTTCTCATATCCAGGAGAGGTCAAGAATAAGCTGTAAAACATTTGTCTGGGGACTGTAAGCAGAATTCCAGAATTTACATGACCTGATGTCACATAAATAATTTTCAAGGGCCCAGATTTAACAGAGTTAACAGATTCCTAAGATGTATCAAAGACGTTATGTCTTTGGGGAAGTGTACGATTAAGTGAAAAACAGGGCTTATATAAATAGTCAAACTTTCCCAGGAGTTCTTCCTACCTTACTTGGGCACTGGATCCAAATAAACTGTGGCTGATCCATAATCTATTATCTCAGTAAGATCTGGTTACTGGGACAGTTCTTGACTGTTTGTATCAGATTATTAAAGTCTTTGTTCTATGCGTGTATTGAGACACCACCAATCAAGAGTGGGGCTGTTAGGAAAAGGGCAGCGCTATAATTTTGGATTACAAACTTCTGGTGAGCTCTGCAGACATCATAAGGAGAAAGGTCCAAGCGCTTGCTTGTGAATGCACTGTGTACAAGCTCCAACCAAAATGAGAAAACCTGTGTGACCATGCTTAGAATCCAATGGTCATGAAAGAGATAAAATAAATCACACTGTGGTAAGAGAAGGGGTGTCCGTTCCCTCTGATTTTGCTAAATTACCTGCATCTCCAACCTACAATACATACCCCAAATGAGCCAGCTTGCAAGGAGCTAAGAAGCCAGCCCTAGAAAGAGGGAAAAAGGTTGGGTTTATGAGAAAAACCCAGACCAACCTAGCATGTAAAGCCAACAGCTGTGGCATGCTGCAGGCCTAGCTTTTTGCTTCATTTCTTCTCCTTCTAAAAGGTTTCTGATGAATACCCCATCCACAGGCATCTCTTTACCCCAGAAGAGACAGAAAATGGATAGACTGGACAGAATTGAGGGGGACATCTGGCACATTTACTTTCATTCATTGCTTTTTGAACTAAAAATATTTTTTAAAATATAAGCTGTAATAATAACTGGGAAAGAGCTGCATGGACTGGAGACAAGTAACCTTTCTTACAGGGCTGGCAGCCCTTGCTGGGTAAAAGCCCAGCCAGCTAGCACTGTTTATAACAGAAAAGAATGAGCTTCCTGCAAAGAAAAGCTGCATTTGTCTTCCTAATTTGGTTTCTAAATATTAGCTTTCACAGGGAGAAGAAAAAAAAAAGAAAAGTTTGAAAAGGAAATTATATCACTATGGTGGGTGTTTTATGGCATTTGCAAAAGATTATGGCTTTATATACTTGATGAATTCCTTATTCATCCATAGGAAAGGATGGATGTTCCTACAATGCTCCACATGCTTACAGACCATTCCTAGACCTGTTAGCAACCACATCCAGGCCTTTGGTCTCGAGACTGTCAGCAATGACTCCATCTGGTTAAGGGATGGCTCTTGCAAGACTTCCAGAAGTTTGTCCAGTTTTTGGCCGCCACATTTGTTACCAAATATTCATCCCCTTATGGTAGCCCTTGGGCTGATTCGGAGTAAGTGAAGTGGAAATAAAAGCAAGCTAGACCTAAATGTTTTGGCGGGACACCTCAGTTCTTTAGCAGTGCCATAGGCATACCTACTTCTGCTATTTCAAGTGTCCATGTTAGTTGAAGTTTTCACTGTAGCAAAGACACCAGATCAGTCTGCCAGCTCCTGGGCTCCTTGCTGTAATTAAGGACCTGAGCAACCTATTTATGGTTATATATCAAAGGAGTGATGTTGTAACCTGCCAAATCTATCAGTATAGTCTCTTCAGGATACAAGGGTGGTAGGAATAGCTGCTGTACAGAGCCGACGGTGCCTTTGAGAGCTATGATATCATTTCCCCGTTAGCCAGGTGATGTGAAGGGCATCCTTCAACCCTGGAGAAGTCCCTTCTCCTGCTAGCGTGAGCAGGCCAGGCACAGTGAGACAGTGTCTCCTGCCCATGGTGCGCTGCCCTGAAGGGAAAATGCATCATGTGAGTAGATTTCCATGAGCACAACCACGCACACTGACAAGATGAATAAAATGTTCTGTCACAGCATAAATCAAATACAGACTGCAGTTCAGCAGACAGTGTAAAAAAATAAGTGGGAAAGCAATGTTATGTAAGGTTTTTGCCCTTTAGGCCTGCAAGAGCTGAATGATTTCCCCAAATCCTTTCTGCTAGCAGCACTGGATTAGCGTCTCGCCACTTTCTTGGTAAGGCTGATGCTCTGGGATAACCCAAAATGGGTTAGAACAGCCTTTTTGTTGTGGCCCAGCTGCAGACAGTGGTGTTTCCATCCGAGATCACTGTAGGGTTGTAGGATCATGGATAATTCATTCACAGAGCAGTTCTGGCTCTCCCTGAGCTTTCATAGGTGGGAAAAGCTGTGAACTCCCTTGAACTGGGTAATTTCTTACACTCTGCTTCCATCCCTCTTTCCCTGTCCAGCTCATTGCTTTTAACAAGGGTTAGTTGTTTCTCATGTCTGCAGTGACATGATCCACAGAGTGCCAGTTACTCCACTAATTGCTCTGTACCCTGCCACCAAGGACAGCAGGATCCCTTGCTTTGCTTCTCCCGTGTATGGATCCTGCAGGAGTTTTGTCAACAAAAAGGATAGCAAAAACCTTTCTTTTTCTGTAACATAAAACTAAAAGTCACATGAGTGGCTGAGGACCTTGTACGAGCAATTCATCCTCCACAATACAGTGTAAGTTGCACACACCCGATGTACCCAGAGGCAGGGAAGTGAGAGGCTGTCAGAGCAGCGCCATCACCTGTTTCAGGTGACACTGACCCTACCAAAGGTGCAGGCTTAGGTACACATCCTGAAGTTTTATTCTGGGAGACTGACTCCAAATAATAAGTAAAAAATATTAGACTTGTTTATAAAGTGGATGGATGCTGAGCTGGTATCTTTGCTCTCATCTTGTGACAGAATGTTCAGTTTCAAAACCACCTTCCCTATCAGCCTGTAATTGCTGTGTTATGGCCACCCACAGCACTGCTATGTCTATTTACTTTGTTAGAAACACGTTATGGAAAGATATGTTGCTTTTCATTTTTAATATGCTTTCTGGAAAGAAAACATTCCTTTCTACAAGCCTTACCAAGGAAAAACTGACAGAGGTAAGGTTTGTTTCCTAAATCAATTACCCCTAAGGTGTATAAATTAATTTGGTTTCTTTTTGACTCATTACTATTTCTATTTAGGAGAGAAAATGGCTGTAATTTTTTTCTTTTTAGAGAAGTCAGTCATCTTGGCACCTTTGGCAATTTAAAGCTAACAAGAGCAGAAGTCTGGATGGGTTCATAAGAGATGTAATTTTTTCATATAGAACTCAGATTCATTTAGCCAACACAGGCTTTGGAGAGAAGTAAAGCAACCTTCTTTCTCTAACACATCTCTAGAAAAGCCTCAGAAACCTCTGGACACAGAATCTGCTAAAGCAGACATTAAATTTACTGATCTGATTTTAATGTTGCTCATTAGTTCATAAGAAAAACAGATGGCACATTGAATTATGGCCAAGAGATCTTCTGCAAGGGGACATTTTTGGCTCCACAAGTTTCACCCTGCACCTGTAATTTCTATTAACTTCACCAGTAATGTCAAATTCAGTTTCTGGTGGGAGAGAAACCTGAATATTATTATGAAAGGCTCAGCCACAGCATTGTTAGCAAATCTCTGAGCAGAGACGCTCCCAATACACAAGGGAGCAAGCCCAGCCTACGCCTCCACCTTTGGGCTGAGTTATAAGGATGGTATGTAGGAAAAGCGATGCTATCATTGCAATCAGCTTGTTTATTTTGTAGCATCCCACGGCCAGCCATAGGCACAGGTGAAGCAGGCAGCTGTCAGGGTGCAGCCTGAAAGATGGCAGCAACACTGCAGAGGCATGCAAGAGAGAAACCCTGCGCTGCACAGCAGCCTTTGGCGATATATCTGCTGTTGCAGCTGCAAAACCAGTGGACCCTGCCTGTCTGGGGGGGAAGCTGGCAGACAACAACCCTGCCAGGGCAGCAGGGAACTGGGATGGAGCTGGCCAAGATCGGTCCCTCTCCTTCCCCACTGGCTGAGGAGAGGGTCTGGGGGAGTTGGGCTGGGGCAAATCTTCATTTTACTCTCTCTCCCCAGGACAGCGGCTTTCAGCTTCTCTTGGAGACTTAGTTTCACCTGTCTGCTGACAAAATTGATGCAGGACACTAGCCAGAGATGCTCCTTTTTATGTAAATTTTTTTTCAGAGAAAAATTGTGCTTCTCAGGATGCCTCTGAAAAAAGAAATCAAATCCTTTCAAGTAACTTCTGAAAGTCTTCAGAGTGATATGGTTACCATGTGCTCCTGCTGATGGGATTTTCTGCTGTTGGTCCTTACCCCATTTCCCCCTGCCTACTGAAACATAGCACGTTGCACAGATTACCTGTGACCTAGGCAACAGGCAAGCACGTGTTTTCCTGAAAACCAGGAAAAATCAATCCCCACTGGCAGAAGTATGCCAGGAGGTTATGCAGGCAGAGCAAAGATGAGCAGTAGAGACAGAGGCTAAAGATGTCTGCACAAACAAGAAGCGCTTGTGCAACTCAGAAACACACATATACCATCCCACAGCAGTGTATGTGGCTGGAGCTGGGAGAAGCCAAAGCGGCCTGCTAAAGTTTTAAGTGTAGCTGGCCACAAACACTTTGCGAGGCTCACAGCTTCTGTCAAACATGGTTTGCACAGCTGTCTCGAAAGGGACCTCGTCTGCCTTCTTCCTAGTAGCAAGCCTGAACCGAGTCCTCAGTGTTGGCAATATCCGCCAGAGACTTATGGTCTTGAGACTGATCACTGCTTGTCCGAATATAATTTATAACGTGATTTTCTCCCTGCCTTGGTCTGTGGTCTTGCTGTAGATTCATTTCTGCATCCAAACTGAGGTTCATACCCTGCAGGAACCTGCAGTGTGACATGCAGTCCTGCTATGGTGGGCACCACAGAAGGGAAACATTTTATTTTGGGGAGGAAACCCCCCCAAAGGACCAGAAATTCTAGTGGTCTGACCTTACTTTACTATCAACGCTATGCTTGCAGTGAGCAGAGCAGCAAGAGCTGCCATGGGATCGGTACTCCCCAGCACTGCCCAGTGTGGACCCTCTGCAGTGGAAGTGACGCACTGGGGACAGTGCAGGGAGGGAAAGGAAGGTGAAAAAGGGGAAAGGAACATTTCAGCTAAGGTTGGTCTCAGCTATCTAAAATACAGAGGGGAGGCAGCCCAGCTTGTCTTCATGCCCGGAGCGCATAGCGTGTGTGCAGCTTGCTGATGAAGGAGACAGATCGTGCCTGGTGCCACACATCCCTTTTAATTGAGGAAAAACTGAAACTGAACCTGGCGTCAGACATGGCAATGGGATCTGCAGGAGGATGTCGCTGGGCAGCAGTCAGCCACTTGCACCAGCTGGAGCGTGCTGCTGGTGAGCACTGCAGGCAGCTGCGGGGCAGCTGCTCTCCTTGTGCTGGCTCCACGTTGCATCGCAGGGATGGGGATGGATGAGTTATCCCCCTTTTTCTTCCACCATCTTCCTGAGTGTCCTTCCTTGCTAACTTGAAGGAAGTTAACTGGAGCAAAAGCTACAACACTGTGCACCTATTAATGGCAATGGCAATGGCAATGGCAATGGCAATGGCAATAATAATAATAATAATAATAATAATAATAATAATAGTAATTATAATAATGGGGGACGGATCAAATGTATTGACGTTAGGGACAAACACAATTTTAATTGCATGGGAACAGAATGTTGCTTCTGTATGAGCCACCCAATACTCCAGGAACGATAGGGCCACAAAAATTATCAGAGGGATGGTACACTGCTCCTATGAAGACAGGCTGAGAGAGTTGGGGTTGTTCAGCCTGGAGAAGAGAAGGCTCTGGGAAGACCTTATAGTGGCCTTCCAGTACTTAAAGAGGGCTTGTAAGTAAGATGGGGACAGACTTTTTAGTACATCCTGTTGCGATAGGACAAGGGGTAATGGTTTTAAACTAAAAGAAGATAGATTTAGACTAGGTATAAGAAACAGGTTGCCCAGAGAGGTGGTAGATACCCCATCCCTGGGAACATTCAAGGTCAGGTTGGACAGAGCTCTGAGCAACCTGATCTAGTTGAAGACGTCCCTGCTTATTGCAGGGGGGTTGGACTAGATGACCTTTAAAGGTCCCTTCCAACACAAATTATTCTATGTTTCTATGATTCTATGATGACTTCCAAACATCAGACTGTGTTCAAAGGAATGGGATCAGGGGAGCAACACATTTACCTGCCAAATAACCCTCATTCCAACCTTGAAGGGCAGAAAAATGGCATTCAGCTTCAGCGACCTTATGTGAAGTCTCTAATTCATACCTTGTCCATAGGAACTCCTTACTCAGTACCCCATAAATATAGTAAGAGCAATTCTTACCGTTCATCCATCCACACATCCATCCACCAATGGCTTTAATACCTTACTTCAGTGATTCATGCTGAAAGCTATAGGTAAATTGTCTTGCTCATGATTCATGCTGTGGCTCTGATGGATTTGAATTTTTGTCTCTTCTTCATGTATTAAACAACAGAATTTACAGCTATACTGGGCTTCCCCTATGTCCAATAGAGCCAATGCTTGAGTCTGTTTTGCCTGTGACAGTAATTGCTGAGTGATCTCCCTGTCCTTACCTCAACCCATGAGCCTTTCTTTGTATATTCTCTCCCCTGTCCAGCTTAGAAGGGGGAGTGATAGAGTGGCTTTGGTGGGTACCTGCCATCCAGCTAGGGTCAACCCATCACAACATCTAAGAAGACTGTAGGTTTTATGTCACTGTCTCCATTGCTCTGTGATACAGGTCACGGCCATTCCTGTGGCAGCTGAATAGCCTTTGAACATTTACAGACCATCTCTGGTTTACACATTGGTCTGAGCCATGGTGGGAAGTAGGGCTGGAAAAATCACTGCAAAAACTTACTTGTCTTTTTCTACTGTCACAGGCCAAAAGCTCATGGTTTAATGCAAGTTCACAGACCTGAACACTGAGCTTGTGTCAAATTTGATTAACTCATGTATAGATTTGTGATAAAGAACATGAGAAGCTGAGGCAGACTAAAGTACTTGGTCTCTCTCACACACATGCAGACAGCAGAGCCCTCTCCTGTGACCAGAGCAATGTAAATGGATTTTGAGGTAGGAGAGAGCTCCACGGGTACACAGGACCTTGGTGAAGTGCATGATGGTTGTGGCAGAGCTCCCTGCATTGGGTGTTTGGCTTTCACCACCTTCAGCTCCTGTGGCCAAAGAAGGCTTGTCCTGGAAAAGGAAAACTTTCTCTGCTTCTGCTCCAACACCTCCATCCCATCCCTGGGAAATAACATCACACAGCAGGATATCTCCAACCACTTTACCCACTTGGGTGCGCAAGGAAGAGTTAATTTTACTGATCAATAGAAATCGCACCAAGAAGTGTTTTAACATCAGGCTCAGTTATGGCAAAGTTAGTTTTTCTCAGGTTTTTTAAAGATCCATTTTTGCAAAAAATAAGTGGCAAAGATAATGACTGAAGCCTCTGAAGTACTAAGCAAATCCCTGTCATGCTGGGGTAGCACCAAACTTCCAATTCTGGTCCCAGTTTATGAAAGTCCTTAAAACTGTGTCTTCATTTAGCTTAACTCAGCAAAGCATTTATGTTACTTTCCTGGTCTGGGGCTACATCAGGAGCTGTACCTCTGTGCACAGTGCGTAGGATGCTGGAGGGGCTCAAGAATCTGCTGCTGGCCCCACGGACCAGGGAGAATTTGGGAACTCGACACTAAGGCATATCTTAGAGCTGCTTGTGAAGGTCATTCAGAAACTGCCTCTGGCCCACAAGAGGAGGATGTATCTGAGCAACTGCATTGGTCGGGTGTGCTTCTGAGAGGGAAAGTGCAAGATGAGAATACGCAGAGAGATAACTAGTCTAGACGACTAAAACCGTAGCTAAATAGCTTGAAATTCTCCTTTACACAGGAGATTTCCTGCGTGTCAGGATTACTGGAGCTTTGCTCACCAGCTCTGCTGTGTTTTGACTGCACAGAAAAAATTGAGCATAGAAAATTCATTCTCTGGGAAATCCAGGGTAAGAACTTGCTGACTGCTTTTTATCTGAATTACCCAGACATTACCCAGATAGGTATTCCTTCTTATGCCAATCCATTTCAAAGTAATATCCGTAATTACTCTGGATACACACTCATGCAACTAACTTCTTTTGCTCTTGTGAAACTCGTTATGCTTTTCAGCCTCCCATATGCATTACATGGTACAACATAGTGAGTAATACTGTCCTTAAGCAATCACTAGGGAATTTTGCACCATGAATGTGTTGCTGGGTACTGCAGGACCCTTACCAATGCTTGTGTGAGAAACCATCTGCTTTTAAACTTGTGAAAATATTGGTACATAACAAAAGCCTAGAAATGTTTTGGGGTTTTGTGTTTTTTTTTTATTTTAAGTTGGTGTGTATCTGAGTGCTTGACTTTGAAGGTATTGACACAGCTTATCACAGAAAAGTGACTTTAAAAAGATAAAAGTAAGAGTAACGCCACTGAATAGGCTTATTTTTCCTGGTCTCACTTGAACAGAAACAGCACCATCTGTTGCTCTCTGTGCTGTCAATCACAGCAGCTTTTTCTCTGCCCAGATAATGATTAGGAGAAATGAACCATATGCAACAGAAATTAAATGAGGAGGAAAATGTTTATTTTCAAGGTGGGCTTAGACTGGAATAATTTAACCTGATCTGTTGGACATGTAGGGCTGGGTCACAGCTGCTTTTTCATTTTACAAAAACAAAGCCCAGTTGATGAGGCTTTTTTAAAAAACTGGTAAAAGCAGTGCTGATTTCGCATTTCTCCAGCAGCCTTGCAGTGTAGGAATGACCCTCATAAAATTATAACCACTAAGGATGGAAAATACTTTCTAGGTTTAGTCTGATCCCTAAATATCAGCTCGAGTGTGTTTCTCAGGATTCATCTTATCCAAGTAGCACCACCCGTTATTATTTGGTTGGTTGAGATGCTGCATTTCTCTGGACTGCTTTCCCGACACTTGCTCCTGGAAGGGTTAGATGACACCATGCTGAAAGCCCTGCTACCAGCTGGAAGCTGTCTCACAGTAGGGCTCTCACATTGCTGTGGCTGAACTGTGACAGCAACAGTAGAAATTTGTCTCCGCTTTCCTTGGTGCAGTATCAGCCAATATATGAAAGAGTGTCTGGGCTAAGCAGCAGACATGGGCAAACCATGGCAGAAATCTGAACAGGGAGCTCTTGGCTGTTACAGTTGTGCCATTCATCATTTTAACACTTCCTTGTCAGAAGTGGAGATCCTTGTCCACAGCTGAGCTCTTTCTTAGGTGTGAGAACTTCCTCCGAAGAGTCCACACAGTACTGATGGCTGGAGCCAAGGTGAGCTGGGCAAGCTCTGCACGCTCACACACCCAAACTTGGGAGAAAGGACATTTTATTTCAATTGGTCTGCTGTAAAGAGGGTCTTAGAGTCTAATTTATTCAGAAAAACATTTGGCAGTTATAATCTTCAGGTTTGATTGTTATTTGCATGGCAAGGAATGCACTTTTTTGCAAGCAGTGAAGTAATGTTATTGCTAGTGTTACTGCTACATACATGTCTGCAGGGCAGAGCAGCAATGCTCAGGAGGTCGCTCAGGGCAAAAGTGCTGCATTGGTCCTGTGCTCTCCACTGTCCAGCCTTAGTGCTTGGTGACACGAATGACCACAGGGCCTCCAGGTCCCTGTCACAGATCAGAGGAGAGCTCCCACACTGCAGCCCTTGCCTATTGCCTTGCATAGGCCCAGACCAATAATTTCCTTTGTCTGAATTTTGAAAATGAGGTGAGGAAAACAAATTACTCTGTTCTGAGTGATAAAAGGAGGATGCTGAAAGAGTCAGAGGAGACTGGCAGCTGCTCTTCTCCTTTACTTCAAAGTTGTGTTTGGAAAATTGGACATAGGTGTTATAGTGGAGATACCTTAATGGTGCCTGATGGAAGATGTGACTTCTTCCCCTCCCCTCCTCTTTCCCCACACTCAGGTGTTTGGTTTCTTTACATAAAATATCAAAATAAAACTGACATTTGTTTCAGATCAAGTCCCAGTTTTCACTTCAAGTTTTAAAATGTGAAGAAAAAGGAAAAAAAAGTGGTTTGCTTTCTGCTTTTTTGGAATAGTTTCTTTTGTCATCCCACTGAATAAGTGGGAAGATATCAAAAAAGAGGGGAAAAGCAGAGATTTCAAAAAGGCAGAAACAGAGCAAACCAAAGCACATGGTGAAACTAAAAATTACTGTATTTGTTCTTCATCTGTTTTTCAGAACTACAGTAGGCTACTTAATTTGCACTTTTCATGCTGAGACTTTTTGTCCAAAATCAAAGCTGTTTCACAAAAGGTTTCAACATTGATTACATTACCGACTTTGATGGAAAAATATTTGTCAAAACTGTTTGAGGATCTCTTCCCATGCAGATAGAACACATGGGGGCTGTCTGAAATTGTCAATAGCCATTCAAAATGCCCATGCCACTTGATGAGAACAGGCTAGCGCAAGAAGTTGGAGGTGGATACATTTTCTAGCCACTTGCATTAAACTCAATGGTGGAAGTTGAGGTGTTTGCCAAACCCTCTGACTGTGCTCTCCTTCCCTTATAAGACCTCTTGGTGCATGAATTACATTCTGTGGCAAAGCCAGATGCAGATGGGGCTTCCCCTCACTAACACTGGCCACTGCAGCACACAGGGCACAGCCACAGCTGAATAACACCGATCTAAGTTATCCCCTTCTAGATCAGGGAAGCAACTGCTGCTGGAGGAAGAAACAGTAAATGCAAAGTTAGAATACCACTGCACTCCAGTCAAAAAGTGCATTATATAGGAGCACTGGTGCTTCCTCTGTGAGATCTGGGAAACTGCAGAAAGTAAATATATACATCAGTGCCTGACTTTTGCCTGTTCTGGTTTTTACAGTCAGATAAAATAAAGGGAATCGCTCAAAGAAAGACAAAAAAAGTTACAAAGAAATACGCCAGTCTCCAGTGGTGTGGCCTCAGCTCCACAGTGTGGGAGGCTACAGCTGAAGATGCTCTGCCATGGCAGGAAACATGACCTGAAGAGCAAGTTCAAGTGAGACTGACCCACAGAAGGAGGCACCAGGCCAGGAAAGAGCATAGGAACCTCCATGCAGGAGTCCTGGGTGCAACAGGGTAGTGTTGAAACCAGAACAATTTCTCACCAGCAAGGCCACCAAGGTTGAATCTTACATACTGAATAAAGCAGAGATCACCTCACTGCTGGGACGAGCAATTTGGAGTACATATGCTGGCAAAGGTGGCTGGGTAATATTGTATGCCTCGGAGGTAGAAGACTGCAAAAACCTGAGTGCAACACACTTTCAGCTTTGACACCCCCATCACATAGGCACCTTTCAGCTTTGGGCCTCAGGTACCATGTGACACTTGCATAACAGCAAAGAAACATGTTATTTTAGCAAAGTGTGGTAACAGCTGAACTTGACCTTGTTTAGGTCTGAACACAGAAACCTGAAGAGTGGCAGTAGGCTGGCTTCAACAACTCCACCCTGCTTCAACACAGGCAAGGCTTTCTGGCAAGGATGGCACATCTCAGAGACCTGTCACCATGTACTTGGGATCTTCTGAGCCAAGGGTGAGGAGTGGCAGAAAGCGTAGTCTGAAGGAAGCTTCCAACCTTGTCTCTTTGGTTTCTTTCTTTGGACACTGCAGTTTTATTGGTGATACTCAGGCCAGCCTTCTCTCCACTATTTACCTTCCACTTTCCCCAGCCCTTTGGGAAATGTTGCTTAGATCCCACAGAAGAAATCTCTTTTTCAAAATAACCCTCAAAGCAAAGAAACAAAGGTAGATGGCAAGTTGTTTGATAGCTTGTAGCTGTCAGGACACTTACCAGCACTGTCTGCAAGTTTCCAAGTCTTTTTCTCTACAATATGAGCCAACACCCCTTACTCTCCAGTCACTCAGCACTATTGACTTCCATGACAGTATAATGGCCAGCAAGGGAAACCATAACTTGGCTTCAAGGAGTCCCATAGAGACCAACCACAGCTGCAGGTTACCCTGAGCCAACATTGTTCCTCTTGCCAGCAAGGGCAGCTCCATTCATCCTGCCCAAATACTATGATCTCAAGCTCCAGCACATTCTCCAGAGCACCTGTATCTCTGAAAATACCTAGCATGGTCGTTGATGGAGAGACACCTGTCATGCTAGTCCAAGCACAGTCCTTTTCAGTGCTTAAATTCAGATGCACACACTTCAGCATGTATATGCAGGGCTAAAATATTCTTTATGTCCTGAAAAGAAATTAAAAAATGATTCTACAAAGCAATAGACATGCATTCTTAAGGGGAAAAAAATAAATTCTCGAGTTTCATGTCCAAGTGTTTTCTTGTATTGTAGAGTCCAAGGCACTGGCTACTTCTTTCTTACACGTATGTTCAGTGTTCTGGTGTGATGAGACCTACAGTTTAATACCAAAGTCGAAGGCCTTCACGCAAATGAACAAACAAACAAAAGTAATAATACTCAAACTGATAGCACTGCAATGCCTGAAGTACTATACAAAGGAACTGAGAGCAAAATTTGGCTGAGAGGGGAGCTGTCTGCAAGTTCACATCTGCTATATTTTTGTCCTTTGACTTCATATCCTTTTTATGCTACAACAGTCTTTCATTCACACTCCTGAGGGGAAGATTAACTGTTAACAAGAACAGTTCTTCCCCTCGTGTATCTCTGTGATGATACAAAGGTAGCTCGCTCCCCTGCAGCTTTCACACACAGTCACAGCAGAAAGTCAGCATCAAAAGGGTTTGACAAAATGGTCTTGAGAAGTTTGAGTAGTCTTGAAGAGTGGCTGATGGAAAAAACATCTCTCCCTGGAGCAGTCTGGGCACTGCAAGGAACCACTGTGGTTACACCTATCCTACTAGTTCAAACTGACCTTCAGACCTCTGCAAGACCCATTTCCACCAGCCATCAACAGAGTAACTCTCAACAGCTGTCTCAACAGCAGAGACAAGCTCAGAAGGATCTACAAACCCATGGAGCAGCTCCATGAAAGAGTGTTAAGCATCTCAGTGCCATGGTCAAGAAATACAAAGTACAACATAGAAAACTTTGGTGCTATCCTCATAGTGAAATATAGATAGGGACTGGGATTCACATGACTTAGGCTGGCTGAGAGCAGCACCAAAGTCTATCCTATATATCCATATGGACAAACGCTTTAGGCTTATACATGCAGCCCAGCTTTTTAGACAAAGTTGTTACCTCCAGGCTCATCTCTGAGCTTCTGCTTTGACAAAATAGCCCCTTACAGCTGTGAAGAGAAGCTGGAAAACATGAGCTCAATATAAGCAAGCACAGATCTTGTGCCTTCTTGATAGGGCTGCACTAATAACTCTGGGATACATCTAACACAGATTGACATTGCCATAGATGCACCCACCTGAATACAGGAGCAGAGTGGCGCAGTGAGCTTGCACAACAGTAAATATTCTCATTTATGATTACTAAATGCAAGCGTAATTGCTGCTACCTCCCAAACAGCAGTCCCACTGAACCTGCTGCTGCTGACCTTACAAATAGCTGAGAGGCTAAGTTTTTCTTTTAAAAAAGCACAAGGCTCATTTCTTCACTGAAAGCCTCTCCTACAAATCCTTCCCTTCTCCTCCATGTCTCAGGTTTCCACCACAGAACTGCCTTTGCCTAGGGCTGGCTGACATGGCTGCTTTAATGGGCATCAGTGTGTATGCCCTGTCTGCTCTGCAGTGGTTACTTGGGTGCTGCCTCAAACCTGCTGGGACATACAACTTAATCTGAAAGAAGGAGAAATCCTGAAAGCTGAAAGAAGTGTTTCTCCTGTATGTTTTTCCACCTCTGCAATGGATGGTGGGGATCCTGCTGCTGTCTTTTTGCATTGAGGAAGAGGGAGACTTCCTCACATCCCCCAGACCCCAGTCTGGGAAAACCACAGGGATGTCTGTCCTGCATTGCTGAAAACGTGGCTGTGGCTGAGGGTGACACCGGTGCCCAGCCTGGGTCCCACCACACTGGCATTCACTTCTGCAGCATAAATAAAACCAGAACAATTATTTCAGATGGCTGAGCCGTGTGTTTTTAAAGGTTTCTGTGGAAGGAGAGAAACGCTGGGAGTGGGTTTGGATAAGAAGAGTAAGCTTTTGGGGAAAAGGCCATGGAACCTGTTTAGTCAGAGCTTTACATGGGCTGGCTTAGTGAAACCTACTCCTGGAGTATCAGTTAAGTAATTAGTATAGTATATAAAATGAAGTGTAATTTATACAACGATTATAGGTCTGTTAAGAACTGTGATGACAGACAAGGTTTTTCTTGCTTAAATTAAAGCAGCCACTTTGCAAATTCAACAGGAATTTGACTGACCTCAGCATCGCTTATCCATGTGCCATAAAGTCTAGAAAAATAAATAGGCTTTTCTTTGTGAGATGAAGATATGCTTCTCCAGCACCGCACACGTGCACAATGAGGGATGGATGGCTCAGCAGATGGTGTGACCTGCTGTTCCCAAAAAGTCTTATGGGAATATGGAGGCGCACAGCCAGAATTGCTGATGTGCAGGAGAACAAACAAGGAAACAGGAGGAAAGGCTGGGGGGGGGGGCTGCTGGGGAAGGAGCTGTCTCAAGGGGGTTCATGTAGCAGAGGAGCCCATTGTGTAGGTAAGTATGGAGACAATTTCCGAATGTGGGATATTCACTTGATAAATTGCAACAGATTCCTTGGAGTTATGCCAGGCTCTGCATAAATACATGTGTTTTGGACAAGATGAGAAACGCATGTGAGGACTGGGGAGGTTATAGCTGCCACTTTGAAATGCAGTGGCAATGGAGAATTTGGAGGCATTGGCTAAGAGCACTGTTCTGGATATTCCAGTTGGTTCCAGTTGGAACAGGCTTATGTTATGAAAATATTGTAAAATGATGTGCTGTTCGTACACAATAATGTTGAATAATACTCTGCAGTGTTTCTCCCTTGCTATTGCAAAGGCTCTAAGAAATAACAACTCCCTAGGTCATAGATCTGTAGATAAAACATAGAGCTATTGTATTATCAATGAGGAGTTATATTAGTTTAGAAACCTTTTCCTGTAGTCAATTTGTGCATCACAAGATGTAGTGTTCAAGACAAGGGTCATTTCAAAATGGCAAGAATGCAGCACAAGCCTAATTGTGAATGAAGGCTATAAAAGAGCTTTTGTGCCCTGGAATCTTGATATTTTAAAGTTTGTTCACAGAGATCTACTAAATGTAATGACGGTGAATCATAAGGCCTCCCTAATTAGGAGAGATGGAGCCAAGATTGGGTATTTGCCTATGTGTTGAAAGTAATAGCAGCAAATCCATGCAAGTATGGGGCACATGATGTCCTCCATACAAGTTAACCGCTAACAGAAGACATCACTTTTCACACCATAGGCCCAGTTTATACTCAGTGCATGCAGGTATCTTACCTTATGGGTTATTAACTGATGGGTTAATCTCATGATGAATAGGATGTGTCACTGTTGGGTAGGCCACAGGGATTGCCAGGCTGGGGCATGACTTGGATTTCTGGTGGGAGAAACAAGCAGAAGATGCTGCAGTCCATGAAAACATCTGAAACGCTGTGTGTAGTGGGGCAAACCAGTAAAGCAGACACCATGCACAGCAGAAAAGGGCCAAGCAGGCCACCTTCAGCTGACTCCCATGGAAAGGGCTGGCGCTCATCCCAACTGGGAGTGCTGGGGGGTTCAGCAGGGGTAAAGCAGACATCCTGAGGCTTTTGGGGAGCACCAGCTGTTCTGATCCCAGCCGGGGATCAGAAGGAGCCATACAAGTGATTCATTGCTGCAAGTGCAGCAGGGATGCTTGCGAGGACCTCAGCCAACAAGCCCTGCCCTTGCCTAGCATGAGACAGTGTCGTGCTTCAGAGAAGATGTCTGGAGAAGAGCCTCATCTGGGGCTTGGACTAATCCAAGGAAAACCACCTGTGGCTCTGTCATGTAACAGCAATGTGTCTACCGATGCTCCACGTCCTCTGGCAAGCATTTGAAGCTGCTCAGCCAGATATTGCCGAAGGTAGGCAGGTTCAGATAGAAACACAATGACCTGCAAGTCAGGATCCCCCCATTTTGATTTGCAGACTGAGCAGAGATCACCCCCAGAGGATGAAATTACGTCATGACAGACATAAACAAGCTGGTGGTGGACTGTTACTTTGGAGGTGATGGGAGTGCACACACTGGCTGCTGCTATCCATAATGTATGTGTTGAACCTGGGTATTTGGGGCCAGATGTGTCCCATACCCTCTCATCTCCATGGAGATTCCTCCTGAGAAATAGGCATTTATTTCTCCTTCTTGGATCTGTCAGATTACTGCCTGCAGTTGGGATGATTAGTGATAACTGCGTCCTTGTTTCCATTAGGAAGAAAACCCCAACTATACAATCTTTCCAGCGTACTACAGTTTATTAACATATAACATGCCCTCAGCCCCATAGCCCTGCAAACAGCTGGAACAAGCAGAAGGCGAAGCAATGTTGGTTGTCTCAACTATGGCCCCCTTGTTTCAGCCTGGCCAATGCTTCAGGCCCCCCTGGCAAGGGCAGTGTTTTCTTGTGGTCAGTGACTTGCTGGCATCTCTCCAACTGTGCCAGCATGACCACACACCCACATAGCTATTCTTCAAGGGTCTTAATTCAGGACAGGCGTGAGCAAAAACAAGAAAATGTCCTAAAGTCCTCTGAATTTGGACATGTCTGAAATTGCAGATAGGATTTCAGTTTCACAAATGTGCTGTTTCTGTGTGTTATGGGTTTGAGTGGCATGGGTTTTTTTTGTAGCAGGGTAGGGGGCCGCATAGGTGGCTCCTGTAAGAAGCTGCTGGAAGCTCCCCCAGCTCCAAGTCGGACCCACCTCTGGCCCATGCCGACCCAGTCAGTGACAGTGGTAGCGCCTCTGGGAGAACAGATTTAAGAAGGAGCGTATTGGAACGTGAGAGGAACACCTCTGCCGATACTGAGGTCAGTGAAGAAGGAGGGGGAGGAGGGGTGCCTGAGGAGGCTGATGGCCCTGCAGCCCGTGGTGAGACGGCAGGCTGTCCCCCTGCAGCCCAGGGAGGTGAACGGTGGAGCAGAGGCCCCCCAAGATGGCCATGACTCCACGGGAAAATCCACGCTGGAGCAGTGTGTGACTGGAGCGCAGCCCGTGGAAAGGACCCACGCCAGGGAAGTTCAGGAAGAACTGCAGCCCATGGAAAGGAACCACCTTGGATAAGTTCATGAAGGACTGTCTCCTGTGGGAGGGACCCCACGGTGGATTAGGGGACGAGCGAGGTGTCCTCCCCCTGAGGAGGAAGGAGCGGCAGAGACAATGTGTGGGGAGCTGACCCTAAAACCCATCCCCTGTTCCCCTGTGCTGCCAGGGGGAGGAGGTGGAGAGAACTGGGAATGCAGTTGAGCCGGGAAGGCAGGAGGGGTGGGGGGAAGGTGTTCTGAGGTTTGGTTTTCCTTCCTAATCTCCTTGTTTTGATTTGATTTGTAGTAAATTAAATGGATTTTGTTTCTTCCCCAAGTTGAGCCTGTCTTTTGCCCGTGACCATAAGTGGGGAGTGATCCCTCCCAGTCCTTGTCTCGACCCACGAGCCTGCCTTTATATTTTCTCCTTATCCCACCAGGGGGAGGAGTGAGCGAGCGGCTGCATGGTGCTTTGTAACCAGCTGGGCTGAAACCACAACACTGTAGCTGCCAGATCCCTGGATACAACCATCTTTGAATTTCAGAGAGTCTTAAAGCATGAACCAGATTGGATTTCTGTGGCATGCAGTCCTGACAGACGGGGAGCTAAAGGTGGAAAAAGGCCTGAAGGATACAGGATGGCCCTTGGGCCCACAGCAGAGGGTAGCTGCAGCTGTGGACACAGTAGGGAGTGGGAACAGGAGAACTGGAGTCATAGGAAAACAAGGGGCATGAAGAGCCCCACAAGCATGAGGCAGAGATGGGAATGGGGCGAACACATGGAGGACAGCTGTGCCACAGCAAAGTGTGACAGGGTGGCCCTGCACAAGGTGGGGAGCAGAGGGGTCTCAGGCATCTCAGAAATAGAAGCAGATGCAAGAGTGACTCTCAATGTTTCTAAAGGATGAACAGAACTGAGCCATAGGAGCAGATGATGGGCTTGACCTACATGTAGGTGCACACATGGCTTATTGTTTCCCAGGCATTTTAAGCAGTTGGGGAGCAGCTTGAATGTACAAGCTTAGAAGCGATCTGGCCACATATGTGAAATACAACGTCCTGTGCTAGTGAACATCATCTGAGGACTCGTGGCAGGAGCATTCCCATTTCTCAGATTTTGAATGTTTTGTGTTGCTCCGAATGTCACACTTAGTCAGGGGCACTCACAGAAGATGCAGGACCTGTAGCTCTGAGAGGCAGATGCCATATTAACTAGATTTTTTTTCAGTTTTCCACCAGGATTTGGAGAAGCTTGAATGAAATATGATGGTTGCACGAATTTGCTCATCTTCATTTTCTTAGAAAAAGGAAGAAGGGGAATTGCAGCATTTTCTAAGGGGTTTACCACACCACCAGCAACTATTCAAACAGTGTGCACTGTGAGGGAGGATTTGACTGTAATCTTTCTTCTCTTTCCTCCCTTTCCTTTCTCCCCACAGTTCAGTCATGCATCCTGACACCATGAGCAAAGCCGTGTGTGGAATATAACCCCCATTGGCTTCCGCTTAGCTGCCACTGCTGGGGGAGCACAGCTGCTTCAAAGTACACAGCTTCTCCCTGGCTTTCCACTCCTTCAGACTGAGGAAATGCTTGGGTTTCTTTTTTCTTTTTCTTTCCTTTTTTTCCCCCCCTTCTTCTTTCCTTTTTTCTTTTTAATTTTCCTCCCCCACCCCCCTTTTTTTTTCTTCTTTTTCCTTTTTCTTTTCAATTTTTAAAAATTTTTCTTTTCCTTTTTTTCCCCCCCTTCTGCCTAATGATGCAATCTGGCAATTCCATAGCTGATCATTTGTTTAAAGACATAATGGAGATGATCAGGTGGTTTCAGGAAGGAGGAGGTGGGCAACAGCATGCAGAGCAACACCAGCTACTTGACAGCAGTCTCTAGAAGGCTGCAGCACCCAGTGCAGCACTCACATTTGGCCGGAGAGGATGGAGGGCTCTGTTTAGCCAGGTTGACTGCCTGGAGCTGGAAGAAGGCAGGCTTGTAGTGCCTCAGCCTTTCCAAAGGTCTCTGAGAAAGGTGGGAGGTGTTCCTTTGGGTCCCCAAGGCAATGATTTCTAATGATGAGGAGTTTGGTTGACAGCAGGAAGGACTGCTGCCAGCCACACTGAGCACTCACACAGCTGGCCAAGGCAGGCAGCCAAGCCGGGCTGAAGGGGGAGGTTGTGAAAAGTTTGGTGGACCCAAAGGGGCAGAAGTGATACTTTCAGAGAAGAGCACAGGGCTTCTCTGGCCAGGCCAAACAGCCCTGCAGCTAAAGGAAAGTCGCTCCCTCACGCTGCCAGCTGGTCTGGAGCATCCCTGGTCGGTGCAGTCCTTGGAGCAGAGCCAGCTGTTTCCTAGACACTAGCACTCTTCATCCACTGCTGCTGCTCTGCAGAAAGGTACTTTTTTTTGCCCAGGACAGTGATGGCAACATGAGGAGAATTGCATGCATTTTGCCAATCTTTTGTATGCACATTCATAGCTGACATGCAAATTGTTTCTTTCTAATCCTAAATCCCTGTTTATAAATGTCCATAGGTCTCAAATAATTTTATAAGCTATGGCAGTATGGCACTGCAATCATTGTTATTTGACAAGTGGATAAATCAAATAGAAAAAGGAGAACTCACTTACCTGCTGGTAAAAAACAGTGCTGTAAGTCCCCGAGTCCCCAAGCATCTCCCACTTCCAGTCCTGGGACTGGCATTTCTTATTTTCTCTAAAACAAAGTTTGAAGGAAACACAAGAACATCTCAAGCACAATTTGTAGCAATTTTATACATAAGATAGCATTACACCAGCAGTGACATAAATTTAAAAGTATAATGTACCTGAGAAAAATAACTGCTGAGAACAGCATGATAGCTGGATTTCATGCTGTGTGCTATAATCTTCTCATATAATGTGGCATATGTATTTCAGAAAGCAAACACTCCAGCTTGCTTAAGTTGTGAACTGGGAATACAATCCATGTGACAAAGACTAGAAAACAAATGTTTGAGAGATGTGGATTCATCTGTATCTGTATGTCTGTCCTGAGGAAAGGCAGGAGGAGGAGGTAAATATAATGCAGAATTAAAGGAGACATGGAAAGTGAAATAACCTTTCCCAAAAAGCCTTTCCCAAAAGCCCTTATTTCACTAAATAGAAAAAATACAGGGCAAAATTTCCAATACTACTGTATTTATCTTGGAAGCATCCTGTGAAAATGTATTTCTAACACAACCAAAGCAAACTTGCAAAGCTGTAGACAAAAATATCAGGCATATGCTATAGAGTCTCTTCTGGGAACCTCTGGCAGTGAAACAGCACAACAGTCATAGAGGTTCAACAGATCAGCAAAGGCTCATGGTGTGATGTGATGAAATTGAATTTGTACCCAAGGGACAAACACATGTGATCAGGGAGGTAATTTTGATCTTGTAATTTTGATCCTTGATGAGTCCAGCTCTGGAACCAGGCAAACTGTTCTGCTGGCAAAGTTTTTTAAAGATTTCAAAAAAATTGGAGACGGTAAAGAGCAATGAAATTATTCAAAATGCCTTTAAGAACCTCTTCCTTCATCTCTTTATCAGAATGCAAATTGAGAGGGCATTTGAATATAGTTATTAAACAAATTCATGGGGAGAAAACACCCACCAAGAGAGAAACACATTGTAAGAACTTGTGACTAGAACATAAACCCAGGTGAATTCAAATCAGAAGTTAGAAAAGCTGTGCAAGTAGTGCATTGCCCAGTCCTTGATATGCTTAGCAGGCATCCTGCTGGAAGATATGTTTGTTTATGCCTGATGGAGGAGAAACAGGTTGGTGTGGAATGGGCAAAGATGCATGGTGGATCCAATTAAAAGCTATGCTTGGTCCATCCAGCACAAGCCAGAAATGAGGCAGCTCTTCTAGGTGAGGTGTGTAGGGTCCTTCTGTAGCCAATAGAAACAGTAAATCAAGAGAATTAATCAGACCATTTATCTCAGACATCAGTCCCAGGAGGAGGTGAGTTATGTGGGTGCCTTTCTCTGCTGTTTGGACTGGGAGATGAGACAGCTTCTTCTAGACTCGTAACCATCAGAGTTCTGCGAGGCAAGTCCCAGCTCTGCCTGATGGTCCCTTTCGATCTGACACGACCAGGCAGGAGTGGCTGCCATCACCCACTGTCCTTCCTCCGGCTTCACTCAGCTCCCAGCCGCCCGCTGCTTTAACCTGAGATCTAGGCTATCTGTTGGGTATGGGAAGAGCATTTGCTCCTGGCTGTATTTATATAAACATTGCTCAGCAAGAACAGATTACTTTCTTCAGACCCTGCCTTGTCCCTGCAATTCAGCCATTCTCAGCTCCCTGTGTCCCCTCGTTGTCACTTCCACTTCTGCTCCGTGGGACCTCTTGCTGCTTTTCCCTTACAGCGGCCCAGGCTCTCCGCAGCCGACTCCTTCCCTCTCATGTCCTCTTACACATTCAGTAGAGACCCTAATACAGGCACTCCCTCTTAGCTGCTTTACAGACTGGGTACATTCGTGCCGGCACAGGCTGCCGTCGCTGGCCCCCGTAGCCAGCGGCGCAGCCCTGCGGGGTCCCGGCAGAAGGTGACGAGGCGCCGGTGAGTCCAGCGTACTCCGCCATGTCGTATTTCCGGCAATAATCTCAAGCAGAAAGAAAAGGCGTGGAAAATGGGGCCTAAGGAGCTTCTCCCGGGCAGTGCCACAAGACAGTGCTCCGTCTCCCTCTAGTGATGCCTGGGAGCGGGGAGGCGGGCGGCAGAGCTCCGGCTGGACCATGGCTGGTGGTTGGTTGCCTGTGGCTCATGCCTTACCGTCGAGGCCTGGGAAGGCTGCTCACCCCTCTGGGGACCTCTCCTCGCCCCCCCCCCCCCCATCCCCCAGATGTTTCTTCCCCC
>VYZV01041669.1:18866-50142 GCA_013401275.1 Pandion haliaetus | reverse complement strand
TTAGGTTTGAAAAGACATTAAAGATCAATGAGCCCAATCATCAACCATGCCCACCATACCATGTCATGAAGTGCCTTGTCTACATGCTTTTTGAATACCTCCAGGGATGACGACTCCACCACTTCCCTGGGCAGCCTGTTCCAAGGCCTGACAACCCTTTCAGTAAAGACATTTTTCCTAATATCCAATCTAAACCTCCCCTGCCACAACTTGAGGACATTTCCTCTTGTCCTATCACTAGTTACTTGATAGAAGAGACCAGCACCCACCTCACTACAACCTCCTTTCAGGTAGTCACAGAGAGCGATAAGGTCTCCCCTCAGCCTCCTTTTCTCCAGGCTAAACAACCCCAGTTCCCTCAGCCACTCCTCAGAAGACTTGTGCTCCAGGCCCCTCACCAGCTTCGTTGCCCTTCTCTGGACACACTCCAGCACCTCCATGTCTTTCCTGGAGTGAGGGGCCCAAAACTGAACACAGTACTCAAGGTGCGGCCTCACCAGTGCCAAGTACAGGGGGAATGCCATGGGAAAAACAAGCAGGCCCAATGAATTGTCCAGGTGAATTGTCCAGGTGAGACAGAAATCAAAGTTCCATCCTCAGGCCATGCCACAGATGCACCACACCAGGGCATATGTAGTGACACATGAACACAGTCGCTGCATCCATGCCCAGACAGGCTTCCCCCACCCCCACCCCATCACATGGTGGGAAGCCCAAGTCCATACCTGATCAGTGGTTCCCATCTCTGCAGGGCAGAGCTCTGGTTTAGGCTACATACATCATTCATTATTGTGGAAAGACATCCTGTGGAGGCCATGTTAGAACTCACACCATCCTACCGCTGCCAGGCAAGAGTCGTCCTCTATCTCTGGAGACAACCATCCACATGGACAGTTTGCAAAGTAAGTGAGAAAGCAGGAGCTTGCAGAATGGTCTTGTGCCCCAGGGTATAACCAGTCTCCTTGGCGTAGGCATTGGCCCTGCTTTGCATGCACTGCTCAGAGAATGCCCTGGATTACCTTCCCTGAGCAAGAGCCCCCACCACTCCTATATGCTTTCTCTTAGATAGTCTCATGTGGCAGGGGCTAAATACAGTGTCTTTGGTTATGCAATGAGGGGACACCTTGGTCATGCATCCTGGCACAACGGGTGACCATGTGTCCTCCTGGGCTCCTCTGAACAGGCTGGGCAGTGCCCTGGGGCTCAGCCTGTTTCCAGCAATGGAGCTGGGCGGTGAGATGGCAGCAACAGCTCCATCTGCAAACGCTGGTGGGGCAGAGCACAGAAGGGACACACACAGAGCACGGAAGAGATGAGATAGGACCTACCATCCAGCAAAGGCAGGAAAGGACACAGGGCACAGCCATTTCCAGCAAGCTGCTCCAGTGGGCACCGACTTCGCTTGAGCTTGCACAAAGAGCAGAGCCCGCTAGATGGCAATCACAGGTCTGGGAAGGCCAAGGTCCCTGCAAAGCTCCTCTGGTTTAGCTCTCCGGAAAAGTGAGTAAAACATACTCTAATGCCTGTATCATGAGCACACTGCTCTTTAGCACTCCTAATATTTACTGTGAGTTGCTTAGGGATAATCGTCCAATAAATGTGAAGTTGCATTGCTGCATCATGTATACTACTGTAACTGGAAGTGCTGTGCTTTTTCTTTTTTGAATGGTCTGCACCATGGCTGCTTCACCAAGGTGCAGTTGTATGCATCAGCTTGACCTAGCCAAACAGGTCACCGTGGCTGAAAGGAAGGAGAAGGCTCCTTCTCTGCCACATAGAATCATAAAATCATTTAGGTTGGAAAAGACCTTTACGACCATCGAATCCAACCATCAACCATGCCCACCAAACTATGTCATGACATGCCTTGTCTACATGCTTTCTGAATGCCTCCAGGGATGACGACTCCACCACTTCCCTGGGCAGCCTGTTCCAAGGCCTGACAACCCTTTCAGTAAAGACATTTTTCCTAATATCCAATCTAAACCTCCCCTGCCACAACTTGAGGACATTTCCTCTTGTCCTATCACTAGTTACTTGATAGAAGAGACCAGCACCCACCTCACTACAACCTCCTTTCAGGTAGTCACAGAGAGCGATAAGGTCTCCCCTCAGCCTCCTTTTCTCCAGGCTAAACAACCCCAGTTCCCTCAGCCACTCCTCAGAAGACTTGTGCTCCAGGCCCCTCACCAGCTTTGTTGCCCTTCTCTGGACACGCTCCAGCACCTCAATGTCTTTCCTGGAGTGAGGGGCCNCTGCTCCTGCTGGCCACACTGTTTCTGATACAGGCCAGGATGCCGTTGACCTCCTTGGCCACCTGGGCACACTGCTGGCTCATATTTAGCCGGCTGTCAACCAGCACCCCCAGGTCCTTTTCCACTGGGCAGCTTTCAGCCACTCTTTCCCAAACCTGTAGCGTTGCATGGGGTTGTTGTGACCCAAGTGCAGTACCTGGCACTTGGCCTTGTTGAACCTCATACAGTTGGCCTTGGCCCGATCCCTCTGTAGAGCCTTCTTATCCTCAAGCAGACCAACCCTCCCTCCCAACTTGGTGTCATCTGCAAACTTGCTGAGGTGCACTCAATCCCTTCATCCAGGTCACTGATGAAGCTATTAAAAAGAATCGGCCCCAGTACTGAGCCCTGGAGAACACCACTTGTGACCTGCCACCAACTGGATTTAACTCCATTCACCACAACCCTCTGGGCTCATCCATCCAGCCAGTTTTTTACCCAGCAAAGAGTACACTTGTCTAAGCCGTGGGCTGCTAGCTTCTCAATGCATATGCTGAGAGAAACAGTGTCAAAGGTCTTACTGAAGTCCAGGTAGACACCATCCACAGCCTTCCCCCCATCCACTAGGCGGGTCATCTGGTCATAGAAGGAGATGAGGTTGGTCAAGCAGGACCTGCCTTTCATGAACCCATACTGGCTGGGCCTGATCCCCTGGTTGTCCTGCACCTGACCTGTGAGCACACTCAAGATGAGCCACTACATAATCTTCCCTGGTACCGAGGTCAGGCTGACAGGCCTGTAGTTTCCCAGAGCCTCCCTCTGATCCTTCTTGTAGATGGGTGTCACACTGGCAAGACTCCAGTCATCTGGGACCTCACCTGTTGACCAGGATTGCTGATAGATGATGGAGAGTGGCTTGGCAAGCCCTCTGCCAGCTCCCTCAGTACTCTTGGATGGATCCCATCTGGTCCCATAGACTTGTGAGTGTCCAGATGGTGTAGCAGGTCACTATTTCCTCCTGGATTATAGGGGCTAGGCATCCCACCTGCTCCAAATGCTGTGACCAACCCTCGCTCTGCTGGACCTGACTCGCCCTGAACCTGTGACACCCCTGACAGCACTCTGGCGGCCCCACGAAAGGCCCCATGAGCACCAGCACAGGTGAGAGGGCAAGACATGTCTGGGAGCAGAGATGCAAGCGAGGCGGGCCAGGACCACTCTTCCTCTTCTTGATGGGAAATTGTTAGCTGTTACCTGTAACTTCACCTTTAGAGACTTTTTCCTTAGGAATCTGCTTTTGTTTGAGGAATATGTGTGGGCTTCAGCTGGTTACACTCACAGAATCATTAAAAATATTCATATTTGGAGTGTCACTCAAGTGGAGGTCACCCAGCTCAACACTCTGGTCCAAGCAGCTGAGATCAGGTTACTCAGGCACTCTTCTGGCTGAGTGTCAAGATCCCCGAGTATGGAGATTCCCTACATCTCTGACCCCTGCTTCAAGATTTGTTCACCCACACAATGAAAAAGTTTTTCCTTCTATCTAATGTTCCAGCTTGTGCCTGTTGCCTCTTATCCTACCACCATACACCTTCGAGTTGAGTTGCCTGGCTCAGTCGTACTCTCCCGTTGGATAACTCTAAACAGCAATAACATTCCCTCCACCTTCCAAAGAACCCACTCCCAGAAGAGTATTACACCTACAGAGTTTTGCTATCAAAAATGACTGCAGTTTGTTTAAAATTATATTTTTTTAATAAAAGACAGTTCGCAAAGCATTGGGCAGTTACATACATAAACCTAACCAATACATGGTTTTTACAAATACAAAGCTTTTTATGTTGTTTCATAAAAGTCAGTGCCTGTGTTTCCCCCCATATGGTTCACTACACCCATTCAAGGAAGTGCAGTTTGCAACACTGGCGGTTGATACCCACGTTTGCATTATGTGACTGATTGCCAGAGGCACACGAAAGCTTTAATGACTTCAGCTGGGGTGAGGGCTCTGACTCACTAATGGGCTTATGACAAGTATGGGAGAGCTGACCTGACCGCCTGCCCCCTCTGTCTATCCCACCCTCTTTTCGAGGTTCCCACCCAAGCTGCAGGCCCAGCTAAATGTCTCCTTATACACTCCTGAACTGCCATAAACCATAACTTGGCATGTTAAGGTAAACCAGCACCAATTTTGTTCTCTTTCATGCACCAGGGCTGTAATTTGCAATTTCTGAACTGCTTCTGCCATTGATTATCTGGAACTTGATGGACATGGAAAGCTTCATTTCGAAACTTAGGGAGCTCTGACAATCAGACAGCTGAATTTTACAGGCTATATTGTGTTCATGGATGATTTGAGCTAGAAGGAAAGGGAGAGGTTATCTCTGCACTCACAGGCAATGAATCAACAAAAAGGCATCATTAAAGAACTAAAGCTGAGGGAGGAGAGCAATGCGAGTTCAAAGTCACATGAACTCACTGGTCATGTTCACGCTAAGCCACCTGGGAAGTGGGAAATGCTGCATGACTTTGAATTAACCTTAACAGCATAATATTCCTTCAAAAAACAAAGCACAAGAACAGTGTCATCCTAAAAGCCACTGTTGTTGCCAAGTATCACATTTAGTGACTCAAATATTGAAGTCTCTATATACAAGTAGAGCAGATCTGCAGAAATACCAGTCTAACTTTTAAACCCTTTATTCCTGATTAATACAAAACTCCCACTGCAATGTAAAAGTTTGACTGACTGTAACTTGTACTTAGATATTTCCAGAGCCAATTTGCAAAATAAATATTCTCCAAACCAGGAAAGGGACACAAAAGTCTCCCTTGACTCCAGTGATTTTCTATAATTCATATGATGACATCATGATTCCAGGCACTAACCCTTCCACTCGCTATCACGTGCTGGATGAATGCTATCCTGTCTCACCACCCCTTCCTGATCCCTTTGATCCAGGCAGACACACCAGCTGCAGCAGCTGTTGACATATGTCTGGAGGAAGAAAATTCTGTTCTGTGGAAGATTTAAAGATTTTCCTGCTTGATTCATTTGAAGCTGGAAAAAACCTTCTGAATTTATTTTATGAAGAGAAACCTTGTCTCAAGCCTACAAAGATTTCATTTTGACAAAATAGGAGTGTTTGTATTTTCTATTGTATTATATAACACACAGTTTTAAAATGTTTGAACATTCAAAAACATCGAAGCAAAAGCAGTTTAGTGTACAGACTAGAAAGATGTGTTGAAACAGGACTTTTTCTTCCATCTTGTGAGTTGAAATATCAGCAAATTCAATTCTACTCCCCAGAACATCTCAAATTCCTCAGATAGGTATATCCTAGCAGCCTTTTCCACCACTGCTTGTTTCACCAATTCCACTGTTGCTACCTACACCAGTTTGAGAGCTGCTTTACATCAATACTGGGGTTACAGGAGTCCTATCACAGCATTTTTACCTATGGGGCCACATTTCTGGGGGGTTGTTCGAGCACAGCTGTGCAAATCTCCTTGAAAAGGCAACCTAGCACAGGTCTGCTCGGGACATCGGCCAACTCTGCCTAGCATGCAGTGAAACACAAATGCAGGTTTTTCTCAGCTCTAATAATCACAGCCAGGCCTGGCACTGCTTAATTTAACAGGAAGGCTTGGAGGCCAAGATTTTCTGTTAGCAGAACCACGTGGTAATTGTAAAAGGCTCAGAATGTCTGAAAATCAGACAGCTTATTCAGATGGCTGAACAGCGGGCTTGGGGACACAACTTTAGACAGACAGTTTCAAGTCTTGGTTGTACCAGCTGTAATAAGGAAGGTAATGATCATTGTTCCTTTATATTGTGCTGAGATGCAAGTATTCAAATAACTGAGTCATATTGCTACATTAAATCTTGCATCTAATCTAGTGCATACTGTATTGTCCCTCTTTCATTTGGGTATTCAAAACTTTATTATGCAAAAGTCAGTCTTTACTAGTGAATGGAAAAGAGATCAGTTTTATCCTCATAATTGTCTTTTCTTTTAGAAATGGAGAAAACATTTTCACTGCTATATTTTTTCCTAGCAGAAACTAGAACGGGTATCATGGAAATGTGTTGGCATAGGAGAACTGGTGCTAAGACAGGCCAGGACAGAGTCTCAGGGGAAACACAGGGAAGCAAATGCTGACATAAGCAGCAAGAGTGCCCTTGTTTGGCCACCTTAAAGGTAAGTCCCAGAAAAGTTTGTCACCTGTCCAGGTCTTCCACCATATTTCCTCAGGACCCATTTGAACTGTGCTGGCAGTCCACTTCCAGCTGCCCCCTTTCCTCAGTCCCCCAGATGTGCAATCAAGTGGCCACAGACACTAGTCCTTTCTCCTCTGATTACCCATCAAGTTGTTGATTTGACACTCAGTCCTGTGACTGGAAGTGATGGACACATGTCCAACTACCTAAGGGGACAGGCAACACTCTCTGGTTGTAGATGAACTACTCCTTCTCTGGAGCTCATCTGTTGAGATGCTGCAGGAGGGGACATAACACGTGTCCCTCAAACACCTGGAGTGGCTGTGTGTCCCATCATAGCTCAGAAGCTGGCTGCTGTGTCTTCTGAATCCCACACTTTCATTTGATCCCCATTTTCTTCAGGGAGGAAATGTTCATGCCCTGGGAGCAACAAGTACAGAAAAGCTCATATTCAGTTATTGGCACTCAAAAAGAGGGTGGCTACATCCTTGGCCCAGCAAAAACTGTCCCTGGTTCATGCTACCCACTGATCCTGCTGTTGTCCTTGAGAGTGTGAGATACGCACTCATGATTAAACAGCAGGGAAAGGCTGTGCAAGCCCCTGCCCTGGCTCTTGTAGTTGGCACACGCAGATGTGTCCTGAATGCACAGTGCTCCTGCATGAAGTCCTCTCCTGCCTTAAGGCGAGAAACAAATTGGCCCAGGGCTGCTTGCGATGGCCTCTGTACGCTTTGCCATGGTGTAAACAGATGCTCTCAGGTCACTGCAAGCTTCTTTTACTACAGATTTCTTCTCCTTCCCTGCCAGGCACATTTTCCCTTCATCTAGGTCTGCACCTCAGCAATACTTACCTGCCGCTTCACCAGATTTCAAATGCCTGTTCAAGCACTAAAACAACAATGTCCTTGCAGAATTTTCATTTACCTGTTAACAAATAGGTTGAAATTACTGGTTACATGCCTATCACTGCTACACAAATGCCGAGAATCTTTAACTCTTCACTCCTGGCTAATGAAGGCTAGCAGCAAGCTTGCCTCTGTCCCCTCTGCACTCTCTCCCCTTTACCATATGAAATCATGGCAGCCCTTTGAACTTGGTGAGTGGTATTGACAATTAATTACAGCAAAACTGTGAGCCCAGCAGGCACCTGCAGGGAGAACGTAGGTACTGAGGGGAAGGGGGAGTGAGGTGGTGCCACTGTGCTTGGGGCACTGGGTCCAGTTCACTAGAAAGACCCGGCAGAGGACACAAACAGGGTTCTGCTCTTTCCTGGACACCAAATCCTTCCCACATCCAGGTGTAGGTCCAATGGCCCCCGTCCCCTGTGAAGAGAGAGTGCCTCCCTGGAGATGTCTTCAAGCAGCACATTTTAGAGGGTTTTCTTAATAAGGGACAAGTGCCATCACAGCAGGGCATCCCACCTGCCCTACTGCAGAGATTTCTCAAGTCCACAGCAAGACCCAGACCCAGGTACCAACTTTTTTTCAGCAGAACAGTGTAATTTAATTTTCTCTGGAGGAAAAACATAGCTTTTCACTGACAGAGAAGTTGAACCTTTAAATATTTGCCTTAAAAGCCAGAAGTTGGAATTCAGGTGTTTCCTAAACAGAAGCTTATCAAACTGTAAATACCATCATCATCCATCATGATAAAGAGAGAGAGTTACATTGCAGGAATCATATCGCAGGAGATATAGTTCAGCTGAGAAGCCCGAGTACAGCAAAGTGTAGAGGTATAAAGAAACCCAATTGCACCTTTTCCCATAAAAGTCAAATGCAATATCCAAACTTAATAATGTCAGTGTATGAATTAAAGAGAATTTTTTTTTAAACTTTTTTTTTTTTCAGAAAACACACGCAGTGAAACCCCATGTTTTTCAATGGTAAAAGAGTTTAAATAAAACAATTCAAATAAAACAGTTCAACTAGTTTTATCAAATTATTTTATTTCAAATAGTACTAAGAAGTAAAAACTGGTTAAGACAACATGAGAAGCCACGCCACCCCAAGCAGACACATTCCCCACAGAGAACAAAACAGTTTGCAGACTCTGGGTGGTTCAGCTTTCCTAGCACAACCTAATCGATAATCTTGCACGTGAACCTTGCCAATAGCCCTGCTCAGTGGTAAACACATGACACAAACACTGGCTTCTCAGAGGGAAGGAGTCACCTCTGACTGCACAGGACCAACCACTGTGGACCTGTCCTTCTCCGCGCTTCTGGGGCTTCAGGCAATGAACTCTGAAATCATCTGTAGGGATGTGGTATTTGTCCCAGCTAAAACCATTTCAGTCCAGACAGGAACATCTACATTTCACCATGATTCCTACTATCCAAATTAGCCTGCTACGTAAGGTTTTCAAAGCTGTGGAAAGGGAAGGCCTCCTTGGTAATGTGCTATTAGGACCATACGATGTATTCACAGTTCATTCACTCTCTTTTGGCAAAGGAATATGTTTTCTGGGAGCTCTGGAAGTTTATAATCCTGCCATGTGCCAACAGTGCTGTACTGATGCAAAAATGTAAACACCACATTGACATGTAATAAATAAGATGCAGAAAGTAGTAATTCACCTCAAAGCAGCACTAATAAAGCTTCAGCTGCAGAACCTGTGTCTGTTTTGGGGAAATGTTCTTCAGAAAAGATGTAGACCAAGAGGAATAAGGATGCCAGGAAGAATGATCAGCTGTCTAGAAACTGCTATCTTTCCAGAAAAATTGAAGTGATGGAGCAGGCTGCCTCGTGAAGCTGAGGAGGTTTCTAAGAATAGGTTAGAGAACATCTGTCAGAAATGGTTAAATTATATTTGATCTTATCTTGTAACAGGGGAAGGGACTAGCTGGCCCTTCAACATCCCTTCCAGAGCTATTTTTATGTTTCCATGACAACTCTTTTGTAGATACACTTTTTCATGGTATCAAGGCACCGGGGTACTCTAAGGTGACTCGTGGAAGCAGTTTTTGGGGGCTGACACCTAACACCCACATGTGAATTGCTAATAACAGTTTTTCCCTAGATTGATCTTCATGTGAATTATTTGAGGACAGTTGCATATAAATCTGTCGTGAAACCATTTTCATCATATTTGCATCCTCCTATTGAAATTCAGCCAATGACGGGATGACAGCAGTGAAATTGCACCCATTTTGGTAGGACAGAGAGAGAAGAATAACATTTCCTGTAGTCACTACTAAAGGAAGTTCTTTTAAGCAAGATTTTCCAGCTGGAATTTGCCCAGGTATCCCAGAGTTCACATCACTGCTCTTAAAAGAGCAGCACTAGAACAAATGGCTGGAGAGAATTTGAATTTGCATTGCCTGGCTGCGCAGCTGCAGCCTGGGGAAGAGATCTGAGGAGGGACTAGACATAGTGCAGAACCAGTGCAGAAGATGCCGCCAGTTTGGACATACTGGAAAGGAAGCCAAAGAAGAAGCTGCAAACTGCAAGACCGCAAATCAGCCAGGACTGATAAAGAAATACTCCATAAGCAAGTACTCTTGGCCAGGGAATGAGCTCTTACAAGAGGTTTCCACAACAACAGTAGCATATAAGATGAAAACAGCTGTTGAGTGACAGCGAGCTGGCAGTACAAGAGTGGAGGGTGAGCTCAGATATAGCAGGTGAGCTGGGGGAAATTCACTTTGCCTTTTAGAGATTTTCCTCCCTAACTGGTATTCTACACCCTCCTTATGTAACCATAGGAAAATGTTAGCTAGACAGACTCTGGACTGCTACCCTGAGCAATCTCTTAACCGGCCTGGCAGGCGGCTTGGCAACTGGCTAGGATTCAAAAGCCTGGATGGAAAACTCCGAAACAGAAGCTCTCGCCACGTAGCACATTGGCATCCTGCGGAAAAGACCTTGGCCTGGGACCAGGCACTTCTGAGTAACAAAATCAACCCCTAGGACAAGTCAGTGTGGATACTTTTTAATTGAAATTTACGCACTGCTTAAACAATTTTACTTAGTGAAAGAAGTACAAGAGTAATAAGACCATACAAGCACCTACACAGACATAAAGACAGCAATTATGGAGTGATGTTACATGCTTGTTAAAACAACAACAACTTGCCTCTCCCTCCCTCCAAACTGTTTTTCTTTAATTTTTTCCTTTTGCTGTACACCACCCCACTTCAGTTTCACATGACATTCCCACTGGGCCAATCCAGGCCACATGCCCATGCGAGATATCTGCTGGTCCCCCAACATATATCCAATACCCCTCCACAGATCTTTTTGCCTGGAGGTGCAGCCAGCCAGCCATAGTGAAAGCTGGGCCAGTCAAAATATCTTACCCCATGGCTGCTCTCACTGAACCAGCAGGCAACAGGAACATAACAAGGAGCTGGGCCAGATGCACATCTCACTTAGACTAGTATTTGAGGTGGGAATATATTGGTGTGCAGCTGTGGTGGGTGAGGTCAAAGTGAGCTCTCATGCACAAAATGGAATACAGAGTAGAGGCAGCTCTAGGTCAAAGTCATAGGAAAGGCACTGTGATGCTTAATTGCATTTATAGTTACTCTATATGTTATATCATACATTATGTTCTTCCTGCTCCTGCAGTCAGCCAGCAATCCAGGGCTAAGTTGCTGAGGAGATCGCCTTTAGTTCTTCGACCTGTCCCCTGTGTGGCTTCTGGGGGGCCTCCCCATTGTTGTGGGAGCATGCAGGACACAGGCTGGGACAGCTGGCATTTCTGCACTCAGTCAACCTATTTAACTGCTAAAAAACTCCTCTGGCATCCAAGGAAGATAAAGAAGGTGGAAATGCAATAGGTTAAAAGGAACCTCTGGGTCCTTCATAGCAGCATGTGGAAATTAAATGAAGATGCATCACTTTTATTATCATGCAATCCTTTCACCACACGGGACAACATCCAGGCAGCAGAAAGGGTTCTTCGACTGTGTTTCTCAGTATTACCAAGAGTGGGTGATTCTAGCTGCAACTCTAGCTACTTCAGATTAGGTATCTCCAGTCTAAGGGATTTGTTTTGATTACTTCTGTAGTCAACAGATAGAGAAAGGCAGCTGCAAAGGGGTGATTCACCCCACCCTAAAATGGATGGAATGAGTCATCCCCAGACAGGCTTATCTCCTTCCACTGGTTAGAGAGAGACCAGACAAATAGGTTAGGTGAGATGCCTAAATGGCTAAAATTAAATGAGTGGTATCCCACTCTGTAAGCACAAAGGTCTTTAGGTTTCCTGGCCCAGTGATTATGCCAAAAGATAGAAGGTTTTTCATCTTTCATTTGCGATAAAAGATATCAAGTGTTCTTGTGTATTTGGAAAAGTGTAGTCTAAAGAGAGGTCTCAGGTCTCAGCACAATTAGCAGAATTCCAGAGGAGGATAAATAGGGCTCCAGGCAGCTGGACCTGAAGAAAATCCAGGCTAAGTTAAGTATGCTCCCTAGTCACTTAACAGATTGGGGAGTGTTTATGTATTAGACAAATGCATTTTGTGGACCCCCAGCATCTCTTGCTGTCACGATTAAACAAACACAAAGTGAGACACTTTCTGCAGACACTGAACAAGGATCCTAACTGTAATGCTGGAAAATGAGATAATGCCTAAAACGAGGCTGCCTTCTGCAGGCATTTTGTGTAGAGTCTGCACCCTAACCCCATCCTCTACTCTCCTGTCCTCTTGTAAACAGTGCATATGTCAAGAAACTTCTGACATCTTGACAGAGAAGAGGAGCAAGGTTTGCTGCAGCAGAGTAGCAAAGTAGCCATTTACCTTCTTAAAGCTTCAGCATGTTTTATAGAATAATAAATAACGTCCCATGCCATAGCTTAGGGCAAAGCTGCTGAATACAAGTGAAGTCAGTTTTGCTGAATGAGGTATGGAGCAGGACAGTTACGAGGGCAAAATGTCACTGCCCAGAAAAGACGGGGGCAGTGGGATGGAGGGTGAGAGCAGAGCTCCTGGACCAAGGCAGAGAGCAGAACAATGTCTTCTCACTGCCAAGCACCCTTCCTGCAGCATCAGTATTTGCTTTGGTTGCATTTTCCATGTGACATACGCCAAGGTGGCAGAGCTGCGGAAAGATAAAGCCTACAGACAGTGGCAGTTTCTCTAGAGCCTGTAATGGAAATTGAAACATCCCAGCCTAAGCAAAAGGCCTGTGATTAGTGCTGCAATGTGGGTATAGACTTAGACCCCAAGAAACAAGGGTGAGCTGCTGCTTGGGAGCACCTGGAGCACAAGCCAAAGCAAAGGTATTTCAGTGCAGCTGTATTGAAACAGGGGAGATCATATATCTAAAATCTCTAATAGCTGCCAGGGTCTGATCATTTCTGGAACAGCTGTAGTGTTTTAAGGTGTTACCTCCTGTGATGAGGGAGGTCTCCATGACTCCCAAGAAAAGGAAGAGTTAAATAACAGTATCCCACACTCCCAGAGCTCCATGACTTGGGAGGCTTAGACCACCTGGTAGGTAGCTATATAAGGGAGCAAGCAATCCACTGACCACTTGCAGCAGTAAGGAGTTAAAATCCTTGCTTCCTCTTTTTTAGACAAATAAATCTTTATGTGGTTGCCTTGAAGGAAAAGCAGGCTGTGGTATGTGGACCTCTGGGAGAGATTCAGGCCACCCTTTGTGGTGGAGGAGAGACCAGTGTGGCGAGGCTGCTGCAGGCCACCTCTTGCCCTGTGCTTCTTGCTGGAGTTTGGCAGTGGCCATTCAGCTGCCTGCTTCTGCCGTGACTGTGCTGGGATGTGATGTCCTCCAGCAGTCCACATCTGAGGGAGATGGGCTTGTCCACACAAGGTTATTCTGTACTTACCTTCCCTGCCCTGGAGTCTGTGGCTTGCCAAGGAAATAGGTCACTGAAAAAACTCATGGAACAGGAATACGGGACCCATAAAAACACCAGCAGAATAATGAATTGAGTGAGTTAATACCTCTTGGAGCTCCCCTTCCAGCAGTGGTGGGTGTGCCTTCCTATTTATGTTTGACAGTGTTTTTCTCAAACTGTAAGGACAAGTGGCACAGACTTTGCTGCTCTGCACGGAGGCACTGAGGAGCCTGGCCGACTCACACCCTGTGGAGCTGCTTGCAGGAGACCGCGCTTTCTGTTGAGAGGTCCCCATCTGAATGGTCTCCCCATATGTCTCCTACTGAGACTCCAGAGGCAAAACAACAGAAAAACACTCTGTGCTAACGCCTCTATGCAGAGGGTTGTTTCGGAAACTGTTGTCCCTGCCAAGTGTAAAAAAAGGCATTTTACCTAAAGGAAATTACTTCTGCCAGACAATGAGGTCTCAGATCCCTTCCAGATGGAATCTGTACTTTGAAGCAACACTGTGCCCCAAGGAACCACGTTAGAAAGCAGGAGGCACTGACCTTGGAGGAATTGGAAAGGTTTATGTGGCTCCTGCATGCCTGCTGCAGATCAGAGCTGAGGCTCCTTTTAATGGACACAAAAAGTTTTTATGGACAAGGTCAATGGCAATATAATGATAGGTATGAAAAGAGGCATGGGAGAAGGCACTGAAGAGCTCAGTGCTTTTTGAGGTAATTTGGTTTCTCCAAGGATGAAACAGGGGTAGTTAAATAAGTTATGGGCACAGCCAGGAGTCCCAGATGCAGGAACAATATATAATGGGGCAGTAAGTGCAATTCCAAATGCAATGAAACCCAGGAATATCAAAGTCATGCTGATGACAGCTTTATGCGCCATGCTGTGGCATTATATGGCCTGACACAGCCATTTTATGCATCATCTCATTGCCCTGCCACTGCCTCAGAGCTGGAGTCATGCCTGGCCACTGCATTCCCTGGGCTGGCAGCACTCATCCCTCTTTCCATGAAGAGCTAGAGTGGAGCAGGGCTGCCTGTATGCTATGGAACCTCAGAGTGGGTTTACACCTTGTTTTCAAGAGGGATGTAGGAAAAAAGCCATCTTACATGGTAAGTTGCACTGTGGAGCAATAGTCCTGGGGATATGTCTTCATTTCCTAGGTAAATCAGATCACAAGGGGAGCAAAGGCTTGTGACTGCCCAAGACACACAGATGCACAACCTGCCCTGACCCTCACTGCCTCTTTGTCCAAGACTGGTGATATCATGCTACGAGGTGAATCATAGTGCTGGTTTCCCTTGTTTTTATGAAAGATGCAAGTGGTATTGCCCATGGCTGTTAAATGATCTCTTTCCTCTTTAAAATGTTCTTCCAAGAACAACATTCCTTCCCTATTATCTTCTTTTTTCTCTGCCCTCCCCTTCTTCACAGGCTGGTCATCTGTCACTGTTTTCTCAGACTAAATTCCCCACCAAAACCTCCTCCACCAGAGGTTAAGAAAAAGGGCTGCAAGCATCCTGCATACCAGTCCTCAAGGCTTTGCAATGCCTTGCACAGACCAGCCACAGCTGCCCACTCTAAAACTCTCCATAGTCCCTCCTGTCTCAAAACACGTATCTCGGGGTATTATGGTGGGCAGTACAGCGACTCGTAAATGCCAAGAAAGCTTAGTGTGGGGTGCTTGAGGAGCAGTGGAGGACCTTGTTCTGCTCTTCTCCATCACTTACCCAGGCTTGTCACACACTGAGCAGCCAGAAGCTTTTAATCAGAACAACCACCTCACAACCTCTATTTCGTTTTTGTCTTGCAGGACTGAAATTACCAGCAGGGTGTTGTGAGTAAGCTCATGTAATTTTTATGGGAGGTCAGGTACGTGGCCTGCTTATTTTGACAAACTTGATCATATGCATTTAAGTCAAGCACTTTACTGCAGGTTTTTATGTATGTGTTTTCAAACAGCTGAAGGCAGGGGGGGTCTCATCTACCTGAGCTTCAGGTCAGCCTCAGGGTAGGGCAGTTTGTCAAGGAAAATAGGGCAGGGAGAGGAGGGAAACCAGACTGTACACAGCCTAGTCCTGCTATGGTTTTGGTCTCTTAGGATTAATTAACTTCAGTAAGAGCAGAGAGAAAATAGCTCTAATGTACACTGCAGCTGCAAGCAGTGTAGGCACAGCATGAGGAACAAGGAGTTGCCACTACTTTTTGGTAGTCACATGCCTGCAACCAGTTGCCATTGCTCACAGCTAATGTCTAGAACGTGCTTTCACTCATCTCCCTCTGAACAACTGCCACCAGAGGCTAAGAAATGTCCTTGGGGAGGGTGTGAAGCAAAAAAGCCAAAGGCTCTTGCTTAAACCAGTTCTGTGCTTGCGTTTACTTCAGAGGAATCACCCCTACTATGGTGCACAAACCAGAGAGCAAAGTTTTAGACCCTCAGGACTGTATCCCACTTCCTGGGAAGTCAGTGACTAATCCCACAGGAATGGCTGTGGTGGGAGATTGCTGCTGCATAGTCCTGCTGCCTCACAACTCACCCTGATGGTGGGCTGAACAAGGCTCTGAGGAACAGCTGAGGAGCTCCACAATAAGCACATTTCTTTGTGTTGCCCAGTAACTGTGCAAACATCATTGTTCCTCACACTGATCCTTCCCATCCACTCTTGCCACTCTGAGCACCTCACCTCTGGCTGAGCTGATTAACTATCACTGAGATGCTGGATGAAGACTGGTCAGAGAGACGACAGGGAAAAGGATGGAGTGAACTCTCCTGGCAATGAAATTTGAAATTTCCCCTCCAGGACAGCCCTAAAACTCTCTCTATCCTAGGGAAAAAGTGGCCATCAGGAGCTGCACACTTTCTGTGGTGGGGAGAGCTAAGACCCTGAACTGACCTGCTTTAATATGTGAGAAATAAGAGCAGAAAAGTAGGAAGAAAAAACTTGCTTCATGCTGTCTTTCATACCCTTCATACCTGAGGACCAGAATGAATCTAAAATGGGAGATTTAAAGCTCACATTTCACCTCTTGTGAGAGAGTCAGGATAAAACACCCACCCCCTTTAGCCTTCCTTCTGAGTCAGTGTTGGAAATAAGAATCTGCATGTCGGAAAGCCCCTTGTGCTCCAGCAGTGACAGCAAAGGCTGGAAAACTTCCCCGTTCCTGGAAATCCCCTGTCAGCTCCAGCAGCCCCAGGCTGGAGAGTTGAGCCAGAGATGACCAGCGTTACACTCCTGGAAGGCCCAACTAGACTGCGCAGCCTGGCATGGACTATGGAGGGTATCACAGTCAGCAGGACAGAGCCATGCATGCTGCAAAACAGTGGGACTGGGAGCTGCAGGATGGTGAAGGACAGTACAAGAGGGTGATGGAGAGGAGCCTGGGCTTTTTCAGCAGGGAACACCAGGAAAATGAGGATGACTGAGGGGATTTTTCCTTCTTCCTCCAGCCTCCCGTGTGGGACAGGAGTTACCAGGGGTCAGCTGAGACTGGGGGGGACCAGCATCTGCTTCCTCTGCATTTTCACTTCATTTATACACGTATATTACCATCTGGAAGAAATGTCTTCTGCATTCCAGACAGAGATAATGAAATCCATTCAGGGCAGGGGGAACGGGGACAGTGGGTAAGGCAGCCCAGACAGCACAAGCCAAGGCCTTGGCCGTGCACAGGCGGCAGCCCAGCGGTTCCACACCATTGCGATACACCCTTACACAAAGGAATCAGCTTCCCTCAGCCTCCTCCCCCTTCCTCCCACTGCCCCTTCTCTTCCCCTCCATCCGGTTCCCAAGGGAACCGAAGTGCACTTAGGAAGACACAACTCAGCAGCCTGGGACTTGCTCAGAATATTCAAAATCCCTTTCTCGTTAGGGTTTTTCACATCAGATTGGTTTGATAAACGTTTTGACCTCTGCATACCACTGATAAACTCTAAAGGCTGCTCCCCTCCTCCGTCTACCCTTACTGTAAATATCTTGCAGATGCTTTGCTCATTTTTCTTCTATTATAGCCAGCTGGCAACTTTGTTGGCACGCCAAAGAATTCCAGTCCTCGTAGCAAAGCAACCTTTTAGTCTTTAACTCTGGATGTTTTCTCACCAATATGCCAATCAGTTGATATTTTTAAGATTTCTATTTAATTTTGCCATTAGACCAGTGGACAGAAAGTGTAATCTAGAATGAGCATCTTCAGAAAATGCTGTCCGTCAGAATGAGAATATTAAACAGATGCAGCTGGGAAACACTATGGAAAGGTCCAAGTGAATTTCATAGAATGTCAGTGCCTTCGTACAAAATATTTAAACCAGTCTATAGCATTTTATAATATGGATAGAATTTTCTATTAAATTCCTTAGGTGGGGCTGCAAGTTCACCTGGAAGGATCTCATTCAGTAATAAATTTTCATTTGTTGGGTATATCCCAGACATTTCCAACTTTGTTTCTATAGCATACTATTATTTTCATCCCTATTAAATGCTAAATGCTTTTCCACAGCAGAAGTGGTGAAGCAGCTAGCAGGATCTTCCGGGTAGTACCACTGTAGACATCAGCATGCACAAACTGTGTTAAGTCCATGAGGCTGACATCCGAGGAATGCATACAAAATCACAGAAAAAATGTGCTGGACAGAGTTGATTTGAAGCCCCCGCGGTGCTGTGTGCTGTGCAAGGAAGAGAGATGGAGAGAGGAATTCAGTTCTGTCCATGTCAGCGGTGAGAAGAACAGATGAAGTGCAGGGGAGGGTGGTTTGAGGCTGGTTCAGTATAACCTGTCTTTAATGGAGCTCAATAATTTGGACTCTGGGCCACACAAACCCAGTCACACAGCTTCCAGGCAGCCCCAAGTGCAGGCAAGGCGCGACCGTTTCCACTCACGATACACCACACAAGCAGATGCCCGGAGCAATAAGCTTGTCTGAAGGAAGCCAAGTTAAGCCTGTGGTTTTCAAGTGCTCCCAGCACTCGTTCCTCTCCCATCGCCACCATTATGTTATTCCCACACAGCAGCCTGAGGAGTGCTGAAGTGAATTGCAATGGGCAATGCCTTTTTCTCCTTCTCCACATACACTTTTAGCATAGAGGAGTTCATTGACCTGCTCCAACATGTAAGATCACATGTGGCACCATAAACAGTTGTTTTAGCATGAGTAACAGGGAGGTGCAAGGATGACGCAATCAGGAGTGTGGGTATGAACTGGTTAGGCAGGTGTAGCTGTTGGGAAAAGCATCTACAAAGTTTGGCTCAGAAATAGAGAGGTAAGTGGGGGAAAGACAGAAGGGGTAATAATGTGAATATCAACCCAATACAGTGGAGAGGACGAAGACAGGAACACACAGAACAAGAGTGGAAAATCAGGGAGGTCTGGGGAGCACCAGGAGAGGCTGGAGCAGTGAAACTGAGAGAGAACAGCATTTTGAGGAGTGTGTCTGGTGAGTGGAGCAGAAGAAGCAGAAGCCACATTGATGGCATGTCAGACAGTTCTGGAAGAGACAAATTTGAAATGAAGTTATGGATTCTGCTTCTGAGGCAGACGTGGTTAATTTGTGCATCACCGTTAAGTTTTATCCAGCCTACCAAATGAAAGGTTGTTTGCTGTCACAGCGTGATTCAAGCATTTTCAAGGACCAGACCTGGATGACACAATTAAATACATTGAGCAGTTGTGCTTAACTCACTTAAATGGATGGACTGGTAAAAAATCCAACACTGGCTCAAAATCTTCATGGATGCTTAAGGAAAAACTGCTTGCACCCCTGCTCCCTGCTCCCTGCACATTCAATATTGCCACTTTCCACTTTCCCCTCCAGATCCCCTCTTTTCCTTTGACTTGTGGTCTGGATAAAGAGGCAATCGCAGCCAGCCAGGAGACCAGGAGATATTGGAAATCTGACTGACTGGCTGCCTACTGACTCTTGGCAAGTGAGGTTAAAAAAATGGATTCACAGGCCACGTGTGCAGAGTCAGACTGAAACACAGCTGAGTTACTCGCTTCCCCTAGCTCAGCACCACCTCTGAACCACAGCACAATTCATCAGCTCCTGACAACTGAAACACTATCTCTGAATGCTCCTGGGATTAATCTGAGCCCTGCTGCAGTTATCAGCATACAGTTACCCTGCCTGTCCCCACTAGCATCAGCCCTAACTAACCCTTTGCAGTCCCTTGGGATGAGTCCCATCCCAGCCTAATCAGCTCGATCAGTCTTTCCCCTTCCCTTCACAACTAGTGTCAAATCCAATCAAGGTCTGAGAGCTTGAATTTTCCAGCTCCACCATTACTCACCTTTGTTCATTAGCCCATCCAGACCTTAATGCAGAGATGCCTTCCCCCCAAGTATAATCACATAGCTTCTGCCTTAGTCCTTTCCTATTTTCTCCTTCCAGACGCAGTGCTAATTGGGTAATGAACTCAACCAGATTGAACCTGAGTCCTTTGCAGTGACCTCCTCACTGGTGATGCAGGGAAGTCCTGCAGCTCATAGCAAACTGGGACAGAGGCTGCTTCGTCAACACACCCAGTGGCCTGACTTGCCTTATGAGTGTGAGATCTCCAGTAGCAAACCAAAACCACTAAACAAAATAGAAGTGTTTTACAGTGAATACATACCAATGTGCAAACATGGTAAAGCTGAGAAGGATTTTCCCATGTATATTATGCTGCCTGGAGAAAGAGAAGTTGGAGAAAAATCTAAGACGGTAGCCTTTCTAACCAGGAAGGACAGGCAGGATGGGAGCCTGGATCCCTACAGGACTTGAGTATCACAGTCCCGATTAAGCCAAGGAGCTTTTCCATGGGCGTGAAAGAGCCAGTATAGCTAGAGAACTGTAACTGGGGGGACAGAAGGGAAACCTGGGTGTCATTGGATCATCTGGTTGCTGAGGCAGGGGACACCAGGCACACATGGCCCAGCATCTGTAGTACAGGGCAGGCCAGAGGAATTACAGGTAAGGGACAGGCCAGTGACACAGTGAAGAAGGAGATTTTCTCTTTTCTTTGCTTATCATAACCTTGTGTTCAGCCTTGTAATGCAAAGTCAGATCCTGTTTTTTTCCTGAGCAAACTCTTACTCTGTCTTTATCCTTACATTCCTCTGCAGCTGGAGGTGGTCCAAGTGGGACTCTAGGATTCAGTGGCTTTTTTTTGTTTGAGATAACTAATGCAAATAAAGTGCTGTGTTTGGGTGTTTGCACTGTGACATCTGTTTAGCTTCATAAAATGCAAGAACCTTCCCTTGACTCTTTCAAGCTGAGTGAAATGGGAAGTAGACATTATGGCAAACAAGTTAGAGAAAACCATGACTGCATATACACAGGCATACTCAGAGGTCTCATACATTGAGAGCTGGTCCTTATCAATCCACGGGCACACAACCAGGTAGTCTGCAAAGTTGCTAGGACATAGACACAAAACTGCAATACCTGCAAAAGTTGTTTTGTGATTACATGACTATGTGAAATTGCACCTGTAGCTACTGAAAACCTGACTAGTAAATGTGAGGTTCAGTTTGACATAGTTCTACAATATGTGTATAAAAAAGCCAACAGCTTCCTAACCTGCACGCATATGTAAATCAGGCTCTCAGGCCACATATTTGAGTCTGTAATACAGGTTTTACTATAGACAGCTTTAAACTTTTGACACTTTGCTCCACTACGTTGGGCTCAACAGAGTTATTTCATTCCCAAAAGAAGGAGATTTGTGTGGAGCAAAAGTGAGATGAATCACTTTGGTGAATGAGGGTTTGCATCTCTCTTCACTTTCCCTGTCTCTTACCCTACCAGGTTACCAGAAGCCAACAATGGCTTTAAGTGGTACTAGCCAGCAATGATCCCCATAAAAACATTGAGGTAGTTGTGGATTGCTGGTGCAGCTACCATCCAGATGTGCCTATTTCTCCCCAGTAAGGCAAAGTGTAACCTAAGTCCTGTGAAAGTTATTCTGCTCTCATTTAGACAACAATGTGCCTATTTCTCCCCAGTAAGGCAAAGTGTAACCTAAGTCCTGTGAAAGTTATTCTGCTCTCATTTAGACAACAATCTTCAGAAAGAAATTGGTATCTCTTCTAAATCCCTATAACTTTCGAAGGGAAAAAGGAAGCATAAAACAAACATACATTAAAATGACCTGGATATGGGCCTCACCAGAAAAATCTAAAATGCTTTTGTGGTCACAAGAACAATTTTCACTCCATGTTTCTGGACTTCATAACACACCACCAAAAGCACTCACATTGGGAAAGCAAGATCTCTCAATGGAAATATTATAGACTTGTAATTTGCTTAGGCAGCAGTTTCTGCAAAAAGATTTCATACTATTCTAAGGAAATGAAAAACTTATGTTTTGTGCTCATATAAAAAGCACAGCCATTAACAAAGAAAGGCCAGTAAACAGCAAGAGTGTTACAGCGAAAGTCTTGGTGCAGTGCTATTTTAAGGACAGTTGGAAGCAAGTATAGACTGCTCTGCTGAAAGACTAACAAACTTTTATGGACAAGACATTTAGCTTGAAACATAATGGACAGCATAATCAACATTAAGTAAGTACTGAAACTGATTTAACTTCAAAATGGACTTGACTTTGGGCTTGAGTTCTTTTGCCATTTTTACAAGGCTAATTTCCTTATCATCAGAGTTGTAAGGCAGAAGGCGCAAATCAGAACAAAATTTGTCTTTGGCCATGCTTTGTTGTTACAATACCATTAGACCAGCGAGCTCTGCAGAGAGACATTACCTTCACCTTACCCAGCTTGCCAGATGCTGTTGCATGCTAAAGGAACATTTTACTCAAAATGGTAGATGGCTTGTTTTCTCCAGGACACCCTTTGGATTACAAGCCAAAGGCTCAGGGTATATCTACTTGTGGTGCCAAAATGTGGGGACAGCTACATGCTTATAGGATTTACTTGGTATCTATTGAAGTGTAAAACTTCAGTGGACACCTCTGAGTGAATGATACAGATTGTATTGCTGGCAAAGTTGTAAAGCAGAAGCACCAGGTTGTACATATTGATTTAGGTTTCCAAATCTATTTCCAAAGTGTGCCAGATGAGGTCATATATATAAAATTGCCATTCTTCTGTTATTAAATCTATTAGGTATCTGGGAAACAATGAATTCCAAGTAGGCCCTGGCCACCATTAAACAGTGCTATGGAGGAAAAAGCATTTAAACAGTGGTAAGTGATTTGAGATATAAATCTCTCTAAAATTAATGGGTCAAAATGTTCAAAATTTTTCAAGCACCCACATTAAAAAAATCAAGATCCTAAATTTTATCTCATATCCAATACCCCAAAATGGAGTCACCCAAAGTCACTATTTTGTAATGACAAACTTGGTTTCAGCTCTTTGCAAACTCAAGCTATGTTGTTTAGACCTGAAACTGGATCCCTTTGCAGTTTCAGCGTGTCCAGATCAAGGGTTTAGGTCTGGTCTTTTTTATAGAAAGTGGCCCAGATGAAACGCTTTGAAAATAATTGAAACATGCCCAAGGTCAGAGTGTTGGTGAGAATCCAGGTTTTTCATTCTGGGTCCTTTCTAATTTAAACCCTCTATTTGATGAATTTACTCAGAACAAAAAAGGCTGAAGGCTAAATGGGCCTGTGGTCATGCCTGNTTTTTTTTTTTTTTTTTTTTTTACTGTGAAGAATTTATATTCATCATACTAGGAATTTAGACTGACTTCTATAATTTTTAAGTACTACTATGTCAAGGAAATGGGACAAGCCGAGAATTGTACTGTATCTCTAATAAAGGATATCTGACAACTAAAAATCAGCTTAAACAGGGATTATCTAACTGTAATATTCTCAGTTAATAGTAAGTACATTCATGTTAGACAGCTAATGGTTTTAAACAGCAACTCACTTGCACACCCACACAGCCCTAAGCAGTATTTTGGCACACTTTCTGGCATGTCTGCAGTCCTGCCAGGGCTGCATTGACGATGAGTTTCCCAGTTCACAAATGCATGGCGCCTGACTGAAGCAATGCAGGATGAGCTGACCTGCAGTGTGAACTTTTCACCGTTGTTTCTGTGATGTCTGGACCTGTGGAATGTGAAAGTTTCCTGTTTCACCAGTGTACCATGACTTGCATTTTGAGCAGAGAAACATGTAAACATAATTAGGTGGTTGGCAGCTAAAATTCCCTTTGAAAATTCAATCAAGCTCTGTGGCTTTCATTTCTATTTTATTTGGGATGGATTAATCTGATATTGCTTGAGACTAACTTGCCTATTGCCTTAAGAATTTGGGGGGTTTCCAGCACACCGTTTATGGGTTGTGTGTGCTTGTCTGTCCAAGGTAGAGGTGAAGCAAAAATTGTATGATTTTCACAAGTCAAGCATCCTTGATTGTAACCAGTCAGAAGATGCGGTGTATCATCTAGCTTCTTTCTGGTTTTCCTCCCAAGTGTCGAGACACACAGCTTTTAAATACCCACTAGCAGCAGGGTCTAGGCTTTCATAACTCAAATCCCATGTATTTCCCAGCTGAGGGTGATGGGCTGAAAGCAGTTATTCTGCTCCCAAAGCAGCCTCCTCCTCTATCTATGCTGCTGTTATCTGTGGCAAGGCTGAACTGAATCAATGTAAGGCCAATACATTATTGATCACCTTCTGGGTAGGCATGACAAGTTGTGGAGCCTCAGGGGCTGTAGGAAAAGGAAAAAGAGACTGACAAAGGGCAAGGTCTGTAGCTGAAGGTCAGCAATTCCCACTTGTAATTAGATGGACACACAAATACCTGATTTTACTAGAAACTACAAACAGGGAACTCTTTGTCACCCATCTCCCCCATGGTTGGGTAGGAGATGCAGACTCCTGGTGTCACTGCCTTTTATGTTTTTTGTAATATGAGGATGCTGGAACTTGTAAGGACTCTAAAAGCAGTTCTCCACAGCAGGTCTCTGGAACCAAATCAAGATTTACTGTGCTGTCTGTGATGGGGGAGGAGTATCACAGGCAGATTGATTTCAATGCATCAGGAATTTCTGTCTATGGAGCCTGTGATTGCATTGAATGGACAGAGAGGCTTTTCTAAATTGCTTTTGCAGGAAGGACTTATAAACTGATATGCACAATGAGGATATACTAATTTATCTTCAGTCTCTTGCAAAGCACTCATAGGTGAGCTCTAGAAGCCAGCCTGTGAGAACTGCTTGATGGTTAGTGCAAGGGATATGCATCAACACCCACGAAACCCAAAAGAATGACCTTCCCTTATTTTCAATACTTTTGTTGCATAATACTTCCCCTTTTTATGGTACTATGTTCAGTAGAAATGCCATGTCTACTGTTTTATTTAATCTTTAAAATCCATTTTCTCCTTTCCATTTGTCAATTCTGCACACATATTATGTCTGCAACCCCTTTGTCTTAATGTTGACTAGAGGTAATAGATCAGCTCCAGCTCACTAGTTAATCTGTACAGTTACTGGCTATGGCCAAGGTTATTTGCTTAAGCAATTATAGAACACCAAGAAACACTTATTGGTAAAAAAGCACAAAAATCTCATTTTCATCTCATTAAGTATACATTGCAGGAGTATATTTAAGAAAAAAGCCCAAACAAAACCAAGGCAGAAACTAGTTGCTGTGAAAAATCTGTAATGAGTGAGGCTGCATCAGCTGCAGATTTCCATCCAAAAGATGGAGGTGTCCCTTATAGTCTAACTTCTGGTAGAACCTCATGCCCTCACTTTGCGTCCACGCTGGATATAACGATCAGCAGGGAAAAACAGCAATGGACATTAACCACACCTTGAAAACAACTCCCTCTGGGCTCCTGCAACATAGGATATTTGCATTAGTAAGCCACAGCCAAAGCACAGACCTGAGCGCTGGACCGAAATCTTTTGCTTTGCTTCAGTGTTTGCTTGGCTTCAGCATGTGTTAACATAGGTCAATGGCAGACTGTGCTCACCCTTACCCAGGTGTCAGCACTGAGCAGCTACCACTCCCAACAAGCAGCTTGGCCATGAGCTGTACGGTCACAGCTCACTGATATGCATGCAGTGACTATAGGGTGCTCTGTGAAGTCAGACAGCCCAAGGGAATGGAAGAAAGTGAAGGATATATGAAAATGGTAGGAATGTATGGTTATATGGATCTGACCTTTTTTCTGTAGTTGTATTATTATTTTAAGAACACCACCACTAACAAGAGGGAATGAGGGAATTCAGAGGAGGAAAAGGAGGAAATTGGACAGTGTGTAAGAAAAATATACAAAGAAGGGACAAAGAGCCACAAAGAAAAGCCATGGAACATGATTAGGGAGAAAAAGAAGAAAAATTTTTAAAAGGACTATTCGAAAAACAGAACAACAACAAAAAGAAATAATAAATGCTGAATCTGTGTTCAGTGCACACTTAGGAACTGACATGTCGTTTATATTCAAAAGAGTATTATTTGTTCTTTCACACCCAGAAAACAATCTCCCACACCCACTTTATAATAGATTTTCAACGTTAGCTGGATTCAGTTATACTCACACACAGGCTGCAATAAATTTCTGTTCATGTATGCACATAAAAGAAAAAAACAGTTGCTGTAAGTTTTCTGGTCTTGCTGACCTGCTTAAAAGTTAAGGAGGTTAAAAAGTATTAACAAAAAATATACATTTTCAACCTCCTCTCCTGCCCCCTTCCTTTGCCCCAGAATTTGTGCTACAAATTTTCATTTGCAGTTCAGGCTGATTATGCTCTGTTTGTAAACCAAACATACCCACAGCTCACAAATACACACACAGTTCAATTTTTTAAGGCAGAGTTACACACTGTTCCTATTTATCTCAGCAGTAAGGCCAGCATAAAGAGTCCCCATTGCACACTCCACCCCAGGATGTGGGCTCACAGCTCACAGCTTCCCCAGCTAAGCTAACACAATTGCTTGGGAGGTCACACTGTATACATTTCTGCAGTATTTATGGAAATGGTCTAGGTAAAACCTTCCCTGCCTGTCAAGGGCAGAACACTTTTTCAGTCCAACCTGGAAGTTTTACTGGAGTATGACCTTTGTGTTTTTATAACTGATCCAGATCAGGGTTATCATTAGCTTAAGAGTTTCCAAACATGCTCTCCCAACTCCTTCTCCTCCTCCCAGGCCACTAGCAGTCTGCAAAACCTTTAAACAGCCACAGAGGGATCTTTATTTGAGGCTGTGCAGGAGAATTTTCAGATGCAGCCTCTAGCTAATATTGTACCCATTCTGCTTATCTACCCAGGATGAAAACTTTAGGAAATCCCAGTCTAGACCTATGTTCCTAAGGAACTTCTTTTTGTTTACAGAAAAGGAAATGGCATTTAAGTGATGTCTTTACAGCAATAAAAGAGGTTTACCAAGATTATCTGTTGTTACTTACACATTTTTATTATTGCTTTAAAAAACATTTCTAGAGCATTCAGACCATAATCACACAGTTATCAAGTATTCCTATCCCCCAGATCATTACTCTTCAGAAACAAAGGAGGCTAGGGTGGAGGGATAGAGGCAGATCTCAGATGAATGCAAAGTACAGGGAGTTGTACCTCACAGAACGAAGTTAATCAGAGCACCTGAACAGCAATGATTTTTATCAGTGACCTGGGTATGAACATGAAGTTTCTGTTCAAAATCTGCTTTGGAAACATCATTGTTTATAAATACAAAACAAGGCTATCAGGCTCAGATTGACAGTCCTTCACACAATTTTTCCTTGTATTAAAAAGCTTATTCACAATTTTCCATATGAATCTGTTCAAATGTAACAAGCAAACCAAGCAAAGAACATTACTGTACCTTTATTCTCCTACTACTACAAAAATGCTGTATCTTTTAGAATTGTTTGCAAGCGAACAAACAAACAAAAAGATAAAGATCTACAGAAAAAAATGTAAAGATGGATGGATTTTATGGTTATAAGTGACCACCGTAAGCATTCAATCTCATCATGGGGTGTAGCCTATATCACAGAATTTTACTCAGTTAATCTTTTACCTAGTCCAGTAATTTGCAACGGCTAAAGCTCATCTCCTAGAAAGGCATCCATCCACTCTTGAAAATTCCTTCCTGTATTTGTGCTGAATTCCAGGGGCCAGCAACCACTTTTCTCTAATGCCCCAACCCATCAGTCTGAGATATTAATGTAAGTTACAGCTACTCAGACGTCCCTTTCCACTACCAGAGCAATGTAAAGAAGGGTTAGTATCAATGCATCTGAGTTCCAAATGCATAAATAACTAAAATTCAGGTATGCATGAGGTCAGCTATAGCTACCTGATGAGTTGGTGGGTAAGCCCAGTGGCAAACTTTGTTCTGTTCAGCCCTGGAAATCATGCCCATTTTAGCCTGATAGTGGGAATTTATCATCAGCTTTAAAAATTTACTCATGTTCATTTGACCTTCATGGCATGCTCAAGTGTCTTTCTGCTTTCCTAAGTAATTAATGGGGGGAAGCAAGCAGATCTGGGCTCTGGGAAGGTAGCACATCTTGAGCAGTGGTAGTTTGGATAATTAGTCAGATTAATTGACAGACAGAAGCTTTCTTTTTTCTGGTTGTCTGCTCTACAATGTAACGATTCTCACTGTAGATCTACTCTGGCTTGGGTATAAATCTAGATAAGTTAATTAAAACTTCATCTTTAAATAGATCAATCCTTGATCAGCAGCCTTATAAAAACTGAGTCTCATCACTAAGACTGCTCTTTCTGACACAGTACCTGGGAGGAAAGGATAGGTGGAGGGAGAGAGAATGGGGGAGGAGAGAGATAAAGTGTTAAAACAAGAGTGGGAGAAACAGAAGCATAACAGAGGGGAGTGAACCACGCAGGGAAAAGAAAACATAGGTCATGGAAGAGGGCAAAGGGATGAAGGGGAGGTGTAAAGGAAAAAATCCAAAGAGAGCAAATGGGCTGGAGACTGAAAGACAAAGGGGGGGGAGGGCAAAGGGAGAGAAGGAACTAGAGGAACTTATTTCATCAATTATTGTCATTACTAATGGAATCGTTTTTAAAAACCTGATGGATGCAGGGTCCTTTAAAAAAATTTACACATGTAGCATGGGAAGGTTTTGAATGCAGGGCATTTCTTTACATGCATGGCTATGAAACCCAGATAGTCCTCTGATCAGTAAAGGGAACTGTCAGCGTAAATGATGTTTAATGGCTGGGCTTGACACTACTAAGGATTTCCTGCACACTTGATTTATAGCCCCAAGGAGATAATCTATGAAAGAATATTTTACACTAAACTTCCAGTTTAATAGACATTACCCCAATATTCAATAGAAGCATTTCATGTTCTTCATATACTCTTTTTTTTATGGATTAAATCTCACCTCAGAGCAATAAAATCTTAGGATATGTTCCTACTGATTAGAATTTAAATTAAACATAAACTAATCTTATTGATTAGCTGACCTACAGAGTCTCAACCTGCTGCTATCCGGAGATTTGATAGGAAGCACTCACTCTCTTTTGCACATCTTCAGATCACTTTTGTAGCAGGGAAAGCAAAAGCTGAGATTGACATATTTTCATTAAATAAATAGATTGAAGACTACAACTGTGTGTTTGGAATGCTTTCAACTAGACATAATACACATCCTGCTACAAGTTTTAGCTATTTTTCTTCCATTTATGCATTTCATCCCTTTCTTATATCTGTATTCTCTTTTAATAGAAATATTTATGTGAGAAGACACTAACTGACTAAGTAAATGTTTCCAGGATTGGCCCCTAACTGCTTTTAGTATGGTTATCAACAGCGGCCATCTGTGTTTTTTCATGTTAATTCTGTAAATGAATGCCTGCCCTTTGAGAATTTCAAGGAATATCAGGAAGTAGCAATAAACCTCTTCTGCAGCTCCAGACTGAATACTACAACAATTATTAGTTGATGGGATATGCAGTAAAAAGGATTATTTTTGACTGTACAATTTATAAGCATAATTTCCTTTTGCTAACAAGTATTATAATATTTCTGTGCAAAGATGTGGCTGGCTTAGCTGCATGCTTAACCAGTTTTGAGCTGGTTTTTTTGTGATGCAACCTAACCCAAAGAGCAAGTACATAATCAGGTAAGTAGCTCTGTGTTAATGGTACATCCTGATTTTGGATTATTAAGTTTTCCACTTAATTTTACTGTGTTTCAGGCACTAAATTCCAAGCCTGTGTTTTGTAGTTGGTAAGTAAGGAGAATTAAAAACCTGCAACCAATGAAAAGAAGCGGTTCAATCTGCCATCTATACTGGTATGGCTGGAATGCTGGTAAAGGATATAGTAATGATCTTATGATTCAGTGCTTACTCAGCTTTTGTTAACACTCCCATAATTAGTTTTAATAATGAGATAATGCCTAAGGAGCCAATCTCTGTACTGGTTTAATGTTACTGGGAGCTGTAACCAAGTAAATGGAAGCCGATCTGGCTCCAGGACCAGATATCTACTTCAAGAACAGAGTGTATGGATAGGTTCTTCTTTCTCACGGCATACTCCTCGAGAAGCTGGCAGCACATGGTTTAGACAAGTGTACTCTTCACTGGGTAAAAAACTGCCTGGATGGACAAGCCCAGAGGGTTGTGATGAATGGAGTTAAATCCAGTCAGTGGCAGGTCACAAGTGCTGTTCCTCAGGGCTCAGTACTGGGCCGGTTCTCTTTAATACGGATTGAGTGCACCTCAGCAAGTTTGCAGATGACACCAAGTTGGGAGGGAGGGTTGGTCTGCTCGAGGATAAGAAGGCTCTACAGAGGGATTGGGACAGGCTGGATCGATGGGCCGAGCCAACTGTATGAGGTTCAACATGGNGCCTGTATCAGAAACAGCGTGGCCAGCAGGAGCAGGGAAGTGATCATCCCCCTGTACTCTGGCACTGGTGAGGCCACACCTTGAGTACTGTGTTCAGTTTTGGGCCCCTCACTCCAGGAAAGACATTGAGGTGCTGGAGCGTGTCCAGAGAAGGGCAACGAAGCTGGTGAGGGGCTTATGTGTCTTATGAGGGAACTGGTGTTGTTTAGCGTGGAGAAAAGGAGGCTGAGGGGAGACCTTATCGCTCTGTACAACCACCTGAAAAGAGGTTGTGGTGAGGTGAGTACTGGTCTCTTCTATCAAGTAACTAGTGATAGGACAAGAGGAAATGGCCTCAAGTGGCAGGGGAGGTTTAGATTGGATATTAGGAAAAATGTCTTTACTGAAAGGGTTGTCAGGCCTTGGAACAGGCTGCCCAGGGAAGTGGTGGAGTCGTCATCCCTGGAGGCATTCAGAAAGCATGTAGACAAGGTATGTCATGACATAGTTTGGTGGGCATGGTTGATGGTTGGACTCTATGATCTTAAAGGTCTTTTCCAACCTAGATGATTCTATGATTCTATTTGCACTAAGGTAAGTAAAACAGTGAAAATGTATTTGGACCCACTTTAAAGGAACTTTACATGCAATAAACAACATAAATCGTCCTTATAAATGTAAGTTAGAACACAATCTATTGTATTAGATTAAATTAGCACAAAATTAAGTTTTGTAATTTTTCACAAAGTTCTTGACTAATAATATCCTCATGAAATAAAAAAGTTGATGTTAATAAATGCAATTCCCATGTATAGCATGACGCCCACAAAGCAGAACTCTGTGCTAGTGTTCTTACCCTGAGACGGAGCACAAATTGACAATAAACTGAAGGGAAGAGACTGTTCTCTAACTACCCAGAAGAGTGAAAAGTGAAAAAAAAAAACCCAAAAGCCTAAAGATGATAATTTAAATAATTTTTCTTACTGATTTCAGGTATTAATTGCGATTTAGTTAAGGATTTTTTTAAACAAATGTCGTGGTTTCGGTTTCAGCCCAGCCGGTAACAAAGCACCACGAAGCCGCTCACTCACCCCCCACCCCCTCGCCTGGCCACGTTGGGATGAGGAGAAAATACAAAGGCAGGCTCATGGGTCGAGATAAGGACTGGGAGGGATCACTCCCCACTTACGGTCACAGGCAAAAAACAGGCTCAACTTGGGAAAGAAACAAAATCAATTTAATTTACTACAAA
>VYZV01041669.1:7810-18806 GCA_013401275.1 Pandion haliaetus | reverse complement strand
CTGCTCCACCGTGGGGTCCCTCCCACGGGAGACAGTCCTTCACCAACTTCTCCAACGTGGGTCCTTTCCGTGGGCTTCAGTTCTTCCCAAACTTTCCTAGCGCGGGTCCTTTCCGCGGGCTGCTCTCCAGTCACACACTGCTCCACGTTCACCCCCATGGGCTGCAGGGGGACAGCCTGCCATCTCACCACGGGCTGCAGGGCCATCAGCCTCCTCAGGTGCCCCTCCTCCCCCTCCTTCTTCACTGACCTCAGTATCGGCAGAGGTGTTCCTCTCACGTTCCAACCCCACACACACTGCTGGTTCCCCTTCTTAAATCTGTTCTCCCAGAGGCGCTACCACAGTCACTGATGGGGTCGGCCTTCCCAGAGGTGGGTCCGACTTGGAGCCGGGGGAGCTTCTAGCAGCTTCTTACAGGAGCCACCTCTGCAGCCCCCTCCCCCACTACCAAAGAAAACTGCCACACAAACCCATAACAACAAATTATCCTATTAGCTCAATTACACTTTTTATGAGGAACGTCACATTCTTTGCTAACATTTTGGACTAGTGAAGCATGACGATTTTCCTGATGGACAAATGCTTCTTTGGATACCAGTTGCATAAGGCAACACATGCTACTTTGTAGATTAAATTCTGCTAAACAAACTGATAAAAATCTCACTCCATCATGAACTGAACTGAAACTTAAAGGCCTATTGGCATGGCACAGATTCAGTTTAATTTGATACAGCTTTCATACACAGATTACTTATCATGCAATCCTACCCCCTCCCACGCAGAGAGGGGATTTGGACAGGCTTTTGCTATTTTCTAGCAAGATAAAGGGACTGTCCTTTAGGCTCTAGTTCCTAAACCAAGTTAAAGTAAACAAATTTAAAATAAGTCAGGAAGCTTTGACTGTGTCTACATTAACATTTTGGCTTGGTGTGGCTTGAGACTGAATCTCCTCCCATTATGTTGGTTTGACTTGCAGAAAAACTTTGGTGCATATGAATTAGATTTAGGAAAAGCTCCATCCCAGATGCCCATTAAACATACTCCAACTCTTTCAGGAGTGAGTGGGTATATGGGTCTTTGCACTTTGGGTATCTTTGAACCACCTGTGTTGGACACGCTTTGCTCAGGGGACAAGACTGAACATTGTCTGAAGGAAAACATCCCAGCTGCCTTTACGTAAATATGGGGGCGTAAGCACCAAATGGCTTGCTAAAGCAGGCATAGGCCGTCACCATCCTGGCTTGGAAGATGTCTCTTACTGAGCCCTTCTATTCACTTATATAATATTCATTCCTCACTTAGGAAAAAAGGTCTGATTTGATATATTCTGAAGGGCAGCAGGTGGGACGGTCAGGTTCCTGGAACTGACAGCAGAGTCTTGGGAAGGAATGATGCTGAGAAAGAGAGGTAAAGGGAAGTTCAAAAGCTGCATGAAAACTCTGTCAGAATACAAATGAAAATTAAATTCAAAGGCAAGACTGCCATTCCCAAGGGAATTTCACATTCCAATAATTACATTAATAAAGCTTCTCAAAGCAAGTGGACCTATTTGCTTTCTTCAGAAAATGCAGTGCTGCAAACAAATCTCTCAAAGCACTGGACATGTTGAAGGATGAAGTCAGTACCAGCGACTGTCTTCTTCACCAGTCAGCATCTCATTGCAACTAGCTACCATCTCATTGCAACCTTTGAAGAACATGTTTTTGTCATGGTTTAACCCCAGCCAGCAACTAAGCACCACACAGCTGCTCACGCACTACCCCCAGTCAGGATGGGGGAGAGAATCGGAAGGGTAAAAGTGAGAAAATGTAAAGACCGTTTAATAGGTAAAGCAAAAGCCACGCATGCAAGCAAAGCAAAACAAGGAATTCATCCACTGCTTCCCACGGGCAGGCAGGTGTTCAGCCATCTCCAGGAAAGCGGGGATCCATCACGCCTAACGGTGACTTGGGAAGACAAACGCCATCACTCTGAACGTCCCCCCAGCTTTGTATGCTGAGCATGTTGCCATTTGGTCTGGAATACCCCTCTGGTCAGTCGGGGTCAGCCATCCGAGCTGTGTCCCCTCCCAACTTCTTGTGCAGCCCCCATCTGCTCGCTGGTGGGGTGGTGTGAGTAGCAGAAAAGACCCTGACTCTGTGTAAGCACTGCTCAGCCATAACAAAAACATCCCTGTGTTATCAACATTGTTCTCAGCAAAAATCCAAATCATAGCCCCATACCAGCTACTATAAAGAAAATTATTCTACCCCAGCCAAAACCAGCACAATTTTCTAGATATAATCACTGTGAACATGGTTGCAATTTTATTCTGCATACAACTTCATATACAAACTGGACTTAAAACATCCAGAGGAGCAGAGTGAAACATATGCATGATTCTGGAATAAATACCAAGTCTGAATTTCAGAGTGATATAATGAAATTGTAAGTTACATGCTTTGAGCTGAATTGAAACTTGTTGCAGATTTAATGCAACAAAAAGAGGTCTATGAAACTTGTTCTAAAAGTCAGAATAACAGAGGCTAAGACTTTTGCCCAGCAGAAATTAAATTCTGGATAGAGAACAGATATGGGCCCAACTAATTACAGAAAATACAAATATATCCAAATGCAAAGGTTTTAGCATCTTCATTTAAAATATTTACTATTAATAACTTTAATATACCATTTAACAATCTGCTTCAATTATGGGCCTACCCTCAGGTATAGCTCCATAGAGAAAATTATGTTTTTGTAGAGTTTGGAAGGCAAAATTTGGCTCATTTGATAGAAGGGGGAAGGTGACCTAGTCCTTTTTGATAAAATGACAGAAAATTATGGTTTACAAGCCAGTCTGTACACCTTCATATGCACAGATGTTCTCAAGACTCTTCCTTTCTTTGCATTTTCTAAACAAAAACCTCTTGGTTTTACCAATGGTTGCAGAAACAAATGTTGAGAAAAGGCAATAAAAATTATTTTAAGGTACTTGGTATTTACTTCATTCCAACAAGCATCAACTATCTAATGTTCACAGAAAAAAATGTTTGCTGTATCCATCTGTCTCCACTCTTCAGTATCCAATTGCAGCTATACTTCTATTATTCATCTACTTAAAATGGAATTGACAACATCCTTACTGCTAATATGGATGCACTGTTTATTTGCAAAACAGATTTGTGTTTCAAAATTACAAAGCAAAATAAAACGGCATGCAAGTACCCAAGTATACAATTCTATCTTAATTACTTTCTGTGCTTTATTATTACATTTTATTGTAAATGGTTCCATTCCTGCCAGTAATAATTTCAACCTGAGGCTATAGTTTCTTGGCTTTTATTTTTAAATGCACTTAAAGTTGATTAATAAAGTGTATCCATATCTCTCAGTAGTTGTATTCTTCCTTCCAGGGGAACAGAAGGATATAACTAGCAACTGACCAGAAACAAATGTTCATTTTTTGTATTTAATGATCTTTATTAAACCTGAAAGCTAAAGAAAATGGAAGCAGAACCAGACTGTCAGCCAGGCTCTTGTTGTCATGGCCTGCAAGAACAGACTCCTATGCCCAGGGTAAAAGATAACAGGTTCCAGAGTCAGACTCTGTATTTCCTGAGGTCACTACCACCAGACCCCTTTGTAAGCTCAGGCCTTTCTGCATATGTTGGCACTCTTGCAAAAGAAGGTGCTCTATTCTCATTTCTTGGGCAGCAGTTCAAGCTCAGGAAAAGTTTGAAACTGAAAGAAATGGTATGAGTGAAATGAAAATCTGTACTTTCTGTTTATTGAAAGACAACAGTAAGACCATCCAAGATGTTGCTGATCCCAAACAGAAGTTGGAGATAAGAGTCCTACTTCTAGGAACTCTGCATACCATCAGTTATAGCAGCCCGTGGTTTCAAGGTAATTATTAGTGGATTTGTACATGACTAGGCACCACTCAGCACAAATGTGATCTGCCTTAAATCTGAGCACATCTAACCTGGCATCACATCAGCACGGCTACCACATGGTGTTTATACTGATGTGCACATGGAGTGCGTTGCTGGGTATGCCTTGTATTCCACTATCCACTTAGCTGACTAATGCTCTCTGGAAAGGCTCCAAGCCTGTAGTGGGTTGCTGGCCCCCTCCCACAGTCATGACCATTCATTTTGTTGAGTCCTTTTGCATTCTCTCAGCTCCCAATTCTCACTGTCGGTGAGGAAAGTGATTACTACTTGGGTATCTTCACTCCCAGTTGTCTAAGCAAGAGAATAGAAGTGGCTCACATACCAAGTCCTGGGAGACAAACCCCTCCTCTTCTCCTTACTGGACAGACTCTATTTTGTGGGACAGCATTGGTGATAGCCAGACCTATCTGTCTGTCCCAGCTCTCCACCTGGAAGGAGAGGAGAAGCAGAGGAGCAAGTCCTAACGTGGTTCCTAGAAAATAAAGGCTCATGGTATGCTTGGTGTAATTGGAAAGCAGCAGATGGCTTTGTGGTGAGAGCATACTGGGACTTCTGTTGCATGTGTTTCTCTGGGAGAGAAGGGTGAGATTTGGCCTAGGCTCAGTCATGGACATGTGAATCCCCACCTGCTCGTGAAGGATGGATGAGCGTGTGGGAAGGAGAACGGGGGATCACCCTGCTGATCACCACTGACCTTTTGACACAACCCTCACACAGGATGATGTGATCCTGTGAGTTGTTCAACAGCAGCAGAAATATTCCCTCAAGGCCAGAGAAACCTGTTAAGCAGATGGATTGAGGCTAGTTTGGTGGTAGGCAATGAAATGTCTGAGACTGAACTCTCAAGCAAAAGAGCCAGTGCACAGTGTAAAACTGTGAGAATGGAAGACATTTCAGCCATGGCATTGTACAGATACATGATATTCCATGTGGGAAAAGTTCTACTAGACAGAAGAAATCACTTTAAATAAATCACTTCAAAAACGTATGAATGATTTCTATTGAGGGGAGTGAGTTTATACTGGTTCACCTCTCTGGAGAATGTGGCTTTGTCTTTTTTTAACTTTGACGATGCCAAACCCAGATCTCATCACTTCATGAAACTCTGCCCTTGGGTCCATGTGTATAATCTTCTAGGTGCAATTGCATTCCTCTGTGATGTTTTGGTTTGTCATGGCCTCTAAGAACTAGTACAGCATACCAAAGATTTACTCTCACTCCTTTGTTTGCTACATATTTGGTGCTAATTAGGTGCTTCATTTGTAGAAGTCCTTATGCAAAGCTTCTCTGCTGGAGCAGGATTATGTAAGATTTATACCTGTCCTTGTGCAGAAATCTCCAAGGTCTTCACACTAAATCACAGTCTTAACCTTGGATCCCATCCCACTTTCCAACCCTTTGATATTTTTTCTTGTTATCCAGGACAAATGCTATAGCCATCCCTGAGAAGTAAAAAGGAAGGTCTGATGCTCATTTACAACAAACCCGTTAGAGGCAGGGGGGTTGCATGCAAATATGAATCAGACAAATTGTTAGTTCGATTATAGTGATACAGGGGAAAGAAATCTTGGATTTTCCTCTTTTTTTTGATGAATTTTGATTTATACATACAAAGGAAGATCCTAAAGCCTCAAAATAAATGAAGATTCACAGAAGAAAAAATATGGTCTGAAAGTCTCTGCATCAGAGGAAGCATTTTGATAAACAAAACAGATGACTGACATAGTGAGATTTGGTTCTTCTGGAGATGTAAGGAAACTTATTTTCCAAAAGCTGGAAGAGTAGCAACAAAGATAGAATGCATATGGGATTTTGCACCTCCACAACAAAATCAGCAGCAGAAATTGTAGCATGGGAATACAGCGTGGGACAGAACTGAAGTTTCAGCTTGCGGATGCCACGTGCATTAAGAAACCTTGTAAGGAGCAAAGACAAAAAAATAAGCAGTTTGAAATGCCATTTGCAAGGTGCTTGGTTTCTAGTGCAAAGAGTTATATAAAATATGCAGGAATGTGGATTTCTTCGGTTTGAATGGGAAGAGGAAATTGATTTACAAATTCTGAATGGAATAGAAGCCTTAGAGCAAGAGCACAGACAAAGCAACTCCCTGCATGGTGTGGAGTAAATATGGGATGTAAATGCTTCTTCCTGTGGGAACTGCTTTGGCTTTTGTGCTATTACAACATAATGAAGGTGCTCTCCTATGTAATTGAACACTAGGGACTTTACTCTTTAGTGATCCTGAGATTAGTATAATCTTCCTGGTTGTTCTTGGGCAACTGGCCTTTCAAGACTTTCAGTGGTGTGCCTTCAAAAAGCCCTTTATACTTGCAGAGGGGTGGCAGCCAGCTCTCTTCAAGGTGTGCTCTGCCTGGCCTCTGGTAGCCTGGTGGCTTCACACAGACGTTCCCGTAAGGCTTTCGAGAAGTCCCAACCCTCAGTCTTGCAGGGAAGCCTCTAGGTTGTGCAGGGGATGGGAAGCAAGGGATTTTGTCATGAGTGATCTTGGTCCCCAGCTGTACCTGTGGAACCTAGCAGAGAGAAAATCTTTCTCTCTCTTGTGGAAGAATGGAGAAAAGTTGAGTAAGCTGAAATGCACAGAGTTCCCATGGCCCTGTGCAGGAGCGGCTGTGCAGGTGAGAATGAAGCACTCTTGTTAGAAAAAACAATGCAGAGGATGCTACACAAAATGGTATAGAAACCTGGAATACGCCCTGTTGATTCTGGGAGAGGCCTTTAACAAAGCTTTGTTCTTTGCCTCCAAAGGTCTTGTTGCCTATTTGGACAGTTGCCTTTCTGTTTGTTGAGCTTTTCTATAAGAAGAAATGAAGCAATTTTTCCTTTTTAAATTATTCACATAGTTGCACTGCCATTTCAGGCACAATCTGTGAAAGGATTGCTTAATCCTCTTTTGTTGTTTCCATGGACTTGTGCTTTTAAAATAATTCAAGAATTAAATATGTTATGGAATAATTCTGAGGATGAGTCTCTGTGGGAAAGCTGAATTAGATCATCAAGGCCACTTCCTTGCAGCTCCAAGCTGTGGTCCCCACAGGGAAGATGTACAAGATAAACTTATTTTACACTGGATGTTAGTGAAAAGGCCGAGAAATTATTTTTCTCCTAGTTAAACCTACAGAAAGCATATTCATATCAAAGACACTAACATGCAAGCAGAGATTTCCATAATGATGTGAGCAAGTGAAAGGAAAAAAGAAGAGGATTTTTACTCTTTGTAGTTAAGAAGGATTGCATTAATTCCTTTTGTATATCCCAGTGGCTACAAACTAAAATGAAAAATACATCCAGAGGCAGATAATGTCCTTCCTCTCATAGAGAGAGAAGAGTAAGCTACATTTCTGGAGGACTGTTCTCTTTCCTAACTGGAACTGATCCATGCAGTCCCACCCAGCAAAGACTGCTCTTTAAGGCAGACTCCCCAAGGTCCAGCTGATCTCTTCTGCAAAACCCCTAAAGGATTTAGCAACAGTGACACAGACAGCCTGACCTCCTCCTTCAGCTCATTTCTGCTCATGTGGCAAAGGAGGAATATTCAGATTTCCTGGCAGCCCAGCCTCATGGTGCCTCTTGCGGCCATGGCAAAGCAGGGCCCCGTGGTGCAGGAAGATTCACAAAGTCAAAATGACTGAATTTCTCTGGAGCTTTCCTACAAATGTCACCTGGGACCATGAAGAGGTCAAACAAATTATAGACTGGGACTCCATGCAGAAAGGTGCAAAGAGGAGGCCATAGATGTTAAACCATAAGGAAGAAGGAAAGTTGGTGGAGGCAGACGAAATATCCATCTAGCAAGTGAAAGTTGAAATAATCTAGGTAATTCCCTGGAACTATTACTGGATTTTTCCTTCAGCCTTTGAAAGATCAATTCAAAGTAAAAGAAGTCCCTCAGCAGGCTTTCCTCTCTCTCAGGATTTTGTCTCAGTTAAGAGCCCTGTCTGAGCAGCTCCAGTTGTGACATTCTTCAATTTTTAGTATTTTCCTGTGTTGACCTTGTCAGGCCCATTGCTGTTGCTACACAAACAACTCAGAAACAGCAAAGGAGAAAAATTCCGAAGCAAGTTTTCTGAAACATAGCACATTGTGAAGAGGCATCAAGTAACTCCTTTCTGTGCTAACAAGTTATTAAAAAAAGAAAGCTCTCTGGTGGAAGCAGATATAAATGACAGTTTTTAACTCCCTCACTTGTTACCACAGAGATTCCTGTATTTATGGGGGACATCTGTCACAAAGTGTGAAAAAAAATATTTTACTGTAGGCAAAGAACAGCCCAGGAACAAAACCATGTCTCAAAATCTAAACCCAAACTTTCTTTAAATTGTCCTTTAGCAAAAAATAACAGCCAGGATTAGCAAAACAAACTATATTCAGATTGGAAATAATCAGACCAGAAATGAGGGAAAAGAAAATGTGGCACTTACAGCTCATAGAACAGGTTTAAGCTGCTTGAAGGATAGCAGGGAAGTAATCAACCAGCTCAGGAGTGTGATTTCCTTTGCAAATAATTTCTAAGGGGAGATGTGACCAGCGCTTTGTGTTCTGCAGAAGGCAGTAGCCAGAAGCAGCAAAAAAAATTAACAACTAGCCAGAAGCAGCAGAAAAAAAATTAACAATGCCAAGAAAGCTAATTAGCAGATGCTATCAAGACAGGGCAACAGAGTGATAAGGTGTAATTAAAGACATCTTTAAGCCATTTCCAGGCCTCTCCCTTCTGGAGAAGTAGCTAGGAATGCATCAGTGGTTTCATTACATCCTCACCGTGGGCAGCAGCTCAAAGTCAAAACTGGCTGCAATCTCCCAGCTTTTCCAGGAGACTGAGCAGAGGAGGATATTCTCTTCCTCTCCCATCCTTGCCTCATGCCTGTTGTACAAAGGAACGGAGGGGTGTGGGGGGGCGTCACACTGCTGATGTGCTAATACTTAGATTTTGAGAGAAGCTGCTTGTGTAGGATGTACTCGACCTTCTGCCTCTTGCAGATTAGGTTCTGTCTGCTTTACTAACAACTTCTGTTAGCTTATGCTGAGCATTTAATAAAACACTCGAAGAGTTGTTCTCACCCCGTAGACAGACAGTAGAAGCAGAGTTGGAAAAACATGACTATCGCAGAGCCCTACAGCACGCTGAGGTCAAAATTAGGAACAGAGCTGAGATCTCCTGATTCCCAATCTTGTGCTCTGCCTGCAGAAGCTTCAGCCACAAAATTACATAGGAATGTTTTGAATGAGAGGCAATGCCCTGCCTTTGGAGAGGGACCCAAAAGGGGGCTCAGAAAAAGAGGTCAAAGCACAGTCTTCCATGCAAGGAGACTAACCCAGAGGACAGTCAGGCTCTGTCAGACAGATCAGTTTGGTTTAATGCATTTAAGCTAGCTGCCACTACAAAGCCCAAAGCCTTTATCCTGGCCCACAGTTTACAAGATGATGAACAATATTCTGGAACTAGTAAATACGGTATTTCCCAGTTCTCAAGAACTTTGTCTTTTCTAATACCGTAGCCAAAATGCACTATTTATTATTCATGTGTCATTAGATGTGGCTATCCCATGCAAACATACCCAAACCCCATCTTTATGGTATGCTGGCATTGAGAACAGAAATAAAAATCCTACGTGGTCAAACTATTCAAAATGCAAGAGATAGTACTTTCATATTAAATAATTTTCACGTTAGTCACACATGATTACATGGAATTTTGCTGGTGTTGGAAGAAGTAGGCCAGAGACTTTCTAACCATATTGTACACATATATTTGGCTTTTAAAAATAAATTGAATTAAAAATAATTGCATAATAATTACAACATGTTTTGTAGCTGCTGAGCTAGCATTGCAGGGAAAGTTTAATTTTCCTGTTATTGTTTTTTGTGCAAATTAAATTCTCAGCATTAACTGTATCAGATAAACATTGGTGTGCATCTTTTTTTATAAGAAAAAAGAGAGGAAACTGTGCTGGCACGGTAATGGCTGTTCTCAAAGGTAAAACTCATGCAGAACAAGTTGGCCGAGGAGGTAAGGACTGCAGATTAGCAGAAGAAAGTATGCTTCTGGTGATAATCAAGTGTATTTGTTTAATAACAATACTTGCCACTATTACAATAATGACCTAAAGTTTTGAAGTGCTCATTTCCTCCCTGTACTGTTTGCCACTTTAGAAGGTGTGGATATGGTTGAGAACAGAGAAGATAAGAGCGATCACAGATTAGAGACCTTCTCAGGCAGGGAACACGGTTGTGGTGAGTGGGACCAGTTGATGGGCATGGTGTGATGGGAAGATGACTAGCAACTCTGACAGGACTCTCATGGTGGGATGGTAGGCAGAGGCTCGCCAACTCACTTAACAGGACAATTCGTAGACAAAATGTCCAGAGTTCCTTGCAGAGGTGAAGGCAACTGTGATCTTTTTGGTGAGATATAGTGGTGGTTTGCCATTGGCTTGCCAGAAGACTCAAGAAAGGGTGCTCTAGCTGTTCAAGTTTGAGAAGAGGGGTTTGGCCTATGCAGACAAGTCTTCCGGAGCATGTCCAGTGAAGCAGTACCTTGGCACGACTATAAAGCCCACTTGTGATTTTCTAACCTTAAAGCTCCTGTGTGACCAAATGCTGCACCGGTCATTAATATGGATACTAAACAAGAACTACGCCACTTCTCTTTCGTCTGAAGTTCTTCCTGCCTGGGGGTCTGAGAAAGGGGAATTCAACGGTTGGGGAAGCTGTGGAGAGAACAGAAGCGCAGGACTCCTCTTATGCACGCTCCTTGAACAACTCGATATATTTTTTTGCCCCCCACCCCCAGTTTTCTCCTGAGACCCAAAGGCACCCGGAGGTGGAAGGGACTTGGCACCCACCTCCCCCCCTACCCTTCCCGCACATACACAGACACGGGGCTCTAGGCGAGGAGGGCGGGCTCCTTGAAGCGTCTCCTACCAATATCACCCCGGGGGACCGGTCCCTCTTTCCACCTTTTCCCCTCAGCAACCCCTTCGTCAACGGACGGGCCGGCTCCGCGCGCCGCCATGTGACCCTCCCGCGCGACCGCAGGGCTCCGA
>VYZV01041667.1:55463-66490 GCA_013401275.1 Pandion haliaetus | reverse complement strand
GGCGGCTGGATCCGCTCTTAGTCCCAGACGTGGTCAATGGTTTATGTCTTAAAGGGTTGAGGTGTAGGGGTTATGGAAAAGGAAAGAGAGAACAAGACAGAAGGAGAAAAAGGAAGAGAGAAAGATTTCACCAGTCCTCGGTACAGCATTGGTCCGGCCAGCCTAAGGGTCCAGTCCCGGTGGGCTTGCGCACCTGGGGCTTCAGTTTGTGTCCTTTTATCCTCCTTGCCCCTCCTTCAGGCGGGCACTCGAACTCATTAGGCTAATTAGGTGTCATGAGCAGTTTGTGAGCCTTTGGGCTTGGGGGTAGTTTGGGGAGTAACTTCTCCTTCCCTGCAGACATGACCATTGTTTGCTCTTTGGCCGTGCATGGTGAGTTGCCCTGCTCAGCACATCAGAACAGCATTATCAGAGCAGGGAGCTGGGCACCCCCTGGCACACGCTCCCCGTCCTGTTGCTGATGTCCTTTGCTGATCGGCTTCTTTTCACCTGGGGTTCCTCACTCTGCAGGGTTCCTTGTTATGCAGAGTTCGTTGTCAAGCAGAACTTGCCCCACCACAATGTTTGAGACATTAACTCTTTCAGTCTCTCACAGAACTTAAAGAATCATAAATCTTCATTGGCCAAAATTTGCTTTCTGACTCGTGATAAGGGGGAATATGATTTATAGGAGTGTCTTCTTGTGATTTATACCTTGATGTATGCAGTTTGTCACACAAGAAATTTCTATAGAGAAAATAGAGATGTGAGTAAAGTTGAAATATAACATCTGGAACCAATCAAGAACATTTAGATAAATTCCTTTGATTGACAGTCACTTGATAAAAAAAAAAATCACTACTTTCCACAGAAAGCAGTCCTTGTCAAGAGTGGTTCCAGCTGAAAATGTCTGGCAAGCCCCATTCACCACTGCACTGTTGTTAACACACGACAGAGTAATCTATCTTATAAATGAGCACTGCTTCATCCTGTGATGAAATGCAGCCACACACGGCTGAAGATCACATTACATTACTGCACCAACTCATAGAAAATACATTGCAAATGCGAAAGTATGTATACGTGTTTATATTCTCAGTCTTATAAACTGTTAATCCTCTCTTTCCATGCAGCAGTGTTAATGGTTCACTTATGAAATCCACTACTTAAAAATCTGCACCTTCTACATATGGTATGTATATATTTCCCTTCTGTTCTATCTACCTAACATTGATTCATTTGCTCGCTTTTCCAATATGACAATGTTATTCACACACTATTATAGACCTTTGAATGTTAGTTACCCCATGAGATAAATGGTGAGCCCAATTAAGAGAATTCACATTCCAGTCAGCTGTTTTCCTCTCTTTTTTTTTGGTTGCTTGTTTGTCTAGTGGTGATTAAGGTTGCAGTTCCACTCATTAGTGAAGTGTATTAAATGGTAATATCAATAACTGACAACAGCACTGCAGTAGGACTGACTGTTCCACAAATCTATAAAAACATGCCAAACAAAGCTTTCTGAACATTGTGTCTCCAGGCATGGTGGAAATGTTTACTCCCTGCTTCCTAGCCTGGCTCATGATCAATGTACGGGATATAACAAGAGAGTGCCTGTTAAGCACAATAGCACTATGCTCCATGCTTTCCATTAAAACTGCCTTAAACTCGGAGGTGCCAGGATAGGTTTACTTGGTTTTGGGGAAAAAAAAAAAAAAAGGAAAAAAAAAACTTAAAAAAAGAAAATTAAAAAGAAAACAACAGTCACACCACCTCTACATGAATTGCTTCATGAACTATCACTGACAAATTCTCAGAGGTTAGGATTCTGATTTATACTTAAAGAAGGCTTATACTCTTAGAAATTATTCTCAGGATCTTGTTGTAATACTGAGGTATCAGCCTAAGGCATTTTTCACTTTGGGGACCTGCTGTGACAGATGCTGCATAGAGATGTAAAGAATAACTGCCCTTACCATAAAGACCTTTTAAGACATAACAGATGGATGAAATAAAGGGAATTTGGAGATGGTGCTGGGAGAAATGAATAGAGAGATTAAAATTACAAAATTCATGGGATATTTTAGCCCAGAAGAGGAAGATGAACATTTTTAAAACCAGCTTGAAAAAGTAATCACAACTTACCATTAACCTACTCATTACTAGACAGCTGTGTGATGGAGAAATCTTACTGAAAAAGAAATCTGTGTGTGCCTATTTGTGTGCAGGCAGAGGATGGCTTAGTTTTATGAAGAAATATGGGCTATGCAATTATGTTATTTGTCTGTGTATATTTTAAACCATTTTCACCTAATAATGGCCAATTTCAGACAAATTCAACAAAGTATCAGAATCTCAAAGACATTACATTCCTACACAAAAAAGATCAGCATCACACGCAGTGCAGGAACTGCAGATAGCCCCAGTGTCATTTCTTTCATGTCAGTGGTGAAGAGTTGAGAATCTCTATGGGTCCCTGGCCAGCTGGCCAACCAGCACTGTTGTGTCTTGGCCTTCTGCTCAAAAAGGTCAGTAGGTGATGCTTGAGAGTCAATGATGTCATGAAGGAAATGAGGGAACTTGGGAAGACAGAAGACATGGAAGGGTATTGCTCTAGAGATGAGGGACATGAGAGAGAGGGTATTATAAAAGATGCTAAAAGGTAGAGAGGACTCTTGAGAGGAATTTAATAGTACTATAGTGATTGATTTGGAGTGAATTTCAGGGAATCTGAGGGCATTACATTTCAACATGCACTGCTGTGGGAGACCAAACCTCTCACTGCTTCTCAGTTTCGATGATAACTTGAAATTTTGTACCTTTTCAAAAGTCCTAATAGAAAAGGCATCAGTCTGTGCTTCAAGTCTGAGTTGCCTTGAAAACATCATTCTTTCTCTTGAAGAAAGGGAGTAATCAAACACACTATTCCTAGTCCACACTAGTCCTCATATCCTGGTCACTAAGGGCTACCATACATCAGCATCTCATGTTCAGAAAAAGCAATCATATTACTCTGCCACAACATAAAGTACGTATCTCTACAGGAAATATTACCAGCCATTGTATCGACACCACAAGTTCTAAGAGCAATTTCCCAAGGTTAGTAGGCTTCAGCTTCTCAAATCTGTGAGACTCATAAATTCCCTCTTAAGGACTGTTCAGTAGTGTAACAGATCTTGCTTTCAGGATGCATTTCTTGACCTTAAACAGCTTGTCCTTTTACATGAGTGAATTGTCCTCACAGTCAGGAGAGAAGGCATCTGTAAAATATTTGTTGTCATTAATGTGCTTAGTTCCATTTAAGAAATTCTCTACTTAAGAGAATTAGGAAACTTAAAAGATCACCGGATCCACCACCACTCTCAAAAATCAAGACCATTAAACCAAAATCCTTTGTGAGAAGAAAAGAACAAACCCACAGTAACTCTACAGAGGTGTGCAAGACTAGCTGTAGTGACTCTTCAATAAATGGTGAGTTGGATATCTCTGGACTGAGGATAGCAAAACTGGAGAATATTTATCATGATTGTTTTCAGCTAACTTGCATGCATTCAAAGACTGGTCCCTTTGAGATATTATTTTATTCCCCAGAGCATGCCCATACTCTTTCCTTTTCCAAAACCATTGGGGGATCCATCAGCCTTAAGCAACACAGGACTCTACCAGATTCCATTTCAGGTGCTCCTTCCTGAAAACCTCCAAACTGTAACAGTTACTTCCACAAAAATTTCATTCACCTCTGGGCTTTGGAGAAGTAATAAAGTTAGAATAAAGGAATAGTTTAAGTTGAAAGGTTCCTCTGGAGGTCACCTGGGTACAAGGTTTGGAGTGAGAGCAAAACTTAAAGCATAATGGTCTTCTCCCAGTGACCTGTTGTAGGACTGCATCTCAACTCCAAAACATGCATGCTGAAGAGTGAACAATGTGGTTAATAATTAGAATGGAGAATGTTGACAGAAATCCCTGAGCTGAGCTCCTATAACTGGTACTTCCATGGATTATGCTTCTCTCTTTTCCAACCCACAGGTCGTCTAGTCTTCTGTGGTAAAACAGTTAAAACTTTTAATCCAATTGTTCTGGTCCATACTACCTTTCACTGCAAACAACCAGACTGTTACTTGCATGCATTTCATGCCCCACCTCTTCTTCCCACTCTATTTGCTTTTCGGTGTGGAGACCTGTTATGGATTTGTGTGGCGCGGTTTTCTTTGGTAGTGGGGGAGGGGGCTGCAGAAGTGGCTCCTGTAAGAAGCTGCTAGAAGCTCCCCTGGCTCCAAGTCGGACGCACCTCTGGCCCAGGCCGAGCCCATCAGTGATGGTGGCAGCACCTCTGTGAGAACATATTTAAGAAGGGGAACTGGCAGTGTGGGGGTTGGGAACGTAAGAGGAACATCTCTGCCGATATCAAGGTCAGTGAAGAAGGAGGGGGAGGAGGGGCGCCTGAGGAGGCTGATGGCCCTGCAGCCCGTGGTGAGATGACAGGCTGTCCCCCTGCAGCCCATGGAGGTGAACGGTGGAGCGGAGGCTCCTGAAGATGGCCGTGCCTCCATGGGAAAGACCGCACTGGGGCAGTGTGTGACTGGAGAGCAGCCCAGGGAAAGGACCCGCTCCAGGGAAGTTTGTGAGGAACTGCAGCCCGTGGAAAGGAACCACATTGGAGAAGTTGGTGAAGGACTGTCTCCCGTGGAAGGGACCCCATGGTGGAGCAGGGGACGAGTGAGGAATCTTCCCCCTAAGGAAAGGAGCGGCAGAGATGATGTGTGGCGAGCTGACTCAACCCCCATCCCCTGTTCCCCTGCGCCGCCGGGGGAAGGAGGTAGAAAGCATCGGGAGAGAAACTGAGCCGGGAAGGTGGGAGGGGGGGGGGGAGGTGTTCTGATGTTTGGTTTCCCTTCCCAATACCCTTGTGTGTTTGATTTGATTAGATTTGTAGTAAATGAAATTGCTTTTGTTTCTTCCCCAAGTTGAGCCTGTCTTTTGCCCGTGACCATAAGTGGGGAGTGATCCCTCCCAGTCCTTGTCTCGACCCACGAGCCTGCCTTTGGATTTTCTCCTCATCCCAACGTGGCCAGGCGAGGGGGTGGGGGGGTGAGCGAGCGACTTCGTGGTGCTTTGTTACCGGCTGAGCTGAAACTGAAACCAGGACAAGACCTGTCACTGACTTCAATAGGAAAAGCATTTGTCTCTTAATTTAGATGAACTCATCTTTGTTATTACGTCCAGGGTTTCTCGTGTTAGTAGAGGGGATATTTTGCCAAAATTAAAAGATTCTTGTCACTGCTCAAGGACAGTTTTGTCAGTGAAACTATCTGGGAAGTTACTTAACTCTTCAAAATCAATGATAACGTCTCCAAAGTTCTCTCTATCAGAGGTGACTGCATTGTTTGTCACAAAACGAGAATTACATGTGTAAAGCAACTAAAGGACTTCCTTATTTTTAGAAATGAGTAATATTTTTAGGTGTTACTATGGAAGCAGCTTTGAATGTGATCAGAATGGGGTAATATAGGACTTAAAATACAGGACTAACCCTCAGCCCTGGGGATGTAAGTCCACAGGCAGAAAAGTGAAAATGGAGGTCAGTGTATTGTTTCTTCCTGCCACCCTCTGAAATTTCTTCCTGAGAAAAGGTGAAAAAGTTGCTGAGACATTTATATGTTTGCAAGTCCTTTCACCCTCGCTCCTGTAAGGAAATTTGGATGTCTGAATGTGGAGAAAACTTTTATCTTTTTATGTAGACTTTTTCAAATTTATTTCACAGGGGCATAATTTGGCCCACAATTGCAAAAAGAGGAAAGAAAAAGGGGAGGGGGGGGAGCTAATTATTCTGTGAACTTAAATTTAACCTTTGGGCTTATGAAAATCTGTGATGGTTGAATGAAAATTTGGAGCAAAACACCCCAGTACTGATTGGCATAGGTATAAATGATTCCTGAAGGTAGAAAGTAGTGCTGATGTAAAGGATTGCAGTTCCACTAAGAACACACATTAATGTGAATTTCTACTTCTTGATTGCACTTGCACTACAATCACCTTTACAGTTGACAGCATCAACACTTGAGAGTTGTCAGTCAGCCCAGGATCCCATCCAGAAAACAGAAGAGCAAGGGAATTTGTCAGTGTATTCAGGCACAGGTGAACTTCCAGTAAGCAGCTGCAGTCTCTAAACTTCCAAGAAACATTTATAATTGGGGTATTTTTAGTAAGTCTTTCTAGTTCCTCAAGGTTGGCTGCAAATTTTGAATGTTTTATTAGAACAGTGCACTTCTGTTCATGACTGGGAACTTAATAGCAGTATGTAAAAAACAAAACAAGACAGAACAAATCCCAACAAACAAACAAATAAACAAAACCCAAACAAAAAAAAACACAAACAAGAAGAGATTGCCTCTGTAGTTTTCCTTAAAGTGTTAAAATACTTTTTTAAGCAGAGAAGCAACTGGTAATTCAGGGTAGGATTCCCCTTGAGGGTCAAGATACCTAAATTTAGGACTGCAGATTAATGAACCTGAATGTAGATGCCTCTCTGTGCATTAGGTGTTTATTCAAAGGAGATTTAATCTACTTAACTAAGTGGAGTCCAAAGAGTATAAACTTTCCAGGGCCCAAACCTGTGAATTCAGAACTTTTCTTGGGGTCCTGGGAAAGACAAGTAAACAGCATGACTCCAGATGATTAAATCTAACAGTGAATACAGTAAATCCATTAACAATGCCACAGAAGCTCTTCGGGACATGAACTGATTCCTATTTTGTGTATGTGTGGGACCTAGTGTTTTGACTTCTTTTTAGCAGGTCTTTAGATCTGATTATAAAGAACCCAAAGATAATGATAGCTCTAATTCATTTATGACCTTGTCACCAACATCCTTAAAACACTCCTGAATTATTACTGTGTCTACACCTCTATTTAAATGTTCTCCAAACCTGACAGCATGAATGAACCTTCCAAGTATAAAAATGGAAATGATGAAACAATTTTCTCTGGAACAGGCAATATGAATTATATGTATTTTTGGTCCTACTACATTGCCAAGATTAAAAGATATAACTATATTTATCATTATCCAGGAAGCATCGGAAGTGTTTCACTGAATGATATTGACAAAATGTAGAAAATATAGGAAGGACTAGATGAAAGGAAAAAACAAATAAGGTGTAGAAAGGAGTGACTGACAAGGTAAACATCCTGTTTATCTAAACAACAGATGCAAGGGAATGTGAGGAAACAGACTAATATCTGAAGATTTTAGAATTATATGGCAAATTGTGGCTAAGGAAAAAAATACTGTATTGTCAGGGATGTGGATACATACATCCTAACAGATCCTTCCATATCTGAACACTGTGTTTAGCAACAGCTAACCTTCTGTGAACTCGCCCCAGCTTGTCAGCATTTAGTGCTTTTCGCTCTGCAAGCTTTGAGAAGCAGGATCATGCAGACATTCATTTAAGCTTTTGTCAATAATGATGCAGTAGTTTATTAACAAAGCATGATTTGGGATTCAGAGCCTGGATCATACAACAGTTTGCAACACTGCAATTAGTTAACCTACCTAGTGATTTTAGGACTTTAAGAGCAGGTTATGTAAATCTGCCAGGAATGGCTTCAGTAGCTGTTTCTGCCTGATGAGAAGGAACAAAGGAGGCAACTTCTTGTGGTCCTCCTAGCCTTACTTACTATGTGGAAGGAAAAAATAAAATAATAACAATTTTGGGTTTCTGCAGAGAGATGTTTTCCTCTTTCCCATTTTAAAATAGTTTTATGTCCATAAATGTTGGAGGTTTTTTGCATTCAAATGCATTAAAAACCAACATGAAATCCACACAAAATTCTCTTGATACATCTACTCCACTTGAAACCACCTTTAAGTAACAAATCCTTGCTGTTAACGTACGCAAAAGTGAAGCCTCTTGTTCAGTGATATTGAAATTCAGAATATCTTGATTCACTATCGCTTATGTCCCCCACACCTGTGGAACTATTATGTGCTCCCTGTTGGACAAATTGGAGGGAAAAGACCTAAACAGCCCATACTGGTTCAGTGCTCCTCCTCCTGGCTCCAGTTTGCTTGGGACATGATAGTGATGAATGTAAAACATTTTAGAATAACAATTATTCAGTGTGAAAAAACGGGGAAAAAAATGCTATCCAATTTCCAGAATTATTCTTTGTAGCAGTATTTGACCCTATTTGTGTAAATTCAGTGAATATTTTCTTTTTTTTTTTCCCCCAGCCTGGACATATTTATTTCTTCATNCCAAGCAAATAAACCTATCTATTGTCACTTTATACCTTTTTTGTTAATTTGGTCTTTTTTCAATTGTGTTTGCAGTTTAAAACAGAAAGGGGCAGCAAAAATCTGAAGAGAAAAAAAAACATTAATAAGGGTAGTAAACCAAAACAAACCTAAAAGCATTTGAATAAGAACCTGATGCAAACCAAGAATAAAGTGAAGTTTTTTCTCACCAGCCAAGGAAAAAGCAGGTGAGCACTTAAGGGCTCTTGTAGTAGTCAAGAGAAAACTGACTCCCAAAACTTCCTCTGTCTTCCATTCCCACGCAAATTACAGCTCCCTTGCAACTAGATAAATTCAAGAATAATTAGCTCAAATCCTATGTTTGCCTCAAATTTGGACATCATTATGGCACATGTTAGTTGCCTGATAGGAGAAAGCTATCCATGACCACTTCCTCACCTCCCCTTTACTAGCACTTAGGTTTCTGCAGCCAGAGGAATTGGTTTAGCTGAAAGAAACACACAAAGTTAATCAGTTTCCAGCTGATAAAATCTCTATTCTGTTTCTTTGTGCAACCATGTGAATCCTAGTATAGCACAAAAGCTCCATGCTCCATGTAGAGCACCAGCTTGTGCTGATTGAAATGGCTATATACCTACAGCTCAAGAATTGCATTTGTCTGTTTCAGAGATATACTGTTACATCTCATGGTTTAATATCTGCAAAGGATATTAAATGACAGGTGTTGCAGAAGAATAAGTTATTTTAAAAATGACTTCTTATTTTTCGCTGCTTTTCCCTCTTCTGTTGTTCCCTGCAGAACATGTATTACATGACTGTCCTGTAAGATGCATACACATTATTTCTGACCTGAAACCTTCAAGATAATGCCCTGCCCGGTGTATTTCCAGGACCACACACAATGGGAGGTTAGGTGTTTTTCATAGGTGATGAAGTCTTAAGTAGCTGTCAATTGCTTAATATAAAGTCTCCTTGATGTCAGTCAATTTGTCATTTATGATCTAGAAAATTTCATTCAGTATGACCAGGATCATTACAGAAGTGAGGAACCTATTCCANCCTATTCCAAGTAAAAAAAAAAAAAAACAACAAACAAACAACAAAGAATGAGGAAATGTAGAGAATTTTTTTGTTTGTTTTGTGTTTAATTGATTTCACATAATTTTACCTGTGTGCCTCAACCCCTCCTTTTCCCTGCTTTCATACTTTTCTACAAAATAAGTCTTCAATTTTTTACCTCACACTTCCTAAACTCCCTCCCATGAAAACTTTCCTTCTTCTTTCTTCATCCAAAAACCCAAATTCGTCATTCATGCTTTTCCTACTAGTCATCTTCTGTGTTTAGTCTGTGATCTTACCTTTGACATTAAGCTGCAGCTGTACTCTTCTTTTGTCTCAACATTGCAGGAATTTTCTCATTTATTACATTCTTTTTTAATTAAAAATTAATTAAAAAACCAACTCATAGTATCCAATTTCATTTCAAGTTACTATTGTGTCGCCGTTTCATTGTCTGCAGCTGCTCCCTGGAGTTCCTCTCCCATAATTCCATTTTAGCCTCTCACCTCTTTCTTCCATGCTCACTTCTTATACTTCTCTCACCACCATCTCTCATGTCTCCCTGACCAAAAATCAGAATATGCATATTCTCCCCTCTCTCCTGACCCGTTACCCATCTGCTTCAGAGCTGCGCAGGAACTTTTTTTTCAAGTTTCCCCCCCCCTAAGATCCAGGATTTTTTCTTTTCCCATCCTCCTCCAATTTCTCTAGGCACTTCTTATATCTTTCAGAGAATCTTTATGCACTCTTTCTTTACCCTTTTATGATGGTTATAACCTCGTTTTACCACATCACCCAGGGTGGTCAGGTAGGTTCTTGAACTCTACAGTCTAGATACCTGTATCTTAGATGTCAATGCAGTCAGATTAATCAAATCCTTTCTATGTTCTTTGTATTCCAAGGAAATCTTGCCTGATGCTGCAAACCCAAAAGGTCTTTCGTGGAGTTCTTAGCCTTTTCACTAATTCATCGCACTATTTTCTTTGTCAACCACTAAATAAACATCACTATCACACTGATCCATCAATCCATTGAACTAAAACTCTCTTTCAACATAGGGATACTTCATATCTAAATCTTACTGATTATCTTTGAAAGTGGTGTCTTCTATGTATACAAGAAATTCTTGCTCAAGTCCTCAACCTCTCACAGCCTGATTTCCAATGTAACTTGTTCTTTGTTGTTGATATTGCTTTAAATTCCAGCAGAAGCTGCTTTGTCTGTGACTCTGGTACATCATCCCACTGCCTCCCATTTCCTCCCACTTGAGGTTTGTTTCTAATGCTTTTTACCAAGCTCACCCATCCTCTTCTATTTAATAACAAGCTGTTAATTCTAACCTAAACTAGCTAGGTCACCCTCAATGACCGTATTATTTAATTGACAAAAGCTTATTTACTTGCCTGTTCTGCCTGGCTCAGCTGAGACAGGCTTCCCATTAATAATAGTAAAGCTATCTTGTTGGTCACCTTTACATTTCTCTTTGCATCTTTTCTTTACATCTTTTCTTTACCACACAGTGAACCAGTCAGTGGGTTCTGTGCTCATAACGCTACCCATTGTGGTAACCAATGTTACCTCATTGCTTCATTCTACTCTCTATCCATCTACATTCAGCTTTATTTTCATGTCTTACACTTCATTGAAGGTTCCTCCTGTAAGTTATTTTCTCCTATATTTTCTACTTTGGAGTTCCCTGTATTTCTCCAATATGCCACAGGATTCAGCA
>VYZV01041667.1:650-48894 GCA_013401275.1 Pandion haliaetus | reverse complement strand
CCTCAAGCCCCATCCCCTGTTCCCCTGCGCCGCCGGGGGGAGGAGGGAGAAAGTACCGGGAATGGAGCTGAGCCGGGAAGGCGGGAGGGGTGGGGGGAAGGTGTTCTGATGTTTGGTTTCCCTTCCCAATACCCTTGTGTGTTTGATTTGATTTGATTTGTAGTAAATGAAATTGCTTTTGTTTCTTCCCCAAGTTGAGCCTGTCTTTTGCCCGTGACCATAAGTGGGGAGTGATCCCTCCCAGTCCTTGTCTCGACCCACGAGCCTGCCTTTGGATTTTCTCCTCATCCCAACGTGGCCAGGCGAGGGGGTTGGGGGGTGAGCGAGCAGCTTCGTGGTGCTTTGTTACCGGCTGAGCTGAAACCACGACAGTGAGCAACAAGTTGAACATGAGCCAGCAAAGTGCCCTTGCAGCAAAGAAGGTAGATGTTATCCTGGGCTGCATTATGAAAAGCATTGCCAGCAGGTCAAGGGACATGATCCTTCCCCTCTACTCAGCACTGGTGAGGCCACCTCTGGAGTCTTATGTTTAGTTCTGGCCTCCTCAGAACAAGAGACACACAGACATACTGGAGAGAGTTCAGTGAAGGGTCATGAAGGTGATTAAGGGCCTGGACTCTCTCTTCTGTGAGGAAAGTATGAGACCTGGGACTGCTTAGCCAAGAGAGGAGAAGGCTCAGAGGGGATTTATTAATGTATATAAATACCTAAAGGCAGGGTACAAAGAGGACGGAGCCAGGCTCTTTTCAGTGATGCCCAGTGACAGGACCAGAGGCAGTCAGCACAGAGATACAGGAGGTTCCAGCTGAACTTAAGGAAACACTTTTTCACTGTGAGGATGACTAAGCACTGGAACAGGTTTCCCAGGGAGGTTGTGAAATTTCACTCATTGATCTAGTCAAACGCCGTCTGGACACAGTCCTGGGCAACTGGCTCTAGGTGGCTCTGCCTGAGTGGGGTGTTGGACCAGATGACCTCCACAGATCCCTTCCAACTTCAACCATTCTGTGATTCTGTGATAGAGGAATAATGTGAAATCAGCTAAATCCTACCCTTAATGATCAGATACCAATTTAAATCTGAGTGTGTCAAGGAGATGAACAAACTGACCTCACTCAAGAACTGGAGGCAGCAGAACTGTACCAAGGCAGCCTGACTTTTGAGCCCCTCCAAAATTTGCAGTAAAGGCGTAATGGCAAGCAAGGACTGAAAAAAGAAGCTTGTCACTGCAGGTGGACTCAGACTGCATCTGAGCAGGTCACTCTAAACTTCTACACCAACCATGAGGCATAACATGCAGGGTGATGCAAAACATCCAGGGATCGTGGTAGGGATTCCTTAAAGCTATGAGAAGTCATTAGTCATAGAAAAGGCAGCAAAGCATTTTCAGCTCAAAGGGAAGACAAACATTCCTCAGTTCACAGTCTCAGCTTCGGCACTTTTCTTCTTTTCTCATTACTCTGGAGTTCTCTTTCCGTGGGAAAAGAAAATGAAGGAATCTCAAGGCTGTACAAAGACAGCTGTTGAAAGCACAACCACTCTTTGATCAAGGTCCCCACTGTTGCCCCTTTTCCAGGAGCCGCACAGCCTGGGCACCATACCGCAACCATTTCTTCATGCCTGGGACCAATACAGTCATGCCTAACTTCAAAGATAAATGTCACTACTGACAAAAGTCACTAGTGATTAAGAATTAAGTTTTTTTGTTTTTTGGTTTTTTTGCCATGGAACAATTCTCCCAAGCCAGAAAGATATAATCAGGAAAAACTTTTGTTTGGTTGGGGTTTTTTTTAAGTTTTGCTCTAAAACTGTGCGTATCCTCTTGTCTTACTGTAAACAGATGTCTTCTACCATTTCCCACTACTTTTTTTCCAAAGTTAAAAAGAAAAAAAGTCACCATAGGTCATTTTGTATTTTTAAAGGTAACCTATATTTCCAGCTCTTGTCCATAAACTGTATACCACCCAATTTTTAAATATATATTCCCTCAGATGAAGGCTAAATCCTGAGCTGGTAACACACTGTTTTCAGGACTTACTCATATAAGTCTCAGCTAGGCAAGGCTTGATTTACCTTCTCTTTGTTGGTATCTAGATTTAAATACATGGAAAATGAGTTACTGGAAGTACACAATGTCATAGTCTGTTAAATGGAAATATGTCCATTGCTTTGAGGATTTTTATGTTGGTCTGAAGCCTACTGAAATAAATTAAGGGGGTTTAAGCTATGTATTACTATAACTTCAGGAAAAAAATATTAAAAAAATTATAAATAAGCTATTGGTTTTTCCTTCACAAGCTAGCTAACACACATAAAAGGCTGCATTTGTTGTCATCTAATTACAGCACATCAGGGATAATGTAGCATTTTTGAGAACTGTTCCATAATTCTGGTCATGTCTCATAAAACTGTCTCATAAAAGCCAGAAATAATCCTCTCAAATAAATAAAAGAGAAATGACAATGTCTGAGGGGCATGAAATGAAAAAAGAAAAAAAAAAGGTAATAGGGATGGATAATTGATGACATTTGGAGGTATGATGGACAATATTTATAATGCACAAAACCAGTTTTATTAGAAATAAAAGTTGTCCCAGTCTCTATTAAAATGAGAAAAGGGTTTTTTTCCTTCATCTTTACAGGACAGCTGTATATCTGAGGACCTATATCAGTGTTTCATTTCAGCCTTGGAGCTCTCGATGGTGAAGATTTCACCTGCTCCTGGCTTCTCAGCAGGGACTAGACTTGGAGAGACTTCCATGCTGGGCTGGAGCATGAATCAAAGTACAGCTATAGGATGGGACATGAGATTGCTCAGGGCACTGGTGTGTTGCCATGAATGCTGGCTTTGTACATGCTACCCAGGAGGGAGCTGTGTGGAGGGGAAGCAGAATGTGATATGACCAGTGCTGCACCTGCTACGGAGGACATGTTTAAAGTAAAGGCGACCTTCTCCACTTATTTAATCATTGGCTCTAGCCTTGTACACTCTTGCAATAAAATCAACATAGTCTCAGTAGCTCTAGAAAGGAAAATGAAAAGAAAACAAACCAGAGGGGTTGTGTGTGTGTGTGTTTAACTAGATGTCTTCCCTCTCAGTGAGATGGGTGAACTTGTCTGAAATGTGGTTTAATTCCAAATTTACATCATATTAAATCACTAAGGAGGCTCAGTCAGATTTTCGCAGTCATGCCAGTGCTTAAGTGAAAAGAGAAAACTGCCAGAATGCTCCTGTGTTGCTGTTAGTTTCTAATGGAGAGTGAGGAAGTACCATCTGCTTTTTACTATTTTCAGGCATTGCTCAATAGTGAAAAAGCTTTGTCAGCACACAGATCTTGAAGTATAAGGGACAAGGTTACTGGAGCTATGCCGAGGTACTGTGCTTTCTGAAAAATCAGGGTCTTCTGCATCAACAAGTTGAGCACATGGAGACATAAAATTATCTGTCACAGTATTGGACCTGCTTCGAAACACATTCATCTTGGCCACTAAGTGTTGTCTGTGACAAGCCAGAGAAAAGCACATAGTTCCTAGGGTAGGGGGGCTGTCACCAAATTATTATATGATGTATATTTACTGGTAGGACATTTTTTGTATATTCTGTATTCATATTAACTTAGCCAGCAGTTATCAGCAATGTCTGTGCTAATACATTAAACCATGCCGTTAACCATTACCTGACCTCAAGGTAAATTACATGCTCTCACCATGACTACATTATTAAATTCTCTAGGCCTTCAGGTAGAGTAGTTGTACTCAAATTGTATGTTGGGTAGAGTCCCTGGTCTAGCCTAACGACTGCACTGTGCCAGGGAGTGCCAAATGACCCTGGCCAACAGGGTACCAAACAGTTATAGCAATTTACCAGTGTCCAGCCTGGGTTGCAGTGCTTAGACCCTTGCCCTGACATCTTTAATTTGCTAACATAGGTGTACCTGTACTGTTTGTTCTCTGTAATTGCCCTTTGTAGTTTTTCATTTGACCAATTTCCACTTAAAGCAAGATTTTTTGTGCCAGTCCCCAGGTCCATGATCTTTGTCTCTGGTTCCATTCATTGTTATTCCACTATCTATTAACCCTTTTTCAAGGTATTCAAGCCATCTAAAGTGTCTCTCCAGTTCTACACCATACTGAGCATGCCTCTGAAAAATGCATCTTCAGTAACTGTCCTTAGTGCACAACTACTTTGTGTGGCAAAACATTTAGTGAAAAGGTTAATTACTGATTGGTCCAGGGCTGATGCACTAGTAATGTGACTCCTCTTGCTAATTCTCCTTTCAGAATAACCGCTTTCAATCATCCCTTTACTCTTTTCATCGACTGCCTGTAATTCACCTAAGAAACAGCTGCGCCCAAGCTGTCTCGGCGAGAATCTGCCCATGTCATTTTTCCTAACATGAAGGATCACCCATGAGTTTTTCTTCACTCCTGTCAGGATGCTTTTGAGCCACACACTGTGCCTTTGCCATTGACAGTTTTCTGCTCTAAGGACTTGTTCTGATGGTGGAATTAATGATTCTTTTTCACAGTAATCCCTCTCCAAGCAATGTAAATGCACATGTTTCCCCCCCAGACACATTTTCCCCCTGAAAATCCCATTTTCTGTTCACTTTCAATGCCTTCAGTCTATGATCCTTATTCCTCTGTGGACTCCAGATCATTGCCTGCCTGCTCCATGATAATATATGTTGTCTTCTTTGTTCACATGTTTTTTTGTAGAAGATGCAACGGCAGAAAGGGAGGCAACAAAATTAGGAAGAAGACATGGAAAATACAGGTAGCATTAATGGCAATTCCATGCTTTAGGAGTACAGTTCAGGTTTTCCAAAAAATTTCAGAGATACAGTTAGAAATCAAGATTTAAACAAGATGCCTTCCTAGGACTTTCAAAACCACTTAAATGTCAGTTAAATCCTGAAGCTGTTTTTCTGAAGCACATGTTAGTTTTATTTGAGAAGTGTTTTGGAGCTGGGGGTGGGTGCAGTGGATGTTTTGTGAACTCTTCTGTTAGCAGGTCAGAATTTCATTTATCTAACTTCAATCATCTAAAACTTAGTCATCTAGTCTAACATAGTCATCAAGCTCCTTCATAATCAGTGGAAAGACACAGGCATCTTTAAAAGATGACTCATTGCCCTTTGGACAGTTATTTTACTATGGACTGACTCTGAGGAAATCTGTCTCTCCCTTGGACTTCAAAGTGAATTTACATGACTGGCCTAATTTTCAATGGCTAAAATCAGGTGGGATGAATCCTGTTTTCCATACCAGTTCCATGGTTGCTTTTAGCTGTGGGAAACTGATCTTAGAGATCAGCTTATTTCTTCCTGCTCTTATTATCTAATTTGGCTAAGTATTTCAGTAAACCCTACAAGTTTGCCATCAAGCATGAATATGCCTAAGCTATGTTTAAAATGTTTGAGTCAACACAATGCTGAAGCTAATGCAGGCCACATTTAAAATGGGAAACATCAGGAGTTTATATTCCTTAATGCACACATCCTAAAATTTTCTGCAAAAAAAAAAAGTGATTGATATTATTGTCCATATAGTGATGTTAACTGATAAGATTTTTTACTGCTAATGTACAAAGATGGTAGTTTGTCACTAACTGAAAATGTGTTTTTAATGTGAAACTGCATTATTGCCTAAGGCCTAGTTATGTTCAATTACTGACATAATGGAAGTTCAGTGACACAGTCACTGATTTCACATGCTCCTCGTATAACAGCCTGTCACAGGAGTAGGAGTCTGGCCATGGATGTTACAGTCCAGTGCAGCAGCTACTGGATAATTTTTCTGTTCTTCTGGTGAGACTGTGCTTTGACTGAAACTTTAACATTAGTCATCCTTTTAGCATAAAGATGCCTTGACAGGCAGTCAGACTGACAGAATATGTAAAGAAGTAGAGGGGGTAAGGAAAACAATTTTTTTGCCAAAGTATGTCATCAGCAAAGCTCAGAAATTTCTTCAGAATAACAAGGAAGAAAACTTACGAAAGGCTGACAACAGATACTCTCCCTTCAATCACTGGAAAGTAAAAATAAGGGTAACCAAGACAGTACTTTTATGGAAAACAAAAACCCACACACACACCTGGAATAGAAAAGATACCTCTAAGTAACTGATCTGGACACTTTTACTTCAATTTCTAAGCTTCCTGTAACTGCTAATCTATTTAAGCACCCCTTTAATAACATTTTCCCTACTGTAAAGATGGGAAAATAGAAAGCAAAAAAGAGTCATGCCATGACCAAGGTTATAGAAGAAGTCTGTGGCAGATTAAAGAATTAATCAAGGTCCCTTGACTTGTAGGCTAACATAATTTTTCAAAATACCAGCCAACTCCCACCAAAGAAATGAAAAAAAAAAAAAAAAAAGCAACCGAAAAACAAAAACCCAAGATTTTTTTTAATATCACAGGGCTTGAGTTGTGAGGAACATTCTTCACCACCAACTAAAGAAAAAACACCAAGGCCTCATTTTACACAACTTCAGTGCTGAGGATCTTGAAATGAACAGTCATTTTGAAGAGCCGGCACAACCGATGTAATCACTCATAAGTTGTGTGCCATGTTTTCACTAGCTTCATACACAGGCAGGCACATTTTTTTGCCGACAGCTTTATGGAACTGACAGCTTCTCTGTCAGCAATATGCTGCTTCGTGCATGTAACTTGGCAAACAGATAGCCCCTTTTACCAGAAACAGTATGTGAGATGATATAATTTCTGTATAAAAATGTCTTCTTCTAAAGGAGGCTCTGGCAAGTGCAATACCTTCCCTAATAAATATTTTAGAGCATGTTTTTTAATGCTGAGTCCGTTCCAATCCTGCATTCCCTTATCCATAAACACCATAGATAAAGCATTGTAGAACAGCCTTTTTTTTCTTTGCTCTAGCAGGCTGCAGAAGAAAGACAACATTATGAATCTCCTCCTTGCTTTGACACTCAGTTTTGCATTTAAAGGCAAGATTTCTGCCGGGGAGATGTATCCGACAAGCAGAGGCTACCCAGCTGGAGACTGTGGAAGACTGCTGTAGGGATGACTCCACAGGGTGCTCCTCCAGCCTTCTAGTAAGAACGGCCGGAGGTGTAACAGGAGCAATGTCGACATGGATGGGGAATTTGTTGTAACATGTGTATCAGTCTGAGTTAAAACCATGGGTCTCTTCAGCTTTGTGGAGCAAACCTAGGAAAAGAGCATTGCAAAAGTCATTTAAGCAAATTGAAACTTTTATTCTGTAATCTGCATTGGCTCTGCTGTGGAAGCCAGAACTGTGCTCTTGCTCTAAAACATGGGAAGGGGATCAGAGAGAGGGACAGTTGGTTAATATGAGTGGATTATCGCTTTAACAGTTTCAATGTGCTGGTCAGGTCCTTCTCCACACAGTAAAAGAAAAGTAAATACAGAAACAAATATCTACTTTTCACAAGTCTGATGAAGAGTGTATAAGACAAGCTCAATATCCCGTGCTTCAGGATACAGCAATGATATCTGCTTGGTGTCTTTTGCCTGTGTTTAATTTCTCTGCCACCATATACATCCGAAGCAAGGACTTTTACCAGTGTTTTTTTAATCAGACACATGTAGAGGTGGAAGGATCACCTAGTCCATCTCCAGATGCTGAATGGGATCAAACACCCTGACTTCATTCTTGATAGATGCATGTCTGACACGTTTTTAAAAGTCCCCAATAATAGGCATTCCTCCATTGTTCTAGGTAGCTGTCCCAAGTGTTAAGGATCAGACTCATTTCACATAACTTTGTACATGAATAAGATAGGCCTTGATGGCTCAGCCAGTCCTTCTGGGTTCTTTTTATAGTCAGTGGGAGGAACAGAGATGTGGAAGGCATGATTCATCTAACTAGCTTCAGATGTCTGCTCTGGCGTGAGACTAATCATGTTCTTTATGCATCTCCTATTGAACAGATGTTTCTAGATGACCAGCTAAAGTGGAGACAAGTGTATCTGTTAGTTGACTGCCACCTTCATCATCCACATAGCTACAACATCTTTTCTCAGAACCTATTCTACATGTCCCAAAACCAGACACTCTAACCCAAAGGGGTTCATGGTACTGGCAGTCTAGTACTTACCTAAAATATAGCCAAAAAATGAGATATTATGTATTTATTTAAACAGTAAAAGCATCACATTTTGAATTCATATGCAGACTGGAATTCACTGTCACCTCCAGGTCCTCTTGTGTTTTATTTGCAATTAATCAGTTACTTGTGTATTAAATTTCATTTTTAAATTAGCCTTCTTTATTTCAGTTTCTTAAAAATAAGAATTGCAGTATTATGTTTTAATTCTGTTTGATATGGTAGTAATTTTTAATTTATTAAGATCCAGACTAATTTATTCTTATTCATTCCTATTCTTGTTCTTATTCTTATTCTTTATATGTTTATTCAATTCAAAGCTGGAAAATTAAGTTGGTATAGAAGACATCAAATACAATGAGTTATGCCTAGCAACATGTCAATGTAAATTGTACTGTAAGCCCTGTCTCCTTGCTTACACCACCAACTTGGAATATACTTTCAGGTTTGATTCAAATGTTCATTTTGAAAATGACAAATGAGTATGAAAACATTTGCACGGACATAGGGACATTCAGTTCTTAGAACCCACAGCTACAAAAGCACTGAGTGGTCAAAATTACAAAAAATTGTATTCCATTTTCTCTGGGAGATACGTATCTTAGACTGCCCAATTTATTTTTATGCACTGCAACATTTATTACTATAGTAACAACATACAGCTCTCTAATTTGCTTGATTGCAGTCTGAGAATCAGAGGAAAAAGCAGATTGGTGAAATTTTCAGTAAGATATGAATCTTTCTACTTAAAAAATTGTCCAAGAAGGAACATTCAGTTCTCTGTTGTTGCTATACAAAAATGAAGCCATTTTATTTTTCATCCTTTGCAAGACCTGATGAAAGAAAAAACAAACTCTTTCTGCTTTCTTTTAGCTTCTATTCATTCTAGTTTTGTCACTCTGAGTATGGAATTTTCAAAAAAAGTAGTACTTCAATATTTCCTGATACATCAAGTTTTCAGATGAATCACTCCTTTCCCAGCATGGATGTCTTCGATCCACTGTTCTTTATTTCATCTTGTTTTATTTTATTTTATCTTGTATTTGTTGAAACACCAGTACCTCTGAAATTCAAGGTGCCATTTAAATTTGTTTTCTCTTCAAACTCTACATCTAAAGATCCAGAAATTTTCTCATCTTGTTACTATGCAATGATCCTGGGTTAACAGAAGTGGACTTACCAAGTTTTTGCCACATCCTTTGCTTTATTTTTAACCTTATATAGAACAAATGCAGTTTGAATATTTATTCTCCTGTGCTTTCAAAAGGGTTGAGAGATTAGGCTTCTGCTGGCTAATTTGAACATCCTGAATGCTTGGCACATAATCTATGTTTGCCAAGGAGGGCAGCAATGGCAAATCTTGTTTCTGTCCAAATTTCCATTGCAGCAATAGAAATTTGTACAGAAACAAGATTTGCCATTGCTGCCAGACTTGACACTGATTTCTCTAGGTCAGCACCTGTGGTCCAAATGTCTCCTGTAGTTACAGACACCCAGAGAAATGCCCAGAGACTAATTCCTCCCCCTTTTTCTTTACCTATATTTCTTTTTAGGAGCCTGTAGCAGAACTGCAGAAGAAACATAGACAGGTTCTTGATTTAGCTGCTCAAAGGGGCTGGCATGGTGTCACAAAGGGTTTTGGCAATCTGTGGACCCAGTTTAGCTCTGCCAAGGGAATCCTCACCATGCACGAGCTGGTTCTCATTAATGCCAGTGGAAATTGCAGAGATAGCAATCAAAATACAGAAAGGCAGGTCTTTCTGCTAGTTGCTCTGTGTACCAGGTTGCAGATGCTACATATCTTCAAACTGTCAAGTGAATGCATCTTTTATTATTTCCTGCTTACAGTCATTTTCAGGCAAAATTAACTTTCCACATCTACAAAGATCTTGGTCAAAATACAGCCACTTCCACCTTCATTTTAAAGCACAGAGACCATTTTTTCCCTACTAAAGCTCAAATCTCTTTTGGTGAATCTGTGCTATTCAGACTTCTTGATTCAGAAAGCCATGTTATATGTTATTTTTCACTATAATACAATTCAATATCAATATAATGTGAGATACTGTTATTCTGGGAATGTAAAGCAGGAAATGAATTATATTTTACTTGAGAAGAATGCATTTTTGATAGAAAAAAGAACTTGCCTAGAGGTGTTATTATGTCTGCTGAAACCGAAATGCTATTCAGTTACCCTTAAAGCAGCATAATATGCACACAGCAAAAATTATAAAGCAGAAACTCTGTCACTTACTCTGTAGTGTAATTCATTTGCAGTATCCACATTCTCCAAAGTCATTATACACTTGATAATAGAATGCTCAAAACCAAACACATGATATTTTTTTTCTACAGCCTATTATGGCTGACATCAAAAGAGTCAGGAAAACAGAAAACACATACAATTTGAGTAAACTAATTTGAATGCACTCCATCTGTTCAATGATCAAAAAAATGTGTGGGATTGATGAGGCTTTTTTCTTTTTTAGTTTTCCTTTTCACACTTTCAAGGGTGATTTATGTTATGATTTCCATACTAATAGCCATGTACTTTTTGAATGAACTCATAAGAGATCAGCTGAAAAACAAGGAGAGAAATAACAACATCTACATGAAAGTGCAGAGGTCATATGACTTCATGCTGAGCAATATATAAACTGATACTCCACCAAACAAATTGTCAGCACCTTCTGGCAAACTCCTATAGGTGTAAAGGCATCATGTCATGAAGAAGAAAGTCAGAGCTGCTAATGTATTGGATCCAGAAAATAGACGTCCTCACCATTTTCTCCAGTTTTCAGATTGCCCGGTGCCAATGGATTAAGGAGTTTACTCAAAAACTGAGTTTTAATGACCTCCTGCTGTATAATCTAATCTAGATGCTTGGGTTGCGGTTATAGTAAATGGAATAAGGTACATGCCTATAGGCATCACTTTGGCCCACTATGAAACTGATAGACAAGACAGGTATGATGTACCAGTATCTGTTGCCACCCTGTTCTATACTATAAGATTATAATGTACTATATGCTATACTATAGGTGTATAGGATTCTACCATTGGTGTGGATAAGTCCCCAAATACTTAAGGAGATAAGGAGACGAGGTGAAATCAAGCCTTTGTTTAGCAAGTGGGGAAAATAAGATCTGTATCTTAAACCAAGTTTTGGTTTTGTTTTGTGGTGGGGTATTTGGCTTTTTTTTTTAACACCAAGCATACCCATTACAAAGAGGTAAAATATCACTGGTTTGAACATGCAAAGGCACAATGAAAGTCTGCAGCTTGTTGGATGTCCTGGGAAGGGTTATTCTCCCCTTAACTCATAACACAAGAGAGAAGGATAGTTCAGGATATGATGCATGTGTCCTAATTTAATCCTTTAAAAGGTAGAAGTCCAATTTTAAGACAGTTGCTGCCTTTGACATCCATGGAAGGAACACACTGACCTCCAGGGAACCATACAAAAATTAATCAGATGAGCAAGCTCTGGGGGAAACTGCTTCCAGCGACAGGAGAGCAGAGGGTGACCAGCTATCTCAGAGGCAGACATCTGGTCCCTTGGACTCTACGCCTTTGACAGGGAAAAAACAGAGGAAGGAGTTTAAAATCTGTTCCATACTTCTTCCAGGAAAAAGAATTCCTTTCACTGGGATTTTATATGGTCTTTTAATTAATAACAAAATATCATGCAGTTTTGTACATGAAGGCCCAACCCAAAGCTAAGTAACGCTCATGAGAATTTTGGAAGATGTTCTTCCAAAAGCATGGACATACATTTTTCTGTATAATTACATTAAATATGAACTGATTAGGTGCCGAAACAAATTCACAAGTGTGAACCACTCAGAAAAGCTGCTCTTTTAATATTAATTAGTTTTACATGGGTAACTGTAAATTCTTTAGTAAACTGAATAATCCTGTTGGAGAAACAAAAATCAAGACAGAGAGAGAAAGAGTAAACGTCCGTACTATATTCTTTAGCTGAGAGGAAAGGAAAGGGACTTTCAGTGTATGCTGTACAGGGAGTTAAAAATAAGCTGTATGCTAGCTATTACCCCTTGATAGTTGCTTTGGATACCAAGGACCATTACTCTGTCTGTTGGTGTGATGTGAGAAATCGAATTAAGATTTCATGAACATAGTTTAATACTCAAGGGAGCCTAATAAATATGCATAAGTTAGGAGCAGTAGTTTTAATAAGTTAATTACATTACATAGAAGCATTTTATTGTGTCTTTTAAAATCCAAGTGGTATTCAGTTACCCATAAAGTAGTGTTGGCTGATAAAACCAAAAATGTTTAACTATATACTACTTTGTTGTTTAATGCAATGAGAATATACTGCTTCTTCAGTGTTTTATGTAAATGGTGACTATTAATAAATCTGAGTTTGCTTTCTTTTCAAGGAGTTCTTTAAAATACTTATATATTTATATTTAATTAATTTTATGGGAGGGACAGACCCTTAGCTGGACATCACTACCTTTTCTCTACTGAAGACATAAAGCTAGCTATGCTATTTTACTTTAGGTGAAATTTCTGAATGTTTTAAAACATTTAAGTCTCTGAAGACAAAACTGTATCTTAAAAAGGGGCAGCACTGCAGGCTTCCTCTGCAGTCTCTAAAAATCCATGTTCAAGGACTTATCTATACATACAGTCTCTTTTGCAGTTTCCCACATGAATTTAATCTGAAAATTAGAAGATGATTTTTAAAGAACAGGGCAGAGAGTTTCTGGAAAACTCAATCTTGTTGTGAGAAATTGAAAATAGGATCTTAGAAAGTGTTAATGAATCTCCTGTATAGAAAATCTTTTCTTGATCTCAAAAATTCTAGGTACCCAAATTCTTTACATATAGATTTTTGAACTTTGGTTCTTTGTATAGTAGATGTAAACCATCTGAGATATGGGATTATGGAAAATGATTGTGAGATTCATGTTGTCTCCTCATAGCATGTATCTGGTCTAAGCTGTCTCAGTAACCTGGAGGGGAGCTCAGACACCTAACTCATATATGGAGGTCTAGACTGCAACACCTAAATTTAGGTGTCTGAGTCCGGAGCTTTCAGTTAAGAGGACATAAATGGCATACCTAAAATAGAAAACATAGCTCCTGCAATTAGTGATATGTCCCTCTTTTTCCATGAAGATATTTCCTTTCAGTCTCAGTTAAAGGTCGTAGAATTTTAGAGTCTGGACAACTCAATCATAGCTTTTAAAGGCTAAAGGAAGAAAAAGAAAATTATGGATTGGGGGATTTCCTCTAAAACTTTATTAGATTCGATAATATCTGAGGGATAATAATTTAAAGGAACAGTTGCTGCAAACAAATGGTAAAAGCTAAACTGCATATTGTGTTCATTTAATAAAATGCTGTGGCTTTTTTAGTCACACAGCATCTTCTGCTACAGTTTTTGTCTGTGAAGATTGCTTGAAACCAGACAGCAGACCATTTTAATATTCACTCAGAATCAGAAGGGTAGGGTCTCTTTTTTTAAAAACACTAGGCAAATGGATGTGGAGGAACATGCTGGTGACAGACTGTGTGAAAAGGAGCAGGAATATATCAGGGTCTGATTGAGCTCCATCACTCTTAAAATGGAATAACGTGCAATAGCTCTTTGGCAGTAGCAATGGGCTATTTTAAAGAGCTGTCTGACAGTAACCACAAGGCCATATTAATTTTTCTGACACCTGAAAGCATTGGACCATAACATGATGACTTAATACTCATTAGACTCTCGTCTACACCACCTTTGATGTGATACAGGACTGTGTAACAAAGAATAAATACACTTAGATATATTAATGTTCCTAATTTCTAGGACAGAAGTGTAAATTCTATTCCCCGACCCTTTTTGAAGCTTTTTTTTCCTGACTGCAACATGAAGATGAGTAAGTGTACAATACTGGCTTTTAGCCAAGAAGTGGTGGTTGACCATGCATAAGCTGCTTATCAGTTGTGGTGTGAAGTGAAACAGATGAGTTAATAAAGTTTCAGAGTCCCTTGCAGTTGTCCCCTGAGAAGAAGCAGCTCCCTGCCAATCGGTGGTAAGTCTTCGTAATACCCAAACTTATTAGTGGCAATCACCTTCTAATTCTATAATATACTGACAAGTTCAAACCACAATGTTATGCAGCTTCTGTGCTGAGATGCAAATGACAGTACCACATGCCCAAGTATAGAACAGGACTTGCTGGGAACTGGTGGGCAGAACTCATGTGAAAATTGTGTTTTCTTTTTTAAAAGATCTGTTTGGCTTCCTTAATAGTTAATGGAGAGAGAGAGGTATTTTTAGGACATTTTATTTAATCTATTTTAGATGTTTATTTGGCAAGGAGTGAGTTGGTCCTACAATCCACTGACTATATTGACTAAATCTCCACTGTCTATAGAGGAAGTCAAAGATACTTGGTCATATATAGGTACCTACGCTATAAATATCTACACTTTGTCATATAAACCCCACACTTCATATTCAAAATCAGCCAGTTATCTGGTTCCCAAAGAGTCAGGCTTTACAGCAGGCAGAAAGCAGCAGACAGCGATCAACGGCAGCCTTCACATTAACAGAAACAGTTCCTTAAGTGATTGCACTTCCACCAGGCAACTACCATGAGCAGATAAAAGTTTCCTTTGGGGCATGTCCAGAACCATGTACATTTTGATGGCACTGAGCAGCTAAGTGTGTAACTCATAATGCAGTTAAGAGACATACAGAAAGCTTTTGCAATGATTGCAGTCTCAGCAAATTGAAGCGTTTTGTTTTTTCCTTTTTATCCACTAACTCATGGTCAGAGATTTTAAGTCTGTCTCCCAGCCAAGGAGAGCTAAACCCACATAAACCTGTCCTAACCATTAGGCTGCACTCTGGTGGGGTTCTATAATCCTCCTGCCATTTTTTTTTTTTTTTGTTTTGAATGCTAATTATCAGTTACCTGAGCTTGAGAAAGGAATAGGATTTGTTGTTAGCTGAGGTACCTGGGAGACAGGGAGCTGCATTTACACCACGCTCTGATGAATGCATACATTACTTATATTAATTGGAAGTGGGACTGAAGTCTAGCTCCCTTCTGTCCAGTAAGTGACTAGCCTCTGGTGTTCAAAATTACATTTATTAATCTCTCTCTTTTTCTGTGGTCCGATTCATACTGAATTATTTCATGCAAAGAGGAGCACCTTAAAGAGAGAGCGAAAACATCTGCTTCCTCTGTACTAGACAAGTCCACAGCAGCTGTACCCTGTGGACACACGTAGGTTTAATCTCTGGAAGTACACCGAGGTTTCTCGCTGTTGAGGGGGAGGTTCTGCTGAGCACCCTCCCAGGTAAACGGTGGCAGCACTTCCTCCATGGAAGAAAAGATTCCTGTGTATTTTTGGTTTGGGGTTTTTTTTTTATTTTATTATGTTTTTAAATGTAAACAAAGAAACCAAGTTATTTAATTCCAGGAGTGTGCATAAAGCTGTGAATTCCCTATGAAGAAAAGGCGGCTCCCCACAGTTCAGAATAAAATACTGAAATCTTCCAGAGTTGCAGAACTCAAGATACAACCCCATCTTTTTTCATTACTTATTGCCCAGCCTGCACAGTTTCCTATGCACACACCTGGCTGTTTCACCTCTCCTTCTTCTGCAGCTCCAGTTTGGATGCCTTGTATCCTGCTTAGCAGCTTGGCACCTGAAGGCACTGTAACAAGTAGCACTGTGACACATTCGCCACCTTTACAGGTCTGACCCAAGGTGATTTATTAAGTCTCACATAAGAAGTGCGCAGTGGATGACAGGGTTGAATTTGTCTCCTGTATCTTAATGTAATATCTTATCTACTGGATTATCCTTTCTCTGAAGGTTTAACTTCTGAAAATCTTGACAACCAGATGCTCTTCAGTTACATTTTAATGTCTCAGGATTCAGTCATGCACATATCGCTCAGGTCAAATTCTGATTTGTGTGATCAAAGACAATTATTTTTCATTTTATGCTTCATAGGTAGGCACTTTGTAATGTGAAATGTAACTTAACTGTCCTGCTTGATGTATTGATGGTTTATTACTTATTTTGACATGAAAAGATTATTATTTTCCTAAAACATGTTTCATATTCAATAAAATGGAATTATTTGTTTCCTGTTTTTTCCCTTATTTTCTTGGGTTTTAAACATAACATGCAAGGGAAGTGTCATTCTGGTTACTGAGGCTTGAAAGAGAAGAGCGGTACCTCCCACAAAGCTCAAGAGAAAGTAAGTTTGAATAGCAGTAGTGCTTACTGTCCGTCGATGGAAATAAAGGTAGCTGAGCAGGACTATTTGGAATGTCTCAAAAAAATAGTTTACTTGCATTTTATATTTTATGATTTGTGGGAGAGTTTAGTCCTCAAAACCCAGGGACACGCTACACTTAACAGAATAGTATGTTTACCATTGTAAGTCTGAACAAACCAACTACCCCTGCATGGAGTTAGTCAAACTAACTGAATTACAGAGCTTGTAACCTTAAAGTACCAAAACCCTAAATCAGAGGCAGGGGAAAGGGAGATACTGTTCTAAGGTACATAGTCTGTTGTATTTTTGCTAAGCAGCAAAGATGTTAGGCAGATGATGGCAATGGGTAGCTACTGAGAAAGCTTACAAAGAGTTATGGCTAGCTGTGGTGGGTTAGCAGGCAGCCCTACCTACAGGGTCAGATGCAGCTAAATACCATCCTGCTCATCTGCAGACCAGTGAGAAACCTCCAGAATTTGACACAACAACCTGCAAAAGGTGTTACAAAGGAGGTGGAGGTTAGTCAGTTGTTCTTTTATACACCTCATCAGAAAATTAAAGTTTTAAATTATTGCTGCTGTATTCTGGGAAAGGGTTAGTTCCTTCCTGTATGCTCTTTTTTCTCCCTTCTTCTTCTGTCCTATCTCCCTCAAAGAAATGTTTTGTCAAGACAGTTGATTCATAATTTGGGAGCGGAGCTCTTTTAGTATTCAGGGAGTTGGATTTAACTTCCAGATTTCTGGAGAGGGGTTCAAGCTGATATTTACAGAAAGCCCCTGGAAAATTAACTCAGTCATGCTGCTGCCAATGAAAAATGAAGGACTTACAAAAGGAGAGTCTGTTTACACCTAAATCAAAAACCATGATTTACAAAGGCTTAAGGATAGGAAAGATCATAAGTTGGTCTCATTTGTCCACTTCCACTTAGAACCATAATTTCATTCAATCACTTTTCCAAGGTGAAGAGAGCTCTTTGTGTCTTGGAATAGGCACTACTTTTGAAGAGTCTCTTTTCAAAACCTGGAGAAATTGCTGCCATGTTCAGAAGGAAGCTGGGGTGAGGCAAGAGAATAGTTAATTCACAGACTATTCTCCTTCATTATTAAAACTTAACTTTATTTGAATTTATCTTTGTCTTCCTACTGTTGGCCAATGCTAGGCTTTCCTGCACTAAGACCTCTTAGGAAACACATAGTCACTTTCATAAATCCTAATAGATGTGATTTCTATCTCAACAAATCTAAACACCAATACAAACCTGACTCAACAGAAATATCTGCAAGAAAGTGTAAACATTTATTTTAGAATAAAAAAACAGCCTCGGGATAAATTTGAATTTGTTTAATTGAGCAGCCCTCTCTTCCTGTCACAGATAGAGTGACGCAGGTCACTCATAAGAGAGAAGTAGCAATATGTTTATTGATATAAAACAGTGATTTAACAAAGTTTGATAGGAAATGTGACAGTGGTCTAACAAGATTCAGTGGCAAGGTACACTTGATTATTTACTGCATAGAAGACAGGGTCAGACAAATCTGTCAGGGAGACCTTCCCATTGAGTGACAAGGTTCAGAAAGGACCCCCTTGCTTTCTAAACTCCTTCTCAGAGGAGAGTTTAGGTGCAGCTGGATCCATTCCTAGTCCAAGACTTGGTCAGCAGTTTACGCCTAAAGGATTATATATGCACAATCAATCCTTTATATCATTTAGCTAAGATTTCAAAGTTTAGCGTGCTATTAATCACTTACCGAGAATCTGTTGCAGCAAGGAAACTCAATCTCAAGGAGTAACCTTGAGAGGCATCCCTACTCAAGGGGAGATCCTGGCGTGCAGCCCGCTGCCATGCAGGAGAGCTCAGTGGGCCCTGGACTGTCCAATATTTATGGAGTAAGATGATTGACTCATGGTCATATTTGCATACCGACTACAGATACTAGTTTCTTCCAAATTTGCCTTAAGTCGGACATTGACCAGCACTGTGGTTAGGTGGGTGCATTGTTCAAATTAGCCCTTGTCTCTTGTGTTGTTATCTGTCTCCCCTGAATCCACTTTGAGCCAGACGCATCCATCATGACCAGACGCATCCATTACGACAGCCACTGGTGGTTATCGCCTGAGCAGGTTACGGGAAATACAGGTCAGGTTGGGGGCAGGGGAAGCACACCGCCACACTTCTTTACTTAATATGCAAAAAGCAGCAGCTGAATTCCTAATGTGCCTAATTCTTCAGAAAATGAAATCAGTATTTGCTGTTCTCAGAACAAGCTAAATCCTTCCTTTGTCACCATTATTCCCCCGGTATCTATCAGATTGTCAGCAGATGTTTATGCCGTTCTCTCTGTAAGCTGGGATCTTTCTCTCTTATATATTGCTCAAAAACTGCCAACACCAAGAGAATATTACAGCCTTGTAGCTACTGCACAAAAAAAAAGTGATGCCAATGACTGATTCGGTGTCTATTTTAAGAACAGCAGACAGGCTCTCAGTTTCCTTTATGCAGTCCTCACACTAATAATCACAATAGTCTATAGGTCTTTACCTGTAGAAAGGCAGAAAGAAATCTGCCAATGTGAATATTAAAAAAAAAAAAAAAAAAGTCACCTTTTTAGGGTCTGCTAAGGCAGAAATACATGTTGCAGTGATGCCATTGGATACAGTGACCTGTCCTAATGAGCCATCCCACATAGAGTTCCTCGTTACCCTCACTCCTCCAGGACTTGGATATGGTCATGACAGTCACAAATCTGAAACTCTTGCTGAGGTTCTAGTTTGATGCATATGGACATCATTCATCAACTTATATATTAAATGATACTATGAATGATATCATTAATGAATCATCTTAAGTAATTTCCCAATCATATTTCCCTAAATTTGGTGTGTATGTAGAAATTAAAAAATGTTATTTGAAATTAGATTGAGCTTTGACTAATTTAAGGTAAAAGCTGCCTGTGATGGAGGTCTAAGTTACTTATAGTTACATATAGATTTATCTGAAGACTCCAGCTCTCAAAGACTCATTAACTAGCGGGAGGAAACTTGCCAGAATTCTCTCTATCCACAGGATTAAATCCCCAAATAATTTCAAGAAATACCCCTGTTCTTTTACAAATTAAAATACTAGATCCTGGCATGCTCACTTAGAAAAAGACAAAAAAACAAATGGATTCATTGCCAGAAGGAACAGGAAAGAAAATTTAAGAAGTAAAATGTATGTATGCCTTTCCTTACATCCCTTTTTCTACTGAAGTGGGGAACTGTTGGTGGAAAATTAGTGTGGATTATCTCAGCAAACTCTTAGATATTTGATAAACTGCTTCATAGAGGAATGATCTGAGTCTGGGTAGCAATTAGATAATCTGGTCAGTGACTGACTGCAATCCAGCTGCCAAGTGATTATGTGAATGCTATCACAGTGAGCCTTGTTTTAAAAAATTTTTCTTGGGCAAGTAGAGATCTGTCTCTTTCTTTCAAGCAATTGGGAATGTTCTTGTTACAAACATAAATGATTATTCATCCTCTGTGTGCTAGGCTTCCTAGGCTATTTTTGTATACTTATGAGTTGAGTTATTCCTCATTAGAGATGGACCTCATTTTGTAGACTAAAACACAGCAATTTAATTGTCTAAATATATATATCTACATGTGTGCAAAGTATCTAAGTGTTCATTATGGTCAATGAAGCTCTGATCAACACTATGGAGCTTAAAGAGCCGTTCCACTCCCCAGATGGAGGACGGTATATTAGGATGTAGCTTCTAGCACCTACCACAGCAGGTTGGTTTGGGTTTTCTGTAGGTCCCTTGGGGCTACCAGTGAGTCACGGCATGGATGACTCGGACATCCTAGGGCATCTCCAGTATCACTTGACACTTATGTTACCACAGCTGAATCAAGCTCTGCACTGACAGTAACGGGGGCCGGGACACAGAGTACACATGTAGACAAGATGCTGTTTATATAGAGAGGGTTCAGAAATACCACCTGTCTGCTTTCAGCTGGGAACATATTTGCAGACCATTAGCCTCTTTGGATTTGAAATGAACAATTTCCTTCTCCAACAGAACACAAAGAAAAGGTCACTCTGATTTTGAGGTAATGGCTGCTGTTATCTACAAGAGGGATGGGATGTGAGCACTGAAGGTATTGTTTTGTGTATTCCAGACCATAACCTTCAGATGGCACATTATTCTGAGAATCTATGACAGTGAGGGCTACAAGATTTCTCTTCTCTAATGAGTAGTGAAGGAAGGAAGGCTATGTAATAGATGAAAAAATATTTGAGACAAATAAGATGCTTAGAGAACATTTTTCCTACTCTCCCAGTCACTTTCTGGTTTTTGCTTTCTGGTTTTGTGGTTTTCTTTTTGGCAACTGCTCCTGTAATCTTATACTTAGCCCTAGCATCTAATTCTGTTCTCACTTCACCCTGCCTCACTTTTTTACTCTGGAGAAACAGCTAATCATGCTGCCAGGGATTTACAATTCATTATGTCTCTGTATCACAACAGGATGACTCTCAGGACAACTGGGTTTGATTTTTGCCTCCGACATTGAACTGTGGCATGTTTTGGTGTAAATCCCCTTTTGATTCTACCTTGGTCGGTTGAAAAGTCTCATTAAATCTAATTTACTTTGTGTCCATATTTCTCTTTCTACTCTTAGGTGAGATTTATTTATGTAAGGCAGGTTACCTGTCAAAGCCTGAACTACTCATCTTCAGTGGAGAGAAATAAAAACGGCAATAGGATGATTTCTCTAAATCTAAGATAAAAATTAGCCCCTTAGGTGCCTGGTTCTCTCCAGTGACTATAAAAAAGGGGAGACTACCATAAACTGAGAGATGTAACTCTTAAATATTTATGATTAGGCGAGGTGAATTGCATGTTTTATAAGTAGGACCTCAGGCAAAAATACTTTAAGTATGTTGTTTATTTAAGTGGCCTGAATGGAGAGCTCTCATGATAAAATTAATTGTGATCAATTAACGTATTAACCTAAATCACTCTGTAAAGCTTGAGGAAGCATAATAAATTGTGGTTTGTATTTAGCAGCAAAATGGAGGAGAAACAGAAAAACATACAAATGTGAAACTTATTTTTTGTCAGCTTTATTTTCCATCATTTATGCGGTCAATTTAAAAAGAACAACATAACACAGAAGTATTTTTATTTGGAGCATTTTTTTTTAAGTTTTTTTTGGTGCCTCAGCTGTGCTTCTCTCTCTGGTATTTGGTATTTTAATCTGTAGGATTTTCCCAATCTGTCTGTTACATTCAGAGTAAGAAGCCTGTATAAAACAAAAGAAAGAATACTTACTCTCTTGCAATTACAATCCTCTCATAACAGTCTTTTAAAGATATAAAATGTGTCTGTCAAAAAGAAAGTTGTACATTCATGTTTGCATCTACTGTGGCTAAAAGAAACAAACAAAAAGACTTAAATCTCAGCAAGAGGTGTTTCAGGTAATTATAAAGGTATTAGTTATAAAGCAAGAAGTATCTCCAGACAGATTGCAATATTCTCATTTCTGGATTTCATTAGGAGCAGACTGTATAAATATCTAAAATAATTCTTTATCTAAGCAGGGCCTCCCTTGCAGAAAGAATATAGGCTAGGCAACATCTTGAGGCCTTTCTAGCTGTATTTTCAATGACCTTTTGGTTTTATGCTTAGCTGCAATGAAAGACTAGAGAGCATGTCTATCAGGACATGGATTTCATTGAGAGAAAATTGAAGAAAATCAGGACACAGGCTGCACAGAAAGCTTCAAAACAGAGCCAGCTGAATTACTTGTTATTGATACATGACTCAAAATGCACAATAATAATTTTGGAGGATCATTACAGCTTGAAATTTCATGTTCATATGAACTACCAAACTCACGTTATTATTCCTCTGTTAGTCTCTTCAATTACTTAACAGCACAGAACAAATAAATTGGCTCTTTGTAGACTACTTGGAAGATGCTTGACAGAGAAATGCTTGATTTACAGGAGCAGTATGTGCTATACATAAACATGCATGTAAATGACTCCTTTCTCTCATGAATTAATAGCACAGGGAAAAGCTTTGCCAGCATTCCAGAATATGAACAATCATTGAGTTTTTCTTTCTGCTCTTTGGCCACCCTTACACTGAGAACTATCTTATTCCACAAAAGGCATTCTTGAAGATAATAGGTCTAACAGGAGTGGCAGAAGAAAGGTGATAGAAAGGGTGCATCCTGAGCAGAACTCCATCCACTTAATTAATGGGTGGAGAAATGATTTATGCAATATACTAACAGAAACAGCTGTTGGTAATGATATTTATTAGTGACTGCATCTGTAATTAAGTCCTGATCACATGAAAAATAAAGTGCTTATCTTTAATATGTAAAACCTTCTGGAGTTGGAAAGAGAGAGAGCATCTCTCCTATGCTGGGTTTCTGTTGTACATTGATTCAGCTGTCCCTGATTCAGCTCATCTGAATGCTGATTGCTTTCATTTTCATCCAACTTTCACTCTACAGAGAGGAAATAATACTGGGCTTACCCATCAGGGAAAGGAAACTGCTGATGCTCAGCTGGTTTGAATATTTCTACATTTCTACCAGCTGAGAATATGTCTTACAAAGTAGTGACTATTAGATGGTAGGTAGATATTGCTATCTAGAAAATATTAATAGGTAGAAAAATAGACAGATAGGAAGGCAGATGAATAGATCTGCTGCTCGTTGATTGTTTCAGATGCCAAGATTGCAGGTCTAACAGACTGACTGATTGATTATCTTCTTCCTAGATACTTAATGGTTATAATAATAGCTGGGGTCAATCTGCCAGCAGTTGCTCATGAAAAGTAATTAATCTTGTTCATACCCTTACCCAGAGGAAAATAAATTATGTATATATCTTCCTTTGGTTGTCCTTTGCAGGAAGAATTTCCCAGCTTCTAAAGCACTCCCAATCTAGATACAGAGTAAGGGTTTCTTTATTAAGAGAAATAGAAATTTAAGGTCTGCGAAAACTCAGAAGCAAAATGTCAATCAACTGAAGGTGAACGCTGTTCATAAACTTGAAGTCATCTGTTCACCTCTGCATTCATCCCCTCTGGTACCTAGAAGGAATCAGATTCTCTCTTACTCTCATGCACTACAAACTACACGTGGATGAACAACAATTGTTGGAAAAAACACCTTCTTGTTCTAGGCAGACAGATGAAGCTGGATTCATCTTATCTAAAAGCAAAGTGTCTTTCATCCTGAAGTGGTCAGGCAGTAGGACTAGAAGATTGTTGTAGGTACCTTCCAATGGAAAATACTCTATTCTATTCTATTTTTCCAATCTAAATTTGTAGGTAGTCAATGGAGACACACAGACACTTCCAAATGCCAATTCAGTATTCCTTAAGGTGTGAGTAACAGATTAGATGAATTAGAGGTGGGAAATTCTGGATTTCATTTCATTGGATTTCATTTTATTGACTATAGAGATGGTCTACACAACCAGCTTAGATTTGATTTCTAACTTCTGGATAGCTAATAGAAGGTAAAAGAACTTCACTTGTTTCCTTGTTTTGTTTGGACTATTTTATTTTCATCACTCACTAAGTCTTCTTTTATCTCTGTGAAGGCTTCCTGCACATACTCCTCCTGTCCCCATTTCCCACAGCATCCCGTGAGGCAATGTCTAGAAGTTACAATGTAATCTAAATTGAGGATTTTAAGCTTGCCCACAGCAATTAGCCATGTAGGTTTAATTGCCATGTAGTCAGATTTATGCATCAAAATCTGTTACACATCTTTGAAAAATCTCTCCCTCCACCTATGCAGTAATATACACAAAGACTTATCTTTTGCTTTCAGGCCTTCTATCATCTAAAAAGACTAAACACTACAGTAATGCTCTATGGGGCCGTGAATTTTGATTAATTATTCTGCAATTTGCATACCTAATTAAACAACTTGCCTTCATGTCCGAGCACTGCCATCAGTGTTTGGGATTATGTTCTGTTCTCTTTCCAAAGATGCATTTTCTTTGCATAGATTTTGAAAGAAATATTTCACAAAAAAAGATGCTGCTTTTTCGACTTGCCTTGTCATATAGCATGGTTGGAGAATAAAAACATCTACTTTGTCATACAGCAAGGGTTGGTAGCCCCAGTTAGTAATCTCAGCCTCTCTTAGGGTACTGTTTTCAAAAAGAACTGGGACACCAAGTAAAACCTAACGCCTAAATTAGCGAACAATAATGAAAATTACACCTAAGCTTCAAGCTGAAGTCAGTATGATACACAGAATAAGTTATCATACAATCCGGCAGCTCAAGAAACTTGTGCATTGGTCCTTCATCTTCCATCAAATTCTTACCCCACTTGGCCTCTTGCAGGTGGTTTAGAAGGATGCAGCTCTTCTGTAGGACCTCAATCATATCTGCCACGTTCAGTAATCCAAGGTATCTCAAACAATACAAGAGATCTGTTTATGGACAACTGGATCAAGCCCTTGATATTAATATTCCCACTTTTTAGTGTGGGATATAGCTTTCAATACAGGCACTTAAATATAAGTGTCTATGGTATATGTTAGTTGTAATGCGCAAGTCAGCTGTCTGTACAAGTGAAGAATTTTTTAGATCTGTTTTAAGATGTCAGTTGTCTGACCTGGATCCCATCTGTCAGTCCCATATAACTGTCCTGGAAACCCAAAAGTAACTCAGATGATGAGCATTTCATATAATGTTCATCGTAATAGATGACTGTGGGCAACGGAACAATGTCTTAACACTACCTAATTAGCTCCCCCTATGAGATATACCTCCACTTGCCCTTCTTGTCACAAGGACGTGGGTTTCATGCAGCTCCTACATATTTGTCAGCGTCGTGTAGGTGTATAAGGTATTTCACAACATCTCAAACAGCAGTAGATATTTGAATCTAGCTGTCTTATACAAAGTTAGATTTAGCTGATAACAGTCCCACCTCTCAATAGTATCGAACACCTACACTCTTTTGTGAAGTTAGATATAAGTGCTAATAACAACATATTATTATTAATTAATTAGTAAGAAGAAAATTATCTGCAGCTCTAGAATGCAGGACAGAATTTGTCTCCTTTAACATAATATTGAACAGCTGCTGTCTCAGTCTGACACAGGTGTCCTCTTGGCTGCCTTCATGGATTGAGAGAGAGAGGCATCACTAAAGGACAATTTATTTCATTTCATGATACTGTGCCTTAGCTCACGAGTACTTCCCTCTGAAAGATGCCTACATCTCTCCATCACATATCCAGGGAGCCTTGTTTCACTAGTGGAGATTTTGAATGCTGGTGTTAAGCTAACTAAGTCCTACCCAAAGTATTTGAATTGCATATGGAAATTTCTTGACTATGGGTCAATACAGTTCATACTTGAAATATATAAGAAAGCTAGTATGAAAAAAGCTTGCCCTAAGGCAAGTTCAGTGTAGAGCATAACAGAAATCACAGAGCTGCAAATCTGACACTTTTTCATGTCTTATTTTAGAACTGAACTCCTGAAGAACTAATAAAGCAGATGATAAGGGTTTTGTTTGATTGTCTGTTTATTTGGTTTTTATGTACAACTTCATTTCATGAACACTGACCAAGTAGAGTTGTATCGAAAAGCAGATAGGAAAAATTGATTCTAAGGACCATATTGCAGATCTTTTTGATATTTTTAGTTTGCTTTCTGGAAAAAAATCGGAACATGAAACAGCAGGGTTCTCTTCTTCAAAGCCCTAACATCTGAGAAGTGAGGAATAAATTAAACATTTTACCTGTTGAAAGCATCTAGGGGTGTCTCCTGAGTTTCCTGCAGAGGACTGTGAAGTAGAGTAACATGGCAAACGAGAGGGGCAACTGAAGAGGCTTTGACACTTTTCAGCTAATTCACTTTGTTTCACCTGCTACAGAACAATCGCCCTGACTTTCTGTCTAATGTGCAGGATCTGTCCTTTCTGGTTTTCTTTTGTGGGCAGCTCCACTTACCATCTTTTTTCACCTTCCTTACCTGCAATGTCTCACAGAGCACCTCCGCTCTTCATTCTGCTTCTCCTTTAACTTTCCTTCTCAACCTCGGTATCCTACATGCCTTGTTACTTTAGAAAGCAATGTGATATTGAAAAAGATTCAGCCCACTTTCAGCTGAAATTCAGTTTAAAAAAGCATGCTTACAAATACATGCACTAGAGGTAGAATTCAACTTTGATTCTTGAATTGGGATTCACATGCTGTAATTTAGACACTTAAAGTTAGGTATGTGAAAATAAAATTTGTAAATTAGACATAGAATCCTTTTAAAGCCACAGGTGAGTGATATCACATGTGCAGTGTGGTTCATCTCACATTTTGCCTAGGAAAAAATAACCATCGGCTGGAGGTGCCTGTATAGTCTGTTGACTGCATAGGAATCCTGTGACACACACCTTGGTTTGGATCAGAGGGAACTCAACCATATGGAACAGTATTTCTGATCAAAGATTTTTTTTTTTTTTTTTAAGAATTATTATTAAAGGTTAACAAAGTTTAGCCATTTTAGTTTAGTTTTGCCAAAATACTGACAAGAGAGTCAGAAAAGGGAACGCATGAGTCAGGAGACCTTAAATGATAACTTTTAAGCTTTACACCCCTACAAAAGGAAGAATAGCATGTATTTTTCAGCTACCTTATCAGGCTGACTTTTACCAGGAAGAGGTCAAGTTGCACTCTGCTTCTTATGATCTCATTTATATTTCATACATCAGCTCAAAGCTCAAACCTGAACCTTAGAGCTTAATTCGTGTGATTTCCGATGCACCTGTACTGAAAATATGAAGGCAGTTTTCTTCAGACTTGGATTTCTTCCTACAGGTTTTGGTGACTTAGATCTCAGACAGCATTTAACTTGATATAAGCCCACCTTGCAGAAGGGAGCTGCTCACCAGCGCTAACCATTTCCCTTTGACTGAGTCCAGCCCATGTGCCTCCCTTGCCAAAATCCCTCTTTCTCCGCTGCTGCAGGAGCCTGATACCTGCTCTCCAGCTGCGCATTTACAGCAAAGCCGTTCGTGACTGCTCACCGTGTTTGGTGATTTGGGCTGCCCTATTGCACACACCCCTAGCAATAGGCTCTCACGTTGTTTTTGCCCAGCACATGTCAATTCCTGCAACTCCTTCACTTACAGGGTAAACACAGACCAGCTGCAGAGGCCAGGTACTCCCCTGCTGCCTTTCCCTCTGCACGTTTACCCAATGTGAAATCAGCTACTTGGTGTTTGTCCAATTTCACTGCTAAAAGCCTTGGGTTTTTTTCATCAAAAAAAGCTTTTTAGCACTCTAAATCTCAAAAGCCCGTTAGAAGGGACACTTTTCTATGAGAATCTTTTATCAGACTATATTCTGGTGTTGCCTGTATCCCCTCTTGCTGATGCCACACACTGGCACAGACTCTGGTTACAATCTCTTTATTGAGATATTTCCAGTGGTTACACTTCCTGGAGCTATTTTATAAGTGATCAGGTAAACAGACATGCAGGGAACAGTCATTTGGAAGAGGTGGAGCTGTATGAATATACAGGAAAAAAACATCTCTGTGTAGGGAAAAACAGCATAGGTACTAAGCAAGGCGATTCTGGAAAAGTGTGTATGTATCTCTGCGTGTTTCTGTGTCTGTGTGCATTCTGGAATACTTTTACATACTGCTAAAAAAAAAAAAAAAGCCCCATTTTTTCCCTTGAGGAAAAAGAACTTAAGAGTTTAACATTTCTCCAAAAGTCTTCTCCCTGAAATTACATTGTAGATCAATGTTTTCAAATAGTTTCAATAGGTTAAGAATAGCCTGTCTTTGTGAATTGTCATTATGCCATAAGCAAAAGCAACATTAAGCAAATGCTATTCCAATAGCTCATAGGAGCCTTAAGGAAAATGCAAAAGTAAAACATTCTAAATTATTCATGGAATTAAATTTATGGAAAAGGTCAGGTTTGATATTTGGGTCTGCCTTTTAATTTTTCAGATAGATCAAACATTTCAGTGTGAATTTGATAATCCTTTTCAAAATCAATAATCCATGTGCAGCACCTTGTTTTCGTTGAGGAAGGATTTTTGACACACCTACTCACCTCTGAAACTAACCAAGAAATCATTAAAAGAATGTTCCATCCAGCTGTAATGGACACATTCTTCATTTTTTTTTCTGTGACTTTAATATATGATTGCTCAAATATGTGGCTATAAAGAAAGACAAGTGGAATACTAATAGAAATATAGTATATGACCTAATGCTGAGCAGTCACCTGTGAAGCGAAAGAACAGAAAAATTAGAGGAATTTAGCCTCCTTTTGTCTCAATGTGTCATTATATGACTCACCAAATGTTCTTCTCCATCACTATCAGAAGCCAAAGTACCAATGTTCTGGCAGTTTTCTTGCTGGGTACAGAGGTAACCACTTCCTGCTAAAAATTGTTTTCAAATAGCTGATAAATGCAAGTGCCAAAAGGAAAGTAGGAGAAAAAGAAAAAGGAAAAAAATAAAATAAAGGGAGAGAGAAACAAAAAGAACCCAACATTTTAAATGTGAGCTCTGAATTAATCAAATTAAATTATATTCTCCACTGTGTCTCAGGGAGGGAAGAAAATTACTGGTGTTCCAATAGTTGCTACTTTATTAAAAGCCACTCTGGTTTTTTTTCCAAAGCTTTTAAAGCAGAGAAAGACTGAGATTAAAATCCAACCAGTAGTTAAAAGCTACTTTCCTTTTGTTACTGAGTTTCTGAAAGGGCACTCAGGAAAACAGCTGCATTAAATGCTGAAGGATGAGGACAGACAACACTTGCACCTGGTTGCTTCAATGTATTTTGCCCTATGCCCATGCAAATGCCAGACACAGCAAAGCAAGTGCCACACACTGGCAAATTAGGTAAGCACCTGCTTAACTTAAGTACTGGAAAAAACTTTGGGATTTTCTCGGTAGTTTAGTGAGAGAAATCAGGATATAAAAAGGCAGTGGGTGTATTTACTAATAAGCCTACAATTACACTGGGGACCAAGGCCGGGCTATAATTTCATTTTTAACATGGCCAGGAAACCTTCTCCAACACCAGAAGCAGACTAGAGAGAGAGCTGGGCTATCTCCTTGCTGATCCGTGACAAAATTGGCTGCCACAAGTGATGGTTCTTGAGCAGCAATGGATCCAGCACACGTAGGCATATCTGTTGGAAAAGCCAGAGGAATTACACCAGGGCAGACAGATGGGAATGTGTCCAGGGGTCTGCATTTCCATGCAGGTCTCCGGGAGTCTCCTGGATGCGAGCCCTGAAGCATCCTGCGAGGTCCTGACACATCCTAGCGCAGGACAGCAAAAGGGCTTGTGAATGCACGAGGTACGCTGTGGATGCCAAACAAAACAGCTGACTGGTAAGACAATAGTAAAACTGGTCATGCCTGATGAGAACCGGCTTTGAGGAGTCTCCAGGGTGGTCTTGAACACTGTGATTTTGTAGTGTCAGCACAGTGAGTGCAGGCAATGCTCACAGCTTTCTGCCACTTGTTTGTGTGTAGAAGAGCATGCTGAGAGGCATCATCTAGCTGAACGTCCATATATCTACAGCTGATCTAGGCGGGCTTCCTTGACAAGCCATGGAGAGCTAGTGAGGGGAGTCTGCAGTGCAATTCAACTCATCTTAAAACAGAGTATCTAAACTGGATCAGGTAAATCACATCTCAAAATGATCTATTCCTCTCTTTCGACTATAAAGAGAGCCTTGACTGCCTGGCCTGAATTAAGACACCTACCTCTTAGACAACAAAATAATGTCAGATGAATCCCATCTCTTTGCACCTGACCAGATGATCCCGCTGGGACTGCATCCCTAATGGTAAAAGCTTGCTTTCTTCGTAACGGTCTCCCATTACAAAGACCATAAGACATGCAGTTCCTATGGCAGACACCTCTTCAGCAGGACAAAAAAAAAAGGTCAACAAAAGGGAACCCCATGATACATTTCTTAGGTTGATAAGTAAGGTATTTTAATTTTTAATGGTGGTAGTTGTTTGCATTTCCTGCTCAAAGATACTAGACGAAATTTTACATCAACAAAGATTTTAAAAAAAAACATGCTTTGGATTAATACAGTCCCTGTTCCAGGAAGAGACTTAGGTATGTGTGCAGCATTAACCATTGTGAGTAGCTCGAGCTGGTTTCCACAGCGGGTGTGGAGTTTTATCCATGGATGCAACAATTCTTCAGAAACATTACAGAGATTGTAAAATCAGTATAAAAATTATCATTTGTCAATAAAACTTTCAAGTTTCCAAAATAATTCATCTAGACCTGGTTATGAAATGAATAGGAAATTAATGTTTCTGATCCCTTCATTGTTGCAGCCTTTTCTCTATGAGAAGGAAAGTGAAAAAGTTATTTTCAGTCAGAACTGGAATGGTATTTTTTAATCCCCTGCACAAATTATGTCAGCTCTGTAATCTGTGATGGTGGCATGCGGAAAATAATTCTATTAACATTCATCTATCCATAAAATATTCTTTTTATTCATTCTTTCTCTTTTACCTAGCCACAGACACTCAAAAAACATTTTTTTTTTAAATGAACCCTACAGCTATACAACCACTGACCAGAATCAGAATCCATGAGCATTTCAGGTCTAGCCCTTTTACCAAAACTGATTGTCACAGAGGTCACTACAAGCCTACAAGGTTTTTTCTCTAAAATCCATTAAAAAGTATTAAACCACCGTAAATGCACTAGTAAAACAAAATAAAGACAGGGAACTATTGAGGTTTTGTCACAGTATTAGAAAAAGGGGCCCTACGTGATTTTTAGAGCTGACCTCACAAATGCATCCATAACTGTCACAACAGACCAAGCTACTGCGGGGACACCCATGAATGAGTTTCCTACAACTGTGAACAGCCAAGCGGCATGGCACTGAGCCCATGTCAACTGTTAATTCTTTTTTTTCTTGGCATCTCAGGTGGATTTTAAAGCTTGAATTGAGCTGTGTACATCCACAGCAGTACTGCTGCCTGTACCCGAGGTGCAGGCTTTTGCATTGAGTCTATGTTTTCTTCTTGATGGGCTATAGCCTGAGAGCACTGCTTTTTGCAGGAGTTGTTTTCACTCAAACACTAGTTCCGAGGCACTGATTAATACATCGAAATGATTCAGCCTTTGCTTTGTCAACTTTGCCATCTGCCTGCTTCTCCATCATCTGTCCAAATGGGAGGGGATAGCCCCACCGAGGTCCATCTCCTCCCAGACGCTCCCAGCAGTGTCGCTATAAAAGTGGAGTGGTACATATTGTACTTAGCTGTCAGTCAACAGTGGCCTTGCAAACAGCTTGCAGGCTGCTCTCCAGTTGTGGTTGGTGGTCTGGGAGCCTGTAGACCATGTTCAGGGATGAGTATGAGCTTCATCCATGCCTGAATCCACATTTACAGTCTCACAACCTATACAAGGCTTGAAAGGCTGGTCTCAAGGGCACCTTGGGCTTGCTCTAAGGGACATCCAGTGTAAACACATGGCACTACCCTGCAGAGAGACCTCCACGTGCCTTTACGATTGTTTCAGAAATCCAGGGTTAGCAGAAAGGGAAAGATGTAACGTCCTGGCTGTGAAATGGCTAGTGGAGTCCATTGGTGCTATACTGAATGCTGAGAGTCTCACTGGAAAGATGGTGAAATAATTCATCCATCGAATAGAACACCTTAATTGCTATGTGTCAAAGGAATGCGTCAAAAAATACAATCCGGTATCAGTGGGATGAGATCTCTGAAGATCCCGGCTGCCATCTAGTGGAGTCGTGATATGTCTTTAGGCTAAAATAAATATATAAATAGTACATATGGGAATAACGGACAACTAACCTGTTATCTGTAGGTTAAATAGCCTCGTTACTCGAGAAAAAGTCATACAAAAATAGAGTAGCCTAGACACCAATGAAACCGACGACAGAACTACATAATCACTGAAAATAAGGGATAAAGGAACACTGAGGTTGTCTTCCCCACTATTTATGAAACAGTTTGTGTCTTACCTCTCACCTCAATGGAAACCCACACAAGGGTTTTCACTCCCAACTAAAGAAATGTTGGGCTGTTTTCAGAGTAATTCTATGGTATTTTAATTCCCCCTACCCCAGCTTGTTTTCTAGCATGTGCACTTTGCCACACAACTGTACTGGTTTTGCTAGAAAAGGTGGCAGATATAGCTATTTTCACTGGAAGTTAACTTTACAACTTTCTGACCAGCACTGTTTGTTCATCCTCCTAGCAGAGCAGAACATACATCAGGTCTAGCCTGTACTTTGTCACCAATGGTGACCAAAACTCACACCTACGGAAGAGTGCAACCATAGACCAGGCACACACTCTGCTTCCCTGAGAACCTCCTAGACTCCAACCCACTTGTGGCTCTGGCATTTTTGAAATTTTCCATTAATTTCTCCAACCTTGTCTTGAACCCACGCAGACTTCGCATGCCCGGCAAGGCTTTCAGTGTTGTGCAGGGGGTGAGGGAACTTTTCAAGGGAAAAACCTTTCACCTCCATGCTGACTGCTCATTTTCCTTTAACATGCTTTCATGCTCCCTTATGAAATTTGACCTTGCTTCTGTAGACCGCACCAGATACAAAAGCACAGTTAACACAATATAGAACACATGTTTTCATTCTCATCAAGCTGATTTGGACTCAGTGTTCTGTTTTACGCATTGTTATTATCTGTTCAGTAAGGAGACAGAGAAAATCCTTAACCTGTTGTCGCGTCCCAAAGTTGGAGCGACTCAGGTTCGTGGATTTCCTTTGTCAGAATTAAGGTGAACCGACACCAGGGGAGTTCAAACAACAATCAACATTTATTCAACCTAGCTAACCTTGCCCAAGTACAAGTGAATTTATCAATATGAACCTTGCATCATGTCTTTTAGCCACTGTTTGAAAAGAGAAGAGAGGTGTAGAAAAAGAAGTGGAAAAAGGAACAGAAGGGAATCCCTCCCGTTGAGTCACGAGGTTCAGAGTAGACCCCCTTGCTTTCTGAACTCCTTCTCAGAGAGGAGCCCAGGGGTGGCTAGATCCACTCCTAGTCTCAGACTTGGTCAACAGTTTATGTTTCAAAGGATGGGGTGTAGGGACTTGTGGAAAAGAGAGAAAAGACAGAAATAAAGACAGAAAGAAAAGGAAAAGAGAGAAGAAAAGGGAGTCACCAGTCCTGGGTCCAGCGTTGGTCCAGCCAGCGTAGAGATCCAGTTCTGGAGGGCGCGCGCCGAGCATTCATTCTTCCTTCTTTTATAGTGTGTTAGTCGGTGGTCTCGACATGCGCAGTTCACGTTCCTGGGCTTCTCTGGAATCAGTCAGTGAGCTTGGGGGGGGGTTCATTGGGGAGTTGCCTCTCTTTACTTGCTGGCATGACCGCTTAAGATAGAAGCACAGTCCCATCCTCTGCAGAGCCCTCTCTTCCGGGCGCATACGTTGTGCTCCTTCTCATGGTCACTTAAGATAAGGAATTGCAGCCTTGGCTTCCGTGCACATACGCTATGGTCATTTAAGATAAGGAATCGCAGCCTTGGCTTCCAGGTGCATACGCTGTGGTCACTTAAGATAAGGAACTGCAGCCTTGGAGAAGTGCGGTCCCACCCTCCGCGGGGCCCTCCTCTCTGGCCACATTGTCCTGTTCACACAACTCAGCGTTTTCACAGAGGCATCTTTTCCACCAAAGTTCTTTAATGAATGTTTGAGACAATGCCTATAATTTGTCAGGCTGTCACACCTGTTAATGCACTCGGTGTGGATTAGGTGTGGATACTTCTCTAGTTTCTAAAAATCACTTCAGATCATCAGAAATGAATGCTAGTATCAAAAAAGGTGTTTCTGCAACTTCTGTGCTATTATCGGCACTCATGCAGACATAGTCCATTGGATCAAAGAACTTCAACTGGCTGGAAACCAATCTGAGTTATTAAAATACAGCTGGAAACCAATCTGAGTTATTAAAATATGGCTGGAAACCAATCTGAGTTATTAAAATACAGCTAGTACTTGGGCAGAGCAGGGGAGGTGCTACCTCACCCTCTCATAATTTCCTAACCTTGTTTTAGCTACAACAGCTAGAGGTGAATCCCATTCCTAATTTAATGGTGTGGTCCTAGCTCTTTGGCCTAATCATGGGGAATCCAGCTTAGCCATTTTGGCTTCATCCATTGTTACTGGAGAAAGGGAGAAGGTTCACTTCAGGGTGTTTCCTCCTGCCTCCCTAAAACCACTCTACCAAGTTTCAAGGTGAAATTTGGCTCAGCGAATATTTTCCATCTGTGGCATAACAGGTAGCTATTACAAGAAAGAAATAAGTTTTCTAATATTTTAAACATGCAAAAACTGTTAAGAGATCACTCTGACTCATGTCAAATTTGGGAATAGTAAAAGGGTAGCTATAGCCCTTCAGTTTGGAAGTGGATTGACCAGATAAAGGACTATCTATACAAACTAAGCTTGGAGCAAGGAATGTCATCATCATCTAGACAGCTCTGCACATGACCAACTATGGTACAGATAAAATGGTCTGTCAAGTAAGCATAGTAGGGGAAATAAAGAACCACAGATTTATTGCAGAAATTTGTGTGTACACTGCAATATTAAGGATTTATTGGTTTTGCTCCTGTTCCTTTAAGAAAGGTATTTATTTGTCCACTTTGATACAGTTTTGTTCAATCACATACAAAATGAAAGGAAAATGCTATTGCTACATAAAATTACAAATAATCTTTTCACTTTCTTTTCTCATATTGTAAAATATTCATATATATTAAAAATTTATAGCATTTGAACCAAAATATATTAGAAATAAACATTTGCAGTCTTTTAATATTATGACATGAAATATGAACACAATGTATTTTTATTTGCAACTAAACAACATTGATGTTCTGCAAGCATAAAAATAATGAAATATTCATACGAACTGCAATTCTCCTTCTAAGCTCTTTAGGTATAAGATTTTCATAGTATGTTATAAACTCATTTTCACTAACCAAAAACCTCACCATCATTCTGACATATTTTTCAGTAGGCAAGATCTGATTAAAAGATTTATTCTTTATGGATAATTGCAAGACATTCACCTTAAGGATACCGTATTAATATCTTAATTTGATAATATGAGAGCACAATTCTAGCTAGACAGTGATTGTGTAGATATAATTGTCTCTCTTGCTGATGTGGATTACATGTGTCTGATCTCAGTTTCAATTTCCAGACCTCTCCATGATCGTCAGGGAACAGTATCATTATAATTAAAAGATGTTTCATGCTTGTTCCCAATCTATTATAGATAGACAGGGACTACAGTTACATACAGGCAACACAGAAGATCTGGGATCTTAATACATGGAAGGATTTCAGGTACAAATTGGTTTAGATAACACATTTTGCTAGTAGAGTTTTTATTAGAATAATCAATCTAAAGCTCACTAAACACTTTGGGCCACTTCTAATATTTTTATGTTTTCTCTACAGTGCCCTACAATAAGGTCAATGTCATTATCACTGTAGGACATCCCTTGGTAGAGGTACCAAGTGTTTACTGTGTTACAGGTTGAATCATAATTCAAATAAAGCAAAACACTGGAAAGCTGCCCTTGCTTCACTCAAATCTGAAATTATTTCCTGGTGTTGAAACAGTAACAGTAACCTTGTCTTGATGTTAGATGAAGATAGAAGAACCCCAAGCATTCACTGTTAGTCATTATATGATGCACCATTTCATTTTGTTAATATAAAATATAAAATAGATACAGTTAGTAGGAAAGACTTAGCCATTGCTATGGATTGCCATTGAAGTTATTAATAGTTATAATGCGTAGGGAAGCAATGCAAGGCACTAAGCTAGACAGAAAAAAACAATACAAAAGTGTGAATTCCTGACTGAGAAATGTTAAAAAATTGAGAACAAAACTGATGGACAAGAGCCTAACAGAAAATGTTACCTGAATGTGTAATGTAGAAGAAACTAATCAAATACTCTACAGTGAGATATTTCCATTCAAAAAAAAAAAATGGAAGATGGGGTCTTTAGTGATGCATTGCTGTCAAAAATATTATTTATTTTGGGGAATCTTGCAGGTGTCTTTGAGGGTAGAAGGAGAAAAGTTAATCAGTGTCATACAATTGTTTGTGATACAACATAAAAGCCAAGTCCAAGTGACTTAAGTTGCACCTAAGCTCACAAAAACCTGTGCCTAATACTGCTGGTCTTTTTTTTTCTTCTGCAGCCTGCAGTGAGATCAGATCAGCCGTCACACCTGTAAGTTCTGTTTAACTTCTGTCTTTATTCACTGCAGTGTAAACCCTGTAGCAATTTGCACACCCTGGGAATGATTCTCTATCTTCAGGTCAATCTTCCATTGCTCTGGGCCTAGACCAAGCGAAAGTAAATCATACTTTTCAAAATTTATTCTTCAAAGGTTAAGGAGTTTCTGCTACTCGCACTTCTCATACTTGTTTTATCAAACTTTGCATATGACAGGCAAGAACTTGCAGAAACATAATCTCATGCAATAAGTGTGCATGTGCTGTTAAGCTTGGTAAAAATTATCTAAATTCAATGCAATCCCCTTCTGGAAAAACTGAATTGCTTAGGGTGTTAATTTCTGATTAATGATATGTATTCAAGATTGAATTTGCTAAAAATGTAATGTAACCTTAATATCCATGCCATGCCTAGTCATAACTGATATTAATATTCTAATTAAATAGTTAGAATCATGTCTTCTGATTTTAGCCACTTCTGTTTCGTTTCAGCTATCCCACAGGAAACTATTCCCCCTATAGTAGCTATTTATTTCAGGAAGAAATGAAATGATCTCTGAAGATTCCTGCCTCTGTTCATGTTAGAAAAAGCTGAGAGGACTAGGAAAGGACAAAGACCTAGTGTTTGATAGCCCTATTTAGGTGAGAATGTATGCTGCAGATACTTTAATGCAGCGAAATGATTGTCCCTATTATATATGATGCAAAGCCAATGAAAATTATTTGGACCGACTTCTGGTATTCTTGATTCAGAGGGATTGGGGGCTGAGCGCTTAATGCAGACTTCTGTAAAAGCAGAGGACAAGAGCCCTGAGAAGTCCATTTATTCATGTGCCTTCATATCTGTTACTAACTTGTCCATTTAATGTCAGAGTCATCATGGTAACACCATTTCAGAATTGTAGGACTTAATTACAAGCCAGAAAATCCATTTGATACAGTCGAGACTTACAAGAGTCTTAATATGACACGTTATATCACTGCTTGAAACATGGAGATAAGACAACATTCAGAAATCAGCTGAGCCAGACAATGGTTGATCTGTTCACAAGAAGAAAGAATTTTATTTGTTATTTATCACGTCTTCTTTTATATTCCAGTTATGGAGCATGATGATCTTCAGAGTAAATTTGCCACTTCACAGTTAATTATACAACAGAAAGGCAGCAGCTGTAGGAAATTTCCTATCTAAGCTTGTATGGATAGAGACGGGTAAAAATTAGATGTCTTAGCTGAGCTATTACTCTGGGCTCCGTTCTAGCTGACAGACACGATGATCTTTTGGAGCCTGAAAAACATCTAACTCCGGGAAAGAAGACTCATTCAACTGCCTCAACACTCACACTTACAGGTTATGCCACTTTTTCGCCTTAGCTGGATGCTATATGACACTGAAAGCCATGCAAACTCATCTCTCCGTTAGTTTCTTACTTTCACCAGATCGACAGCCAATCAACACATGCTGCCATCCAGCCCACCTTGAATCCTTCTGGATAAATATAATATAATATAAACAATATCTTGGGCCCCACATTGTAATATGTGTTCCAAGGAGTCACTGCAGAAAGGGAAATAAACACCTTCTTCCCACTGCTCCCTCAGACTCTTCTCCCACCCTCAGATCCGAATTCAGCCATTGCTGTATTTTTCACAGGTGGAAGAAAAACAATGAGGAAAACATTTTTTTTTAATTGAAAGAGGAAGACACCTCCTTTATGTAAAAGCAGTCAGCTTTTCCATAAAAAACTAGACGACATAACATTCCACTTCTTCAAGTTAACTCTAATTACCTGGATGCAGCAAAGGAAAAAGGATGACAAGTCCGCTTTTCTCTGTTATCACTTCTGTTGTTTAATCGGACTTGGCAGCTCACTGAAATGTCCAGAAGAGCAAGGTGATAAGTGTATCAGTGTAATAGTCCTCACTGTTTGGTACAGTTTAGCTTTATTCACTCCTTTCCAAGTCCTGATGTTCCCATCAAAGAGGTTTATCAATCCATTAATCTACAAGTTACAAAAACCAGTGGGGAAACAAAAAAAAAAAACAAAAAAAAAAAAAAAACAAAAATAAAAAAAAAACAACCAAACCCCCTCAAGTACAGACACTGGGAATGCAAGTCTATTTTCACGCTTCTGAATGTTTTACAACACTGGAGAGCAAAAACAGTCACACATAAGAAAATACTTAGCAGTATTCCTAGCAGTCTCCTAGTCCGTCTCCCATGGGTGTCATTCTCATTCTGTGCAAAAGTTTGCTTTCCTTTTTAACTTACTTGCAAAGTTAATGATTATCTTATGGAGCTTTATCCTTTCCAACACCTCTGCCTTCTGCTACTTGGCTATCAGAGATTTTCTAACCTGTAGTTACTGAAATAACGTCAGAGCATGAGAATGGATTGGGTTTTATTGTGAACTTTGAATCTTTTTGCTTCTAAAGAGACAATATAATAAGACAATATAAGAGGACTTTTTAATCATTCTGTTGCAGTTTGACAAGATGGTTGGCTTCTTATTTGCATGTCTACTTAATCAAAACAAGGAACAAAGCTCGAATAAGCTCGATAAACTCCAGCTCCCATTGCATGAGGATTGAATTCGTTTCCAGAGCTGGTCATCTATGGTGTCACTGAAGGGTACTACTGGTGTCCACTCCCTAAACACACTATGCTATATGATTCATCAGTGAATATGTACAGGAAGTGAACCAAGAAGAGGTGATTTTTGTGTATGCTGTGATGCATAGCGTATCAATGAGAGGGTTGTTTTGTGTTTAGAAGACCAGTCACTGTTTAATCTGTTACTGCAATGCTTGTCCTGCAAAAGACATCCAGTGGGCAGAACTGCTGTAGAAGTGGATCCTCCTCCAATTTGCTTAGTATAAACTGCAATCATTATGTTTGGTGGGTTTTTTGGTTTGTTTGTTGTTTGTTTTTTCTCCTAATCAGGCTTTTATATGTGATTACTCCAGATCCTGAGGCCATATTTAGCACACAGATGTGGTCATTTTTACTCCAGAACTAGACGGCATGGTCCATCTCGTCCTCCTCCACACTCGCATAAGTCCATATCTCTTACCATGCCACCTCCGGCCAATTTCCGTTTGCACCTCAAAAGGAAAGGAGAATGCTATTTTGTGGTCAAATACTGCTTGGGAGTAGACCGGTGGGAAACATGAAAGACAGAAATAGTGCCTAGAGAAGGGTAAAATTTAGCCATCTCTGTCCAAGTTAGTTCCTCTGGGCTCCCTTTCTAGCTGAAAGAGAAAAGTAGGATATTCCAAAGAATGTTTCATCTGGTCTGTCTCAGCATGCCCATCCCTCTACACTGATGNGGCCCAACAATCAAAGTTTAGTATCAGACCTGTAACAGTTAAGTAAACAAAAAAAAGTCCCACTTCCATTTTTAACTTACCTGGTTTCAATTTCTACCTGGTGGTCCTCTGTCCACCTTCCTCTGCTGAACTGAAAAGTCTCAGCACTAAGTAACCTTCTCCCATCAAAGTAGATCTACGTTAACATCTTTATGCATAGCCAAGTCACCTCAGTCTTCTTCTGAGAAATGGAAGAGCATCAGGTCTCTAACTCTAGCAATGTAAAACATTTTCTCCACCACTAGAATATTTTATCAGCTTTTTTTATATCTTCTCCCATTTTTTTTAAATATTCCAATAAAGATCTCGCCAACGTTGCCTACATAATTAAACATATTCGCTCCACATTTCTTGCTCTTCCTCAGTTGCTAAGGGGTGTTGTCTTGTTTCCATCTGCTTCTAGAAAAGTATAATCTGCAGCAAGTTTCTTAATCATCGTTCAGCAATTTGTGGCTGAGAAATAATACTACTTTGCTATTTAAGATGGTGAAGAGAAAGCCATCAGCAATCAGGAGACATTTGCTTTCTGTTGTTGACAGCTATATATACCATGCATTGGCATATTCACAGAAACATGCAGTGGTTCCAGACCACCCACTAAAGCCTGCTTTCACATCTGATCCTTATTAGAAATGTGCCTTCCCAGATGTTTAACAGGAAGGAAATTTCTAAATTGAAGTGCTGTATGTCTGGGATGTCAAGCTGAATGTAAAGCTATGGTCTACTGTCAGAAGAGATTAGGATTATTAATAGACTAGTGAACAGGAGTGTTAACTAAACACAAGCATCATTAGAGCAGTCAAGAGTTAGTAACCATAAACTCAACGAAAAGGTTAAGAAGTGTTAATATATTTGAAGATATTTCTTTTACTATTTCAGAAATTTCTGACAAAATTAAGTAAGTGTGGACTGTGGCACATGTAGACAGTTAAATACTGTTTGAAATCTTAATCAGCCCTAGACTTTAAACTTGGAAAATGGAGATTTAGTCAATACAGCCCAGGGATTCTAGAGTGGGTCAGCTATCTCTAACACAGACAACTGTACTTGGTCCTTTGAATATTTCACTGACTGTGATGCTGAGGGACAGGATTCATCTCCTAAGCACACCTTTGACACTCTAGGGAATGCCCGGTGAGATGGTATATATGAATCCCTTTTTAGGTGCTGCAGGTAGAAACCAGCAGACTCTTAGTGTAGTCTGAAGCTGAATCCCAGTCATACTCTAAAATAGCTATCATCTCAGCTTCCCTGCAGTCAGAAGAGAGGGGGGAAATTCCAGGGTTTCAACCCATTGTAAAATATGGAGGATAAACTGTTATGTTTCCTATATAACTTATTTGAGATGCATTCTTATCACAACACCTAGACTGTATAAATCAACATGGATACTAAGCTAAATGGAATGATTCCTGTCCCATCAACAGCAAAATTCTGATTTATATATTCTAAATGGAAAAACAGATTCATAAACATGAAGAAATACTGGGAAGCCTCATGAGCATGGTAAAAATACTACAAAATAATATTTCAGTATTGGGTAATCAGCATAAATTTAAATTCTTTCCAATTTAATCATAGACCTTTAATAAATGGAGACCTCTTTGCATTACTGCAGCAGCTTGTACTTTCAGGTCTGGACCTAGCATGGGTTTTCCAGGCCCCACTAGAGTACAAAAATGTGCAGAAAGGATAAAAAAAATGCTTGATGGAATAGCAAAGTAGTAAAAGTTCATTTCTCCACTAGATGGCTTCATTCCCGTGAAGATAATTGAAATGAAATTCAGCTTCATTGATTCCCATATTAACAGACAATCCTAAGAAACTAAAATATTTTATTATCTGCTTCTATGAAACTGATTATATATCTGCCTGTGAAAGTAATACTGTAAAGGATATAGTTTCCTTACCTCTTGGTTCAGGAAACAGTAGAGAACTGCCACAATAAACCCCTAAAAAAGACACCCCCCCAAAAAAAGTGTTGACTGTTAGCACAGTTTGAAAAAGCCACTATCTGACTTCATGATGGTACTGTGTATGTGAATTAATGAGTATCTCTATAGGGTGGAGCATTGTTATAAATTGAAAATTCTTTATGTATCTCCAATAAAGCTGATCAGCCAGATAATGTTAGTTAGTGGCATTTCACCAAAGTTGGTAACACGACATGAATTCACAAGAACAGATGATATGGCAGCTGAAGTTCTCCCACGTTATGCTTACGGAAGTATGGTGCATTCTACAGCTAAACACACTGTGAGCCTATCCTTTACACAGTGTAAATCAGTAAGGAATCATAGACTTTGTAAGGAGATCCATGTATGGAGCTCATACAGCTTTCCAGTCAACTTCTGTGTCTTTGCAGTATATCAGATGAGATCAAATTCTGGCCTATTGAATACTTCTGTTGAGATTCTGAACTGAGATATGGACCAATGTGATCAGATACCATCTAAACACCTCATCCTTTTATTCAGTTAACTTATTCCTTACATTGTTAATTAACTCAATGAAGGCCAGCTCCAAATACAGAGGGACAGGATTAAGATGTGCAGGGTTATTGGGCAGGACTGACACAATGGATTAAATCCTCAAGAAAACTAAACCAGCACAGCTGCTGGATTTTTGGTGATGCTCAGTGACAAATGATGCCATGCAACCATTCAGAGGGAGGTATGCTCTCTTGTGAAGTTTGGTAGGATTGCCCACAGCTGCTTCTTGTAGTCTCTGAGGTGCAGCACAGGGAAAGGGTGGGAAGCAAAGGGCAGCTGGGTGCTGCCTTGCTTATAACCCAGGTAGCAAAGCCACCTGGAGGGTATGTCAGAGCAGTCCCAGTAGCTGTCCTAGTTGGCACTAAGCTCCTCAAGCGGTCCGCGCCCTGTGTGCCAATTCAGAGCAGTTGAGGGCATGCAAAGTACACCAAATATTTTGCTTACACAGGAGGGAAATGCATGTAGCATTCTTCAGGGCAGTAGTCTGTATGGGGCTGATATGTGCACCAGGCAATATTCCACGTTTATACGTTTGCCTATCAATTTATTCTTTGCCAAATAATTAGCAAGGGGGCTGGACCTACAGCTTTGACTACTCCTGGATAACTTAATGTCAGCCCAAGTCACCCTGATCTTGTCAGTGAAGTCAGGGAAGGTATGTGGATTACCACTGGTAGCAAAGAAGGTTTTCCATACTTGACTTTGACCCACCATCCAATTACACATGCAGCTGAAAGGCTTGGCCTTGTATTCGCAAAACATGCAAATATACAGACTGTATAGCCAAGTAGGACGTAGGTCACAGCTTCAGATACTGTAACTCAGCAAAGAACCATGAACTCTGTGAGGAGACACTAGCTTCAGGATCCAATGATTTTTTGTGCAATACTAGTTGTCATGTGGACACTAGATTAAATTAGAAAATCTACTAAGAAGGAACTGAAGCCTCGGCAGTCATTTTACCTGAAAAGATCCAATGCAGAGCTCTAAGTAAAGCCGAACCCCCAGGCTGGTATATTCCGGAAGAAAGTTGAAGACAATATAATGAGTTCCAAATAACGGAATTAGAAGCAAAGTTGACCTTGAGAGACGTCTAGTACAGGACATGAGAAGAAGTAAGGTAACATTACTCCCCTGAGTAAAGACTAATACATGCAGTATGACACAGTAATGAACAGAAGTTAAAAAGAGGATCTAAATATCTACATGTGAAGTTCATCTCTTGGGACGACAGTGCTGGGAAGAAAGCAGGAGGAGAAACTAGCTGGAGGTTTCTGATGCTTACTGCCTTATTGGCAATACCATGTTCCTGGCTTTTCTTACAGTATTTTGGTGTTCTGTCTTTCTGAATGAGATTACAGTTCAGGAAAACACAAAAGAGTAGAACATATTTTGCCCCATCAGAGCACTTGCAAATTTGACATTTATTTGTAACTAAATACAGAGAAAGTAATATGCAGGCTCCCTTTATAGTCCACATACAGGAAAAGGCATCTATAGAGGGTAATTTATCCTGCCCTAAATCAGAGATCTAATGTGGATTCAATGAATGGTTTTCTAGTCTCCCCATTGATTGTAATTGGAAGGCAGACATCTGAACTGATCTGAATACATCATGTTTAGATGGCCAATATTAGGTGAGATGAGTCTCATCCTTTGGATAGTTTTCTTGGGAAATAGATAAGGTTGGGAATTTCTAAAACTTAATGCCAGCCAAACTGAGCCTGTGACACTGGAAAAGTGCTTCTCTGTTTAGAAAAGATCATATAAGTTTTTATTATTAAAACATTTTTTTTAAATTATTATTCCATACACTACCTGTACTGTGAAGAGTTATTGAAGTTGATTTGTCTAGGGTCTAGTTTTTTCAGCAAAATTCTGATGATGTTGATAAATAGGATAAAATTGACCTGTTCACAATATTTGTGGGGGGAAAATAAAAAAGGTTACTTTCTAATGTAAAACTTTGCAGTGAAAATCTGGTTTTTTTACTTCAGTTATTATGTAATTGGTGCAGTTTCAATGAGACCCTTGTAAGATTATTAATATCATTCCTGTTGGCAGCATTCAAGCATCTAAACAGGTTGCATTCCTTCTTAAAGAAATAGCTGAAGATGAAAACTTGAGAATTTGACTTTGTTAAGGGAACTATTTATGTCAATAGCTTGTCTGATTCTTTTTATTTTGTGGAGCTCATACCATTTTGAATCTCTTTTGAGAAGGCTATTGCATTAAATTCTGGCTAATATCTTTAGACATTATTAGTAGAATTCACCTGACTAAATATAGGTATCTACAATTAGATGCCTGCATCTGAGCTGATCACCCTGGTCTCCCTTTGTAGTCAGTGGAGACCCAGCTAGTACAGCCAATAGAGCCTCAGGTGGAGTTGGGGACGAGTCATCTTCTTCAAAGGTAGACATCTATTATAAGTCAGATGAATCACATACCAAAAGTGCATATTTCTCTTTGTCGACTCTGAAGAGTACTGAGCTCAGCTCCAAAGCTAGCTAGGATCAGTCCTAACTTGCAAATCAAAATTTTATAAATGCAATTTGGCACAGCTTTTAAAGACTGTGAAGCTGCTCAGTTTTCCACAATCAGAGAGTTTCTCCCTATGCACTTTTGTGTATCTGTACACACCAGCTCTTCTTTAGATAAGGCTGAATGCTCAATTTTGTCTAAGAATGTCCACATTTTACCAGAAAGTCCAATCTCATTTTATCCATCAGTGATGCCTTAAGTAGCTTCCAGCAGAAAAATCATCACTGCATTCCCCTGAATCTCTTGACTTCAGATGTGGATTTCAGATGAGCACTAGTAGAGGGGAAAATAATGGAGGTAGAAGGAAATGTAATATTTTATTGAAAAATGGCAAACTACGACCAGAATTCAACTTGAGATTCTTCATTCACAGTGTTTGCTTATATATGCCTTATTTGTATGTATCTGTCCTCCAATTAAACTAAGCTTTTAACAGAGGGCCTTAAGGTCATTTGTTAGCTGCTTGTTCAAACACTGCTTGGGTTTAATGACATGTGGGAGTAATCATACATGATAATAATTTAAAGCCCATCAGTTTATTCAATAAATGTCAGGCTCAAGAGCTATTATCATTGTTATCACCTATGAACAGAAACCTATTGCCCTTGTAAGTTTTTATTGAAATTTATGGCTAATTCTGGACTCTTAGGCGAAAACTTTGTTTTCAAATATTATAAGAATGGTTTAGCCACTCACCTGCTATTAATATCAACCAAACTGACAATTCTATGAAAGTTTTAATTTGTTTGAAGTATGTTTGCTTTGGCAGGGTGGCAGTTCTCTGCCTCTTTTTAGTTTCTATTGGATGTAGGCAAGTTTACAGTAGAAATTCTACCATTCCTCTTCCTTATTTCAAACAACATTTCAGCAAACAGTAACCAGTTTTTAATTTCAAAATCTTTTTTCTTATAATTAATCTTGGCAAACTCAGAAGTACCTACCCCAACAGAAATTATAATAGGTCCTTTGATTAGCCACCAGTAAGGAGAGCCTTGATTAATATCCCAGCATCTGAGAAAATAATGGTAAGTTTAGAAAAAGATGTGTATGTAATCACTGCAATCAATTCAAAATATAACCCAAGAATATAGAATAATGTAGGAAATTATTACTTACGCCGTGTCTTCAAAGTAGAATTTTGCTAATATCCATATAAGTGTGAAAAGTGTTGGAAAACCTGCCAGACAGTTAAACAAAAACCGCGGTTGTCTAGTTTCATCAATTAATTCAAATCTTGCTCACTGAAACTCTGCTGTGATGGTACAGATCACTCATTTTCAGAACTGGAATTACCCTTTTTTGGCCTGTTCATGTACCATGAATTGCTTTAAACTCACAGTATAAACCTAAAAAGAAATCTCCTAATACCCATGATGGAATGAAGCAAGTTATGGTATTGACTGTTTGGTGATCATGCACCACTGTGAAGATATAAAGGGACGCAGAAGCTACTTTGCACGTGTTATAGTTCTGCTACAGAGGCCTGAACCTGCAACCTCTTACTAACATGGACATAGTTCACCTGTGTGATCTCACCTGAAGTTAGCACTTGCATGCACTTGAAGTTTCCCTAAAACACAAAAAGTGATTCAGTTTGCTTAGTTGTCTGGCCTACCTTAACATTTGGTGGCAACATGCATAGATTGCCTCCCTGAACTGACCAAAAATTCCCCCGAGCAAGTGCATTCACCTGACATATGAGTTCTCTGCTTTTTCCTTTACATGGCAACTTAGTGTAAGCAGACACTTAGTTTCTGATTTCTAAGTCACCACAAAAGTCTGAACAATTAGATTTATTTCAGACTACAACAAAAAGGAGTGAGGATGTTGCTGTCTCGTGTGCACTGCTATTTAGTGGATAGAGCTCCTTTATTTGTACAATTGCCCAATGCAAAAGATGGGCTATAACTATGACTACAGATGGACCCGTTCTCAGAAGAAGACTGTGTAACTATATTCTGCATGAACAGGAGCAAGGTACACCTAACTTTGGTGTTTGTGATAACTCCTTAGAGATGTCTGTGTTTTCAAAGGGGAGAAGAGGGTTAAGTGGACTGGATCTCTCTTTGTGGGTTTCCAAATATACTTAATTTTCCACTTATTTCATAGAGACTTCAATGACATACTTATAAAAAATTTGATTGCTCCTCACTAGTATGCATATAAAAATAAAGCAATGCCCAAGTTAGGCACTTCAGTTAGGCAGGTTAGTTTCCACATCCAGTGTTTTTAGTGGGACGGATAAAGCCTTGTTTAACATCTAGCCTTTGATTCATTTCATGTAAAAGCCTTACTTACCCCAGCCAAAGAGGACAAGCCACCAAAAATACCTTCTCCCATGAGAAAGGGATGACAGTAGCAGACAGTTTAGGTAAAGAGCCTCTACTAGCAGCCACATGAAATTGGTCATCATGAAGTAGTGACAGAAAACAACGGAGATCTTGCATTCGGTCTAGGGAACAGGAAAGTCTAGTTTAGGCATTGCTTCTGGATACATGTGTTTGATTTGTAGATGTAGTAGGCATCTGGAATTCTGGATGAGAACTACAAAGAGCAAGATCTCACAATTATATGTATGTTTAAAGGGAAAGCTTCAAATGTAATATGGCTTTCTGAATAGTAAAGCTTTAACCATCATAATACCTTGGAATCTCCACTGTATTTTGCTTTATATCTCTATGTTAGAAATATAGCTTGGTCTCCCAAGCATGTGATTTCTCCCACAAAAGCACTGCCTTCAGTGTACTTTATACGAGTAGAGTGAAATGCCCTTGGACAAATGTTCAACGACCCACTTTCCTACTTATGCTCACTTTTAAATTTTTGTGTGGCCATAAGCAATGCACAAGAATCATCCCATAAACCTCTGAAAACCATTGCCATGTTGCCAATATTTGTGGCTTGATGAAAGCTAAGTTGATTGCCTAGGACCTTGTGTGCCTTACAATTCAGCGCTTCCATTCAGAACATGAAATCGAACATTTCCAGAAGAAACATCTTTTAAAAGTTGTGTTATGAGGCACTCGGAGATCTTCAATTTTAGGCTTCAGATTATAGAAGCGTAACAGTATAATGATACTACTTTTTTCCATGGTAAAGTCTATATCTGATTTAGAGTACTACAGGATCACAAACTGATGCATTCAGAACATAGAAGGGCATGAGGTACAT
>VYZV01041666.1:17676-40865 GCA_013401275.1 Pandion haliaetus | reverse complement strand
GCATTTATTCTACTGAAATAATTAAGCAATGTATGTGCTGGTTCAGATTTAGGAGCCACAGATGGCATTCCTTTCATACTTCCATAAACTCAGAGAGAGAAATATGATTTAGGATCTGCTCACTACACAACTTGAAGCACTGAATAATTTAGTGTTAGGGGAAATTCTGTGAAGTCATATTTGCAATAACCAGGCACAGTGGGTAAACTTCACCTCCCCCCCTTACTCCCTTTCCTCCCATCCAATCCACCTAATTAATAGCTAAAAATTACATACATAAGGAAGGACTGTTGGATTACATTCTCTTTTTTTCTTCTGGCTTTGTTATAGAAAATGTGTCAGTCACTTGTGGTTAAAACTTACAATTTTATTATATAGTATTACATAGGAAATTTACAATTCAGACTTCGTCAATTCCAGCAACTAAAATTTAGAACTATACCTTGAAAAGATAGCATGCAGAAAATGTAATTCTGTGCTTTTCGAGTCATTCTGTTCAGGCTCACCAATTTAATTTTCCATTTGATAACTGGAGCCACAAAGCTTGTTTTTGGTCTAAAGAGTCATCTGTTGGAAGCATTCAAACGAACATTCAAGGTCACTCGTACTCCCACACAGATAAAAAATATTCCACTGCATGTTTGCTAATTAAGTGTACCATCATGAAAAATATTGTTCTCCATGTCCAGCTAGTCCTTCTGAAGTGCATGAAATAAACCAACAACAGAATAGACAAATTCAGGATGGAAGAGATTTATTAGTTCAAGCCTGCCAGTGCAGGATTTCCTTTATCATCTAGTTACTGCATTTTTAAAAAACAGCTCCTGAAATGAGGCTTCCATTATTTCTCCGAGGAGACTTCTGGATCATTACAGAACTAAAGACATTTTTTCTAACATTTACCCTACATTTTCCCATTTATTTTGGTACTATTACCAAACTAACCAGTCTTCACATTGTGAGATCTATTTCCTCTCTGTAGCTTTCAAAACAAAACTGAGCCTAGCTTCTCCACATACAAATCACTCGCTGGGCAGGTGATGTGAATGCTCCTTCTCTTTTATTGATCTTTGGGCTGTTCCAAACACTATGCCACTGTGTAATCGCCTGGTGTAACTGCAACTTAAACAGCGCACGCAAGCCTCATTGCCCTTTTCATAAAAATCACATTGTTTACTTTGAATATGTACAGAGACAGTCAAAAAGGATGAGTTGAGCTATGGAGCAATTAGCCTGCCTTCCAAACAAGAAGGCACTAGCAGAGAGGGAGAGTTGGGAAAATAGGTATTAGAGATGAGATATTAGACATGAAAGAGACCTTGAAAATGGTTAATACAGAAGCTGAAAAGGGAGCAGTTATTATTTTCTCACTATACAAGGACATGGAAAACCTTACCCAACTGACTTAAAACAGAAGGCTTAAACACACCCAGAAGGTATGTTTTCCACACAAGACATCGCATTAATTGCCATAAAAAAATTAGAGACTAAAAATATAAAAGAGTCAAAAACTAGACAGATTAACAGGTGACAGGTCACTGATATGTATTATACATAGTCTTTCTTACAAGATGTATCTTAAGTCTTAGAAAGTGAACAGTAGATTGGCAGAAGCTGAAAGGTATACCCAGTAAAGCAACGCTTTGTTTCTCATACTTTTCCTTCAGGAATCAGCCATTAGCCACTGTCAGAGAAAGAATACTAAGGCAGACAAACCTCTGATATGATTTACTATGGCTGTTTGATGGGGAACAAATGGAAAAGATGATTTATCCTCGTTGACTGGGGAATAGGGTGGAGACTATCAGAAAGCATTAGGTTTAGTGTGCAGTCCCAGCCAGTTGTTTAATTTTCCTTAATTCAAAAAAATGAAAACAGACGAATTCTAAGAGAGAAGATGTTATAAAGATGTAGTTTGGCCAAAACAGCAAGAAGATACNGGATCACTACAATGCAAGTGCTAACAAAGCTGTAATAACAGTCTACAGTGGATGACATATATCATATTTAGTTAACTAACATACATATTAGCTCAGAGGAAAAAAAGGTATGAAAGAGTGGCTTTTCCAACATGCTCCCCGACACATCTTACTTTGCCTTACACAAACCTAACCCCTCCAAAATTCTGACCAAGTGCAAAAGTCCTTGCTAGAGGAGGTCTTGAATCTTAAGCTGTTAACCTAAAGTATGCCACAAAGACCAGAATTCCTCAAGGTGATGTATACAACTTGCTTTTGAGAAATCATTTCTCCACACACGCCCAACAATGAGGACAAGTATGGTCACAGCAAAATTGGTCCTGATTCTTTAACTGAGTGACAGGTAGGTATCGTACTGCTGTATGTGTAAAACGCTTATCAGTTGGTAGGACCCAGAGCAGAACAATAATCTTTCCAACAAGAATCAATACGCTGAGTAAAGCTGATAGTCCAACCTTGGCTTTTCAGAACTTAGATACAAATATGTTATTTAAAAATGTATGTTTTTATATGTACGTGTGCACCAATAACAAAAAACAGCTTAAGCCTTATGTCGACTTTTCCTGGTTATACACAGAAAGGGAAGCAGTTGTGGAAAATGCTACAATTTGTGTTATTTGGGGGAACGACTGTGCCTTAATATTTTTCCAAGTACCACGAAAAGCTGTTCTGAATTAAATTTAAATAGGCTGATCATGTAACATTGGGGTCCTTGATTTTAATCATCAGCAATAATCTCCTGCTAATGCAAAATGACACTGTTTCCAAAAACAGCATTACGGAAACAAACAAAACAAAATCAGAAACAGTCTGAATGCAGGATCAAATAGTGACAGACACTAAGTTGTTGAATGTTTTCAACTACTGGGAAGACAATAATTTCTACTACTTATTACTCTTTCAAACTTCAACTGAAACATAATTTTTTTCCTAAATTATGCTTTCATTCCAGCCCATGCATGTAACACCATTTTGGATCTTCTTCAGACTCTACAATCTTGACCCTACTACCCTTTTATTGACAAAAAAAACAAACCAAAAAACCCTTAAAACCCAACACCCTAAATGAAGGAGCAAGAGAAGGAGAGAAGAAAAAGAAAAGGAAAGGTGCAGGAGCAGCCTTGAGCCTGAGGTCAAAACTGAACTCTTTTTCCAAGCTTTCCAACTCCTGCTGAGTTACCGATGCCGACAAATGGGAGGTTTTGAATTACTGACTGCTTTTAGAGTGCCACTTCAATCACACCACACTGAAAATATTTGATAAATATGACTTCCAATAAAAGTTAGTAGAACATTAGATGTTAAATCAGAATAAACCAGAAGGACCTGTCATTATTGTTAATGGTTTCATCATATATCACTCCCTTGATCAACAGTTGGTGAGNGTGAAAAAGACAGTCCTAAGGCCTGATTTTATGCCTTCCAAATCACGTATGATATACTCGCACATGGATGTGAACTCGCTCCTAGTCCCTGCAGAACTCAGTAGGAGCTACCTTGCCTACCCCAAGCATTTGAGAACCTGTTTTTCATAAAAGAATTTATTTTATTTTACTTTATTTAGCTCAACTTTTGCTCATTTGTAGTCTGACAGTTTCTGGAGTGATTGTGTTTTTGTGCTCATGTGTAACTGAAATTCTAAACCAACAACTTTCAGCTATTTACAAGGACACAGGCTCTGTAGTAAGCAAGACTATATACAGTAGTTAGAGTACCACTAAACATTTTAGCATTTTTAAGTGTAGCTATAGGAGGCCCTCGATAAAGCATTTCTGAATAATAAAATATTCTCTCCTGGATTCAGCTCTCAACAGAAGAGTTTAACTTGGTTTTCTTAATATTGGTCTCTAACTGCAGAAAAGCATACTCGAAAGACTCAGCTCCCCAGTTTGAGGGCAAAACCAATTTAAAATCTACTTAAAAGCAAAACCAAACAAAACACACTCTTACTCTTTTCCTCCCACACCTCCCTGGCATTTTCTGAGAAAAATTCACCTTAATTAGAGCAACAGCTTTCACAACTACCTGTCTATGGTTTGGTGGGCTCTGGTTTGGTGGGCTCCTAGTAGCTCTCCAGGACTTAATTGTTTGCCATAAAGGTTGCTGTAGGACTGACGAAAAAGGAGTAAGTGCTTTCTCAACTAGGTTCAGAATACTTCAAATTTCTGTTCTTGTGGCTGCACGCATATGCACATGTGCACAAACACACACCCCACAGTAAATATCTCAGCTACTACTCCTTCCATCCATAGTATTTCTAGATATTACTGTTTAACTTTTACTTATTTATTTAATGGCAGACCCTTTGCCACAGCCAGCACCCTTTGAGGCACTCTGTGAAAAGAGGTTTAAGATTCAATTAACACAAAACTTCAAAACGTACTTTTATAACAAGCCAAATGTAAACCACCATCATTTTGCTTGATATTAAAATTAGGTAAATATAATATGCATTTCTCTAATGTTTAAAAGACCATTTCTGGAAAAACTCAAAATCCCTCGTGTAGCCTTGTTTTTGGGAGCATTCACATAACCACAGTTTGCAGAAAACAAAGGTTTGGAAAAAATTATTTTGAGCTAAATACAAGAGTATTCAAGAGAATGCAATTTTTAAGTTCAAATATTAATTTTGCAAATGTATCTGCATTTAGGTACTATGCTAGCTGAAACAATGCTAACTGTTTTTTTTCTGACCAATCCCAATTAATCAACACAGCTCAGTAGCAAAACTTCTACAACAAGTCACAAAGTCAAAAAAAAAAACCCACAAAAAAATAAAGTATTTTGACACAAACAATGCATTTGAGAAAACTATAATCTACTGAAAGGAAGTCCAAGAGTGGTAAGAGAGGCTAGATTTGCTACACACTGTATTAACTAAAAATCAGTTGTTGACCCTTATAAAACATTTTTAGCAAATTACATTATTTATACAAATTAAATTTTCATGGCGCTTTTATGAACTAATTTATTTCTCTCAAGAATTTGGAGAAAATTAACACAACCCAATACAAAGAGTAGGGACATAAAGTGAAGCCCCTGTTAATAATTGAACTATGAACATGTAGGGCATTGTTACCTTGGCACGCAAAGCCTCTTTCTTCATAGCCAGCATTACACAAGCACTTCCCTATGGGCACTAGCCATTCTCCTTCTGTACTGCAATACATCTTGGGTGGCTCTTCCTCCTTGGAATGATTCACACAAGAACCCCGCACCTCCACCAGTGACTGAGAGTCCATGGGTACTGTATCTGGAAACATGGCGAGGTTCTTGACAGTGAAAGGGCACTTTTTGAAGTACACTCGCACCGAGACTAAGGCAACACACGCACCTACATCTTGAAAAGCCAAGTAAAAGCCTTTCCTGCTGACAGGCCCCACCTCACGGACTTCTGTATTCAGCTTGAGAATTCGGTCCCCAAGATCCATTTGGGTGAAGCTCTCATCAGCCGCAATGGTGTCAATCTTTGTAAACTGATGCTCTCTGAACTTTACCAAATGGTCATCATCAGACTCCATATAATACAGATTGAAGGTCTCTTTGCAAGTGCCCAGAACTAGAGGGATACTATTACAGTCCCTCAAGGTAAACTTGAGCTCCACATATATCTTCTGAGCTGAATTGCGTGGAATCCAGTTTGTTCGCAGCCAATTGTTTTGACTGTGATCCATAACATTGCACACTTGGTAAGTTCTGATGGGAGTATAATGCTCATCAACACCACTAATCTCTTCCCACTGGAAAAAGAAAAAAGAAAAAAAGAAAAAAAAAAAAGAAGAAAAAAGAAAAAAAGGAAATAATATAAGTTTAATGATTATACCAATACAAATCACATTTAGAGACAAAAGCTGTGAAAAAGCAAAAATCACTTTGCTTGGACATCACTATAAAATAGACAATACAGTCTGGTCGAACTTGTACTTAATTTTTTCCTATTAATACATATAAACATCCTAAATGAACACAGAATTCACCATTAACAAGTCAGTTTTTACCAAGTTATTTTAAGATGGCATGAAAGAGACACTACAGTTGTTTTGCATTATTAAAAACTTGTGATTTCTTAAACTGTATGCAGTGCTATCCTTTCAATCATGATCCCAACATGTCTTTACTACAACCACACTCACCTCAAACAGAAGAGGTTCACTAGGACACCACCACATTTTCACTGTTGGAATCAACTTTTATTTCAAAGATTAAACAAGATCTAAAAATCTTACAAACAAAAGCCAATGGCTCCCACTGAAATTCCATATAGTCATAATAAACTGTTACAGTTTTAAATTTATTCAAAGCATGACAATTGATTTTGCTTGGGATATATGTCCTGTGGACAGTCAACCTTAGCCCAGTTTCCAGAGTTATTAAAAATTACTGCCAACTTACCGTAAGTATCTTGGTTACTTAAGTCTTCTGTGGACTTTATAGGCTATGAAGCTAAAATGTTTTTTGATGAATACATAGTCATCATTTGTTTTTACATCAGTCATCAGCTGACAAACTTATACTTGACCCAGACAGGGAAGGAAAGGGTTTCCTATTTGTGAATTACTGATGTACCAGTCCTGCCTGATTTCTGAAGTCACACTTACCGAAGAGGAATATTTACCAAATCACAGGAAAAAAGAAATACTACAGGGGTACTCAAAGCAAATATTTACTGTTAGTCATTTGCCATACAGGTCTAAGTGACTTAAGTTGCATCTTTCTTGGCTTTCTCCCTGAATGGATGACTAGGACCAATTTTTTTGTTTTGTTTTTGGTTTTTTTTGGTTTTTTTTAAGTTCATCATTCTTCAGCTTTTATCCACACAAAACCTGAAGTTGTTCTATATTCTGAGTCTTAAGATACCAAATGGAAGAGCCTCACCACCAAAGCGCTAGAATTAAAACTCATTACAATGAACAAAGCCTGTTAGAGAATGACACCACCACTGAAGTTGAGAGAAACCCTTCCAGACCTTCTAGCCCAACCCTCTGCTCAGGCCGGGTCAGACAGAGCAGGTTGCTCAGGATCCCGTCCAGTCAGGCTTTGGAATATCTCCAAGGTCGGAGACTTCACAGCCTCTCTGGACAGCCTGTGCCAGTGTTTGTTTGTACTCCGAGTAAAAAGGTTGGTCCTTACGTTTAAATGGAACTTCCTGTATTTCTGACTGTATCCATTGCCTCTTGGCTTTTCATGAGGCACCAGAGTGAAGAGCCCGACTCCATATTCTCTCTATGCTGCCATCACGCGTTTATACGCGCTGGTAAGATACCCCTGAGCCTTATCATCTTCTGTTCTATGCTTCAAAGTTAATTACGCAAGCAAAGAGGTAAAATCCTATCATGATAATAAAGCGCATATTAATAGAGCATACAGTAGCACAGGAGCAACAGAAATCCTTGCTTCACTGTCACCCGCGTACACAGCCTCTGCAAAAACCGCAAGTGCTGCCCCACACAACCAGACTCAGTGCAGCTGGGGAGCAGCAGAGCTTCCAACAGAGCTGCTGCTGCATGGTACAAAAACTGCAAAGTAGACAGAATTAAGTATGTTGTGAGAAATCACTGCCACTCGTGGGGGAGGGAGACAAAGAAGAACCAGAAAAACATTTTCCCTCAAAAATCAAGTCACGTCAACGTTTTATGTAAGATCGCAGTGTAACAGTTATTCATTTGACATGAGCACTTTTTGCTGCAGGACCTTAATGTACTGCAGAGCAAACATTAAAGTACTCTTCCCACTGTACCGACCAAGAAACAGAGGTACAAAAGTGTTAACTGCCTTTACAGTTTCCTGGTTTTACAATACATGCATCACACACACATACAAAGAAAGAAAAGGGAAAAAAAAAAAAGTGGCCACATCACAGTAATATCTGAGAGTTCTCAGACCCAGCCCACTGACTTAAGGAAGTTTTGGTATGACTGAGAGCTGGTCTGCAAAATGAAATTCTCCACACACCACTGAAGATGTGATTTTAAATCATGTTACTAAACCAGTAGATAAAAGCAGTATAAATACCCTTCCTTTAATTGAAACAAAGTTTATTTTAGTTCACTTTACACATCTGACTATACACAAGTTTTATCTCTTCCTGACTAGTTCAACAGAGTTAAAAACACAATCTTGGATGTGTATACACACAGCTGAAAGGCTGCAGCAAGCCATTATACGCTACACTGCCAAAGCAAGCTAGCAGGACAGGGACTTTTCCTGAGTCAAAGTTACTACACCAGACCTCATGGCCACTCGAGAGCTGGGTGCCACATGGCAGCCCATCACACAAGGACGAACTCTTGCCTGCACAAGAGGCAGCTGGACCCTGGCTCCCAGCCTCTGCCAAGTTCCCAAAACTGAGTGGAGAACCCTCATCCGACAGCTGTCCTTGTACAAGTACAGCCCCTGAGCCAATGATCTAGTCCTGTTGAAAAAAGCCATTCAGATGTCATACTTGCCTCCCATGAAGCTAGATGCACCTATTGAACTACAGGTCTTACCAGGACAAATAAAAATTCACTTACAACAACTGGATGAAACTAGAGAAGATTATGTAATGAAACATCATTTTATGGACATTTAAAGCAGCTCACACTAATTCATAAGTGATCTACTTACTATCTCTTCCACATAATTTCTAATCAGTTCAACATATTTTACATGTCGTGGGAGACAGAAACAAAACCAGGAACTTGCAGAATTTAAAACATCTCCACAGCAGATGTTATTTTCTGAAAAAGTCTCATTGCAATTTTTTTTTTTCCCCGAAGTTTCTTATCCAACATGCTTACACAGACCATTGAATGTAGATGTATGAACTGCATGATAAAGGTAGCACCACTACTATGTTCTTCACCAAGAAGTTACAACGTGCAATTATCACTTCATTGATTTGCAATGAAGACCAAATTGCTTGGAAACAATTGTAGTCCATGTTAGTCCACTTATATAGGCAACAAAATTTCAAATCTATCATTTAATTCTGAAGCATTGCTGAATAGAAGCACCAGTCTCACACCGGGTGCTAACTTGACCAAAATACTTTAACCGTTATAAAATTATAGAGATTGCAGCTATCGCTTTAGAAAGAGTTAAGGTGAAATAAGTCACTGAAACTACAGGAAGAGTGTCCAAATCAGAACATGTACCAGATTAAAGCAGATTTGTGACTTCAATAATTATTACGATCAAGCTAGAAAACAAGCAGTATATTTGGATTGCTCCTACATTGCAACTGTTCCCAGGAAGCTATTGTATTGCCATCCCCAAGTGAATTTAATTCGAAACAGATTATCAAGAACATCAAGACAATTTCCCTTCCATAACCCGTGATTTTTTTCTATTAAGTAAGGTTTCTCAAACACATATATTTGTAGTTGTTTTAATTTTTATTTCTAGACTTGTAATTCATGTGTTCAACTTGCTCCGTGAAGTTACAAGTTACAAAATTACTTACTTTAAAAAAAAAAAAGATAGAGAGACTCTTATTTCAGAGATGGAATTAAGGAGACAAAAACATAAAATGCATGTTAGTTAATAAAATATTGAATCTTTTCTTATTTAATCACTATTGTCAATTGCTCCTGTGTTAATTTCAGGGGCGCAAATGAAGGCAAGCAGTCTTCCACTGTAAATCCTTACATATTACATTCCTGGGGCATCCTAAAATATAGGTCTTTTGAGGCATCATTTAGAAGGACTTCTCAGCCCAAACCTGTTCTGAACAGACCTAATCAAAAAATTCCATATTGTTTTACTACTGCAAAATGCTAAACTCATGCCCACTTCAGACCAAGGGGAGACTATGCATATCCTCTTTAACACAAAGTCGTGCTGTTTTAGCTTCTCTTGTTCTTTTCCCAATATTGCTCTTGTAAAGCCACCTCCCCCTTAAGCTGCACTTGAGCTCCACTGCTGTTACAAAAAAGTATCAGACAGTACTCAAGCAAGAATATGCCTCTCTCAGATTTCTTTTCAGCACTAAAAATCTATTATCACATAGAGGATAAAAATTAATAAGCAAACAAATCTCTAGTAGTTGAGAATGTATGCTTTGGCTTTATAGAGAGGTGTTGTCATGAAAACGTGCTGGCTATTAAGAGGCTAAGTGGCAATAGGAAGCAAACCTCCTGTGTGGCATCGCCACATAGCCTGTTCAGTATTACCGTAGTCAGTGCAGTTTTACTTTGTACAGACATAATTCTGACTTACATTCCCAAACATCTAGCTGCAATAACAAAACAACAAAGTAGGAGCTAAAAAGCAAAAAAAGAGATATACAAAAAGGAATAAGTATGGGATAAAGCTTATTTTCAAATTTTAGAGAAAAGCAGAGTGTAAAGAACCTAAGGTCTTCCTTATAATAGAAGACACAGATATTCCTTACAACAAAAGCTACAGAAAAGGTGCCCTTGCTGTAGGAAAAAAAAAAAAAAAAAAGAGAGATGCACAGAGATGTGAAAAAGAATTAGAAACAAAAAGTACCTAAGGTATTTTAAACACAAGGAAAATTCTGATCTGCTGGGAGGGAGGGGGGCACAAATCAGCTAAAAGAGGAGTCCAGAATTACTGTGTTGTAAGTAAAATGAGTCTTTTTATCTTAGGGTACAGAAAAAAAAAAGAACAGCATTCTGAGTATGTAGAAACCAGGATAGCTAGGGCTTGAACAGGTCAAAAGGCAGTTAGCTATAATAAATAAGAGGAAACTGAAAAGTCATAAAGAGGTATTCAGCCAAAATGGAAATGAGACAATGAAATGCAGAGAGAAAAATGCAACAGAGATATAAGACACACTGAAAGAAAACTTCAGATCTAAGGCAGATATTTACTCTATATAGGGCAACCAGACGGCAGAAAGGGACACGCTTCTTTTCACCTTATGCATTCAGTCCAGTCTGCTGCAGTCTCAGCTTCCCCTCATCCCACCTTCAGCTTCCCAGGATGTTCCCATCCCATGGAAAACTAGCATCAGGTGGGGGGCTCATTTCTGTTGAATCAATTCTCCTAAATGGTACATCATGCAGCCATGCAACCACTAGTCTTTCTGCAGGAACAAGATGTAATGCAAGGGGCAAGAAAGGATCCAGCAAGAACGTATGGCCACCCAAATTTAGTTACCACGGAAACCCACCTGGAACTCAAAAAAAAGATAGATCTATTTCTGAGGATACTGCATTTTTCCATACAAAATTTCATCTTGTTGAGGCTTTGCTAAGAGAAAATAAGAACAGTTTACATTTTTGTCCTCCAGATAGATGGAAAAGATAAACCAGGAGGTATCGGAGGAATAAGCAGAAAGATGAAGGAGAAGCTGTCAAAAGAGACAGACTACACAGCAGCAACAGCAGAGAAATACTGCAGAGAATTTGGGCACAGGCACTCCTAACTCCCAGGAGTTAGGAGAGACCTAGAGAAGGTTACCTGAGCCAGGAAGAAAGGAACTGGCACTGCAATACTGAGGAGGAAGGGAGGGCGTTGGTGGGAGTTAGGCTGAGAACTTAAGGAAAATCTGTTGAGATGCTGGCAGAAGGACTGTATGAAAGATCTGTACTCACACCATGTAAATCAGACACTGGTGGGACTCAAATCTAACTCTCACCTTAATTACATGCAATTACTTGGGTAACTCTAGTCCGTGGGGCATTACACTTCAAAAGCTGTCCTAAGTGACATTTCCTTCTTTCAGTACTGTACAGCTACAGAACGAATGGATATAGAATCATAGAATCATTTAGGTTGGAAAAGACCTTTAAGATCATCGAGTCCAACCATCAACCATGCCCACTAAACCATGTCATGAAGTGCCTTGTCTACTTGCTTTTTGAATACCTCCAGGGATGGTGACTCCACCACTTCCCCGGGCAGCCTGTTCCAATGCCTGACAACCCTTGCAGTAAAGACATTTTTCCTAATATCCAATCTAAACCTCCCCTGCCGCGACTTGAGGCCGTTTCCTCTCAGCCTATCACTAGTTACTTGATAGAAGAGACCAGCACCCACCTCACTACAACAACCTCCTTTCAGGCAGTTGTAGAGAGCGATAAGGTCTCCCCTCTCAGGCTCCTTTTCTCCAGGCTAAAAAACCCCAGTTCCCTCAGCTGCTCCTCATCAGACTTGTGCTCCAGGCCCCTCACCAGCTTCGTTGCCCTTCTCTGGACATGCTCCAGCGCCTCAATGTCTTTCCTGTAGTGAAGGGCCCAAAACTGAACACAGTACTCAAGGTGCGGCCTCACCGGTGCAGAGTACAGTGGGACGATCGCTTCCCTGCTCCTGCTGGCCACACTGTTTCTGATACAGAGTATTTATCAGTCCTGACTAGAAATTAATAGCCAGGTTCTAAATACTGGAAGAATGAAGTGACAGGACTATCTTCCAAGCAGTCCAATAGGGATGATAAATCCAATTTTTTCTATGGAAAAGATTTATAAAATTGTGTCAGGGATTTTATGACAGCATGATGGGGGAGCTGGAAATCCGAGGCTGTGATATGAAGCTTTGGGTGCTGGATTTGCTGCTATTGTCAAGAGAGAAGGAGCAGAGGTGTGACCACTATTTCTGAATTCACATTATTACGCAGGACTTGTATCATATTACTCTAATGCCTTCAGGCACCTTCAACACTTCTGAAACATGTCCAGGAGAAGTGCCATAGCATCACTGCCTCCTCTGCATGTAATCTGGCTTTTGGAAAGTGTTCTTTTGTTTGCTTCTCATTTTTTAAATCTTCTTTGGATACTGTTAATGGCAGGAAATAAGAGAGTGCTTTCCATGGTACAGAAAAATGTCTGAGATCCCCAGCGAGAGGGTGTAACTCATACACTCCAGTCATACTGACTGGCAAAGTTGGGACAGAAAGGATTGTCTTTTCCAGAACAGGTCTAGCAGAGTGTGCTGGACTTCTGGCTTTGGGTTTGCTTTTTTTTCTTCCATTTTCTTTACAAAAGGGAATGTACAGAACTGAATGTAGGCCATTTCCATTTTGTGAGCAGGCTTACTAAAAAGTTCCCTCTCAATGTAGGAACCTAGGACATGAGTGATGTCCTCAATTCTTTCATGCTTCCTGTCGCATACCTCAGTTTTTGTGGCTTTTTATCCTTCATATAAAAAATCTTAAGTTTACATTAAGAAATTGAAGGCCATTTCGTGCTTTACAATCCAACAGATATGCAGCTGCATGATTCCAATAAACTGCGTTTTATCTTTCACTGTTACATTGCTATAAACCCCCTAAACTATGAAACACCTACCAAAAATGGAGTTTGAAAATTTTTTTAAGGCCCCTGTGGAACTCAGGCAGCTAACACCCCAAGACTCCATTGACAATCTCAGGCAACAGTCTAACAATATTTATTTACAATTTTATTTTCCTTTAAGACATTTGGTATGATGATGTATTTGGTATGATTTGGTATGAGAATCATTTCAGGTAATGTCCCACTGTCCTTTAACATAAATTGATAATTCTAATAGTGGCTAGATGGAAGATACCTTAAACTACATAACCACTGTGCACACTAGAACACAGACAGGGAATACAGTGCTGAGAAATCAGAAGGAAAATAGTAAGTGAATGAAATGACTGAAACCTCACAAAAACATCTTCATGTGCTAGGATGTCCCACCCTTGCTGAGCAGAGCAGTGAAATCATCACTTATTTCTAATCTAATTTAAAAAAATGATTTTTTTTTTGTCAGGGTAATTGCTTTTCACTATCTGTGAGGTGTTCACACAAGCCTCTACAGAACAACCATTCAAATTCTACCTGAAAAACACTTTTTGTTCTAATACTGAAAACTGACCCTGCTCTCATCTACTGGCTCTTAGTATTCAGTACAGTTTTTCAGCCAGCAAAAAGAAATCACCTTTATTATGCCTTGCTGAGCAATGACAGAAAAGTATGCATTCCTGTGTATGCACACTTTCTGCCTTCTGCTATTTATTCAAGCAATTCCCTTCCCAAACAAAAAGATCATTGTGATAGGAATTTCACATTTCAGATAGCCAGTGCATGCAACCTTTCAACATTTCACTGACAGAATGCCAACTAACAATCTTCCCCCCCGCACCCCCTTGGCTGCCAGGTAATTACAATAAAAAGAGGTAAACAAAAAAGCCATGCCATGAGCAACACAATTCATGAAGCCTAGTTTCCTACAAATATGTGTCTCATGCCTGGTCCCCAACATGGACTTGATGTCTAACAAAAGGTGAGAGCAAAAAAGTGTCTTCCTCATTGGGAGCATTAATGCTACCTCTGTCTCCCTCCCTCTTCCACTCCTCCTATTGCTTATTTTCATAAATCTTGTAGGGACTTAAGACTTTGGAGCCTCTGCTCCTCTGTGAAACTGTTAAAATTCACCTCTGAGTTCAAAACCTATTAAGTAGGATCTTCCTTCCCCTTGTATATATACACACACTTAAGTGCATACATGTCTACGTAGCTTCCATTTCCTCCAGAGATCATACCAAAAAGAAGGCAATGGCTTCACATACACACCAAGCATAGTATTTAAAACTGCTAAGATGAGTGTAGACACTATGCATTTCTATTGAGGTTTTAAAAGGGGGGGAAAAAAAAAAAAAAAATCTATATTTGCAAGCAGAAAATCAAAATAGCCAAAATGTTGTTTTATGAGCTTAAGTTAGGCATATGAGGGTTTCATGCAGCACTTGGAAAATGCTGAAATATTCCAAAGCTGCATAATACACGTTCAACTCCTATAAGTACTGAGATCACTGATCAGCAGGCATTTGAGATATTACTCTATATTATACTAATACTATTTAGAATTATTATTTTCCTCAGTAATTTTATATGAAATTTTTTAACAAAAGGAAAAAAGTTAGAGCTGGCAGTTCAGTAGAAGTCCTGAGTATGAGCATAAAGTAGACATTCCCGGTCAAAAGTTCATTCCATTGGAAATAAGAGATTGACATAAAAAAGTATTTGACTTTTTTTTTTTCCCCAGTTTTTCCAGAATGATATTTCTTTGTGCCAGAAATGTATAAAGTTAAGTTAATTTTCTTATTTTGGAAAAAGGAAGTGCCACCAACAAACATTCTTAACCAAAGAAATTCAGTTCCAATGACATCCTTGCCAAGTTGATATTACAACAAATTGTTTCGTATTTTTGTTGCTGTAATAGTTAAGCATCCTTCAGCATTACACAATGCTCTCTGCTATTATCTTAAGTGTGGGAAATTAATCCTCACTGATATAAAACTTTCATTTACTTTTTGGTGTATATCTGACTCTTGCCTAAGAATCCTTGATCTTGTTTTCAAGGGACATGTGCCATTAACTTTAATAAGAGCATGAGCGTAGCCTGAGTTGAAACGTTGAAATAAAACCCCACCTTCTTTATTTGAAATAAAACACCCATAGAGGGTGTTGCCCTTTATGTCAATGACCAGCTGGAGTGCATGGAGCTCCTCCTGGGGATGGATGAGGAGCTGACTGAGACCTTATGGGTCAGGATTAAAGAGAGGGCAGAGACAGGTGACATTATAGTGGGGGTCTGCTACAGGCCACCTGACCAGGAAGGCGAAGCAGATGAGGCCCTCTATAGATAGGTAGGAGCAGCCCCATGTTCACAAGCCCTGGCCCTTCTGGGGGACTTCAGCCACCCCAATATCTGTTGGAGGGACAATACAGCAGGGCATAAGCAATCCAAGAGGTTCCTGAAATGCATTGATGACAACTTCCTTCCAGGTGATAGAGGAGCCAATGAGGAGAGGTGCTCTGCTGGGCCTTGTTCTCACCAACAAGGAGAGGTTGGTGGGGAATGTGAAGCTCAAGGGCAGCCTTGGCTGTAGTGACCATGAAAGGGTGGATGGAGTTCAAGATGCTCAGGGCAGCGAGGGGGGTGCACAGCAAGCTCGCTACCCTGGACTTCAGGAGAGCAAGACTTTGGACTCTTCACGGATCTGCTTCGTAGAGCACCATAGGATACAGTCCTGGAGGGAAGAGGAGCCCAAGAATGCTGGTTAATATTCAAGGGTCACCTCCTTCAGTTATCTAAAGAATATTTGTATTGTTTTTTTTTTTTAAAAAAAGAACTTTGCGTAAGAGAATTTGACCTAAAAAGAATTCAGTATGATAATAGGTAATTATATCATAATTAAACATAAATATATTTCAGTCTAACACTTTCTTTCTCTATCACACACTGTCCAATATTTCAAACATTTCCATCGTGCTGAAGCACACATTTGGGAAGCAGGTTGCAGTATATAAGTCAAGATGAGTATCTTTGATGCCTCCTTTGTTTTAGTACTTAGATCTTCTGTTGACTTTTTTACTGTAATGTTAAATATGTCCAAATTCAGATCGGTAAGAGAATCAAGCTTTCACATATGTTGAACATGATTCTAATGTATCCTACTCAGCTTCATAGCCAGTACACAAAGTATTTTTTCAGTTACTTGAAAGTAAAAATGTATTCAAGGAACGATTTCTATAAACAGCCAAAATTCTGAGTAGTGAGGAAATCAAACTGCCAACAAAATTAGCACACATTTTAGGACAGCTTGAGACTAGGTATAAAATAATTAAAATCTGAATGAAAAGTGGTACCTTCCCACATACTATATAAAAGTTTAACGAAACAGTAACAGGATGCAAGAGATCTGAAAGCTTGCTATCAACAAAAACCCTGTAATGACTGTATCATAGAAGAATGCATTCCAGACCAGCTCATCAATATGAAAACACTTTCCTCATAACATCACCAAAGGTGCTGATGCAAGGCCCATAAATATGAATCAGCTCAGATCAGAGGACAGAAAATGATCCGATTTGGGAGTTTAAGAAATTTAGGAAGTACCATGGAAATTTTCTTCGATGTTTGGCTTTCAAAAGCCAATGAAATTGCCTGCTGCTCCTGGGTCTCCCCCAGTTGTTTTGGGTTTTGGGGGGGGGAGGTTTAAGTTGGAAATGAAAAAAGAGGAAGTTGCATTGCAAGAGTTTTCCGATTAAGTTAGACACACAGTGAGACTACCATTACCATCTCATAAACCCTTCTATGACACAGACTTTGGTATACTTTCTCCTAATGCTGTTTTACTATGCTATGATTTTACATCAACCAGCCATAACTTTTACATGAAAAAGCTCTACTGTGATGGAAAATAAACTAATTAGATGTAAGTCCAAAGGAGGACATATTGGTATAAAATTACACACGACAATATTCAGTCTAAGATCCCCCTAGTATTAGCACTGTGTTCTCCTTCTCTGTTCAGTTATCCACTGAAGTCTTCACATTTGTGGGAGCAGAAGAAACAAAAACCTGATGGCATATCACTGTATTCAGGAGAGTTTGTTCATAGCCTCAACCTAAAAGTTGGATTTTCTTCATAACTAAGCAAAACAGTTTCAGAATTACACCCAAGATAAAAATCTTAATTTCTTGTCTGACGAGTTCAGGCAAAATGAGAAACTCATTAAGAGTATCCAGATATTTGGTGAACAAAAACTGAGATACAGCATTTTGCCATGAAATGCATAGCTCCAGATTTACCCCAAATAATCCAAAACAACCAGATCTAATGGAAAATTGTTATCTAACCTTTTGCCTGTTTTGTTTTTTTCATGTTTTCTTCTTTCACTACAAGCAAAGCCAAAATAGTGAAACTCAGAAAAAGGGGGAAATTATTATTTATCTTTTTTTTTTTAAGGAAAAGCAAGCCCACTTTTATCCTCCCCACAAGAACATGCAGTTCCTGGCACATGACCTGAAAGGGGACTGGAGAGAAACCATGTCCCATGATGTGACCATAGAACCATAGCCTGGTCAGAAAAATAAGACCAGACATGGAGGAAGTTGGAAAGGACAGGAACCTCCTCCCTCTACCTACTACAGATGCATCATCCTCTGCTACCTACAGCACAATATATATTGCCACAGTGATCTGAATATCTTTCAAAGTAAATAAACCTCATTTCACCAAGGCATAACAAATACATACATAATTTAACATAAATCTTGACCCTCTTCCTCACTCGAAACAAAAACACCAAAAGCGTTGGATGCACTAATGCCTCTCAGTTTTTAAAGAACTTTAATCTGGGAAGTAAAATGGCATAAATATTACAATAAATAGGGTTAAAAAAATAAGTCCAACTGTGTTACAGGTACTAAGTACACATAAACACACAGTATTTGAGAAAGCAAGAGTACACACCTCATCATGGGAATACTAGACTAATAATCAAACCAAACTGCAGAAGGATAAGCAAAGCCATCTTTTTTCCCCATCTCTAATTGCCAGACAGCTGAGTACCTCATCATCAGACTTGTAAGGACAGCTGATTCTCACCCTTCTGCAAGCAAAAGCCTCTAAATCACAATGAGGTAAAAAGGTAACTACAATGAGAAAAACATCTGACTTTCTAACAAGACATCTGAATCCAGCATTCAAATGCCCATTCAGAGCTTTGACAAGCAAAACAGTTACAGCTTTATTTTTCTCTAGGCTGCATGTCTCCTTGAGAAACAGGTTTCAATCTTCTTTATCTCAAAGGTTAAGCAGATTTTCTGGGAAGTTCTCAAAACAACAGTCCCCACGGTTGAAATCTGTACTGAACTACCACTCACATAAAAGTACCTTTCATCCACGAGCATTGTACAAACTAGGTAAGATTCAGCCTTTAAGTGTAGCTGTTTCAGAGGTGGAAATAAGCAGCTGTTTAGTACAATGGGTAATTCAGCAAGCAGAATTTTATCCAAGATGGAACTCACCGAAGACTGTGGATGTGGCAATCTGGTGAAAAATTGTGTCTTCAGTAAGTGCAATTAGAGGTGACTGCATACGTTAGATATAACACTTTCAGCTATACGGCTCATAACAATAAGATCCTGTTAAAACCTAGTAACACAAATAAAAAGCACCAGGTCCTCCAGCATTATCCTCTGCTTCACCTAAAGCACTACCTCTGGATGTAGCCAGACAAGTGCTGATGGCAAACCTTTACAAAGAAATGATCATGGCATAGTCATTCAAGAATGGAAAGAAGCCAGTTCTCCAAACTATTTGCCGGTTATGTAAATCTGAAGGTAGCCCTTGTCCACATTTATGCCTCAGTTTTCTAATACATAGAATAGGAACAAATTAATAGTGGGGAGATATATTTGTTACTCTTTTAGTTATTACTTGCTCTCTAACAAAGAGTCAATCATGCCTTCATAAAAAAAAAAAAAAAACAAACCGTTAGCAAATGGTTTCAGAAGCAGCAGCAAGCAGGAATTTTTAAGCATGAAACCATTACTTAAATAGGAAAACACCACCATAGTAGAGAAAGTGAAAAACATTTGTGGCACAGAAACACTTAAAAATTCACATTTGAAAAGCCTCTGCATTCGTTGCTTTGTATTTGCCAGCAAAACACATAAACACAAAAGTATTTACATCAAAATGCACAAAACAGGTGCATAATATAGGGTTTCTGTGGTACAGTCATTCAAAACAATGTATTTTTACGCAATGGCATTTCCTACAGAAATCCCAAACCACCCCATGTTCGCCTATTGTCATTAACACAACACTGAATGTACAGTGAAATTCAGTAGTGTTGTGCTGAATGTAACTGTAAAAAGCACCAGCTGGCTGTATTAGAAATGGCATTCTTCCAGATCTCAAATGTCTTATTTATATACAATGGAATCCTGCCAGCTGTTTAATATTTAGGGCTAATAAATATATTGGCAGTACTACTGCACAAGGACAAGTAACACAAATACATACTTCCCAACAGAAAATCTGACTTGTTCTTAGATGATTAAACCAAAGACGGATGCAGACTTCTGAGCAAATTTCACATAGCTGTCCTTTTTCTGTAATGCAAACAATATTTGCTTGTTTTCTAAGTGCAAAACTGAACAGAAAAAAATACCAGGCATCGTTATGCCAGCTGCTCTGAGACCAACATAGCCTTCAACCAATGTTTTCCACAGACCATGAAAAAAGAGAAATTGGCAAGGACAGTGTGCTGAGGTAGAGAGACGGGACACAGCAGAGGTTTCCAGGGTGGGGGGCAGTTCATTATTCATGCCACAGAAAGTGCTGGATCACTCCAGGAAACAGTCAGACAGTACCAGCCAGTCCAGAAGTGATACGGACTCCCACAAGCAATTCTTCCATGGATATGCAGGACAACTTTACTTCTCACAAGCAGATTAACTCTGTGTTGAGTGGAAGGGGTGTACAATGCACCTGAGCATGCAAACATAACAGACTTGCCCTATAGACATGCTCTAAGATTTGTGTCCCTGTTTCCAGCTTTCTGGCAGACTTCATGTTGACAAGGCCACTACATCGTTGCCAAAATAATAGTGCAGCAGATTACTGCTGAATGTAGTAGCCTTCCCTCCAACTCAAGAGGGTCAGCAAATCCAAAGTGTTGGGGCCCGTTACAAGCAGCTTCACAGATTCCGAGAAAAGCTTCAGGGTCTGTGGCCTCCAACATGACAAAGGCCTTTAAGATCACACCACTGGATGTAATCCTGCACAGCAGACAGTGAAAGGCAAGTCCTGTGACTCTTTCCCTTGTGTAAGACCTTGATTCCCTTGAAACCTTCTTCAACTCCCTGGCACAACCTAGACAGAGAGCTAACCTAGAAATGGGAAAGCTTCATTTGCATGAGTGAAGCACAGTTAATGCTTCATCACTTTAATCTGAAAACTCAAACTTCCATGACAGATGGAGCCCACAGTCAATTCCATAAAAGGCTGCTCAGTGTAATTACTATCATTTAGAGGTATTTGGGTTGTTTTGTTTTTACATGGCAATGCTCTTTTTGGATATTCCTCAGATAAGCAGAGTTCCACGCATCTCCATGCTCCCATCTTCAGCATCGTTTCTTAATAACAACTTGAAGAGTCATTCTTTTCATTCATCATTTCGCATTTTCGTTTAGAACTGCATTGTTAAGTATAGTTACTTAAACTACAAAGTTCACTGTCATGACTACCAGTAGAAAAATGTTAAACACGCATACACTAATGGTAGTCATTAACTGCCCCTTCTTCAGCCTCAGCTTCAACTCAGCTAATGCAAACAGCTATGACATCCCATTGCCTAGATGCTCCCTTTCATAAAGATCTTCATCCAGTGTCCAGACTTACCCTTTCTACATTCCTGCCACGTACTTCAGATGTAGCAATGACCACAGCCATCACTGCCTCCCTTACCTTATCTGTATGCTAAAAGCTTTATCTTTCAACCTCTTCATTCAGGCAATGAGGAAGGCTTGTGTTCAGAACCAGCATGCTTACCTGTACAGAATGGCTTTTGGTCTGGTACACAAAAGGTCTCATCTAAGGACTAACATGGCCCCTAACTATCTACATCATCTCATAATCAACTAATTGAACCTGTGACAACAGGTTAACAAAAGTCCATCAGCAGCTCTGCTGTTAACAAAGTATGTGAAGTACCTAATACTATGATCTTCCTATAATAAGTCAACAAACCCCAACATTTTTCCTCTTAAGATTGCTTTTTTTTTTCCTGTAGAAGGCAACACACACACTCTTTTCTTAAAGGAAACAACATCTGAAATGCTGTCTCTGCCATCCTACCTTCCATTTAATGGGGTTAAGACAGAAATAGTTATGAGATGTACCTGAAAAGCATAACATTGTTTCCTCCAGTCCCTTGCTTGGGAAGTACTGCAAAAAATGGCAATAAATAAAAATATATTTAAAAAGTAATACCTGTACTAACTATCACATAGGGTCTTGAAAATTAAGCGCGTGTTGAAACCAAAGAAGAGTCACTATGCTTAAAAAGCCAAGTTAAAAATACCTCTAAAAAGGTTATTATTCTTTTGTCAAGTGCTGGGTCAAAAGAGTAATTATATTTTTACTGTAGTTCTCTGGAAATTAATTTTCTCACCATGCAATTAGGAAAACTTAGTTCTATGCACATATTTCCATAGTTATTTTAATTGAAAAATATGTTTAATACAGGAACTTATAGCTTGACATTTCATATTTTCTAAAGATAAATTCACTTCAGTTCAACAAGAAGAAGGTAATTAGACTGGGAATTCTGGAGATAGTCCAGATATCTTCTCAACCTCTGGCTAAGTTGCTCTTAATTTCTCAAGGCTTTGAAACATTATTAAACAATTTCTTTTCATATGTCAAGCTAGGGATGAAAGAGGAACTCATGCTTAATTTAATATGAGATAAATAAACAGAACTAACTCAACCAGGACTTTAACCAAAGACTCTTGAGGAGCAACAGCATTAGCTAATCTTCACAGTTCTGTACTATAGCAGTAAGTTGGGAAATGCATCATTTTCTAAAAACTCTGTTCATTATTTGAGAAACTGTACACCTTGGGAACTGAAAAAATTAAGCATGTCATGGAAATAACTAGTTTTATATGTAGGAAAAAACCAGTTAACCATAGTCCTATAGCCACTGTGCAGCTTTCAGGTTCAATCACTTTCAGTCTTGGGTAAACAGAACCTCATTAGATAAAATAGCTCAAAAACACACACACACACACACAAAAAAAACAACTTGAAAGAAATCTGTTGTTCACACCATGTTACTTGTATCTTGCACAGCATCTTTGCTGTAGACCTAGGTCATAGGTCACTGCAAGCCCAAGGAGGAGTCAAAGGTCTCCTGGGAACAGCATACATGCAATACTAAAAGTATTATCATATTTTAGAGAAGCCTCACAAAGAACCTCAAATTCAAATCTCATTATATAGGTATATTTGTGTACTTACTATGTGGGAGGTTGACAGACGTTAGCAGGAACACCAACTCCTGACCTATAATCCTACTAACAAAATTCCTCCATAAGACCTTGTATGTAAATATGAGGCTTACATTTCATTTTCTAGCTTACCATGGTACAGTGGAGCATGATGTATTTCAAGAGATATGCTACACTAATTATCAGTACTATCAATACCTTACTGCAGAGATTAAATACAGTTCAGAGAATTACTCTGAAGATAAACAGGGTTCATTAGCTGTAATGCTGAAAATATTACTATAGCTTACTTTTATTTACTCAAGCTTCATTTCTTTGCCATAACTAGCTTGGCTATAAACATAATAGTACAGCACTGCAGTTTTTGTATTCAAACATTCAAATTGCCTCACTTCTAGGTCCTGTGGTTAAAAAAAAAAAAGTTAACCTTACACTACTTTCAATAAGACACTGATTACATACTGTGAAAACAACTGCACAGGA
>VYZV01041666.1:0-16476 GCA_013401275.1 Pandion haliaetus | reverse complement strand
CTCCTTTTTGTTTTCCAAGAAAAAAAAAAAAAAAAAAAAAAAAAAACATATTTAAAAAAAAAAGGCACTATTTGTAACTAAAAAACCCACAACAGATCTTTGAATTCATGGAATTATTTTATGCAGGTGATGCTAAATACACACTTTATGCCCAGCAGTTTTGTAATTTATGCATTAAACATTCTGTAATAATCTGGTCTGCTAATTTTAAATGCAATATTATCTCATACTAAATGAAAAACTGTGTTTACTGTAATTACACTGCGCCTATTTCACTCCATAAACAAGAATACTTCCAATGGGAAAATCATTCTGTTGCCGTTACTGATAAATCAGCAATTATTTACTTAAATTCAATATAAACCATCACTGAAAATACAGAAAAATCATGCTTTGCAAGCCTGAATATAGTTAATCCAGATTTAACACTTCATTCACTATATGCAGAGATGTTGGAAAGAAAATAAGAAAATATTATTTATATGTCTACTTATGCAACAGCCTTAGAAGACATTGCTTAGACTTAGAAGTATTGCTAAATATAATTGCATGGACAGAGAGCCCAAGTAGCTAAAAATAATAAAACAACTTTTTGGGGGTATTTTTTTGTTTTTTTTTTTTATAATGAGGTATTATTTTTCATTATAAAGGACATACTATATATCCCTACATATACCTATTTTGTACTGTAATTTCTCTTTTAATTAAAACATTTTTGAACTCTGTGAAAACTCAGTTTCCCACAAAAAATGCTGGACTGACAAGAAAAGACAAAAGCCTTCTGCTTTGAAAAAGGATGACAAGAGAGTAAAAGCACAATTTAGTTATGATTTTTACTACCTTTCACATATGCAGGTTCTTGAATTCATGTATAAAACTATAATTTTGCTCGACGGTGGGTTTTTTCCTTTTCTTTTTGCACTAGCAGGCAGATAGCACTTAGAAAAAAGCCTAAACTTAGTCTCCGTTTACTCTTGCTGCTGCTGTTCAGGGGTTACATAGTGGTTTTAGCAATGGTTTTGCTTTATTTCCTATAGGCGTAGGGGGCACAGACAAGAAAAGCAAGCAAAACAGTTTTCTAGGCAGACTTCTGACAAAGTTTTTGTAATCTTAGCAAAGAAACAGAAACATTGGCATGCAATGTATGTGATTAATCACACAGAAAGTCTCATCATGAGCCTTCCACGGCTGAAATTGGTTCACACAAAACATTCAAATGATATTTATGAATGATCCCAGTTTGAACAAACTTTTTTTACTGAAGAAACGTAAACGCACAGAACAAATTATAAATTGTTTGTACTGCTCCATCTCAAAAGGCAAGAATATTTTTTCCAAGCAGAAGGAAAACAAAAATACAGAATTTAGGGAAAAAAAAAAAAAAAAAAAAAAATTTAAAAGAAAACTATCAGAAGCCTAGGTGGGAGAGAAAAAGTGGGGATAAAAGTATGTCAAGGCTTACAAGACTAGGCAACAGAGAGAAGGACAGTAAGTGACAAGAAATGAGGAAAGAAGAACGCCGCTGCAATCAGAAGAGGGAAAAGAATAAACAATGATATATAAAATCTAATGCAAAAGTGGGTATGATTCAGAAAGCATTATGGACAGAGGAGTTGAGGAAAGAAAGCTGTAATTGAACCAAGTGCGAGACTCAAACAAAGAAAGACTGACAGTTGGGGAAAAAAGCAGGCATTGTAAACATAAAGGTGGTAGTTTGTGCAAGAACTATTCCCAGCCACTTGGAAGTGTGGGGAAGAAGCAGAAATACTAAGGTCTGGATCAGCAAGTAGATATATAATGAAGGCCCGAAGAGACAGAGAGGGTGGGACAAATTCATGCAGCTTTCCAAAAGCTAGGAAGGCAACTCCTAATTAAATCAGAAGGCTGTGAAGGTGACAGAATATGGAGATAATACACTCATGTTCTTTGGAGCCAAGCTGTATCTGACGACAGCAAACTGGATACCTAAATTGCCACGCTCTGTGTGTGGAGGTAAGAGTGACAGTTCTGCAATATTCAAGATGGGACGTTTTGGACATGAGTTTGTTTTTTTCAAGACTGTCTAACACAATGTTCTAAGGCATAATTTAAAATTCACTTACTGCCAAGACACTGCCCTTCAGAAATAACCACTGCCTGACCACTGCAACGCCGAGCTGAAATTAAAACACCACGAACAAACTACCTTGCTAAAATAGTCTCTATCTGATGTCTTTTTCTTGTGAAGAGTACAGAAACATGCACGTGACCTCTAACCAGCACATGGAAAACTGGCTGAACTTGCACAGTAAGTGAAGTCATGGCTCTACAACAGCCTAACTGCTGATTCTGCTGTGCCCTACTCCTACCTTCTCTTCCGCTCCCTGCATTAGTGTTAAAATGGCAATGAAGGGAGCTGGTACAGGGAAAGATCCATCTGAGTATCAACCTGGCAAAAACACACCAAAACCAGACCAAAGGAAAAAAAAAAAAAAAAACCAAAAAAACCCAAAGCAAAACAAAACCCAAGAGCCCCAAAAAACCCAAACCACCCAACCCCTAAAGTAGCCACTCTTGTGGCTTTATATGATCAATGATCACAAAGTGTTAATGCCAGTTCCAAGTTTAGGGCAGAAACAGAGGGCTGGGGAGTAGTGAAGACCTGGGGAACCACAGGATGGTGGTTCCTGTGGGAAGGTGATCAAACAACTAATCCTGGGCACCATTTCCAATCACACAAAGGACAAGAAAATCATCAGGAAGAGTCAGCATGGCTTCACCAAGGGGAAGCCATGCTTGACCAACTTGATAAACTTCTATGATTAAATGACCAGCCTAGTACATGAGGGGAGAGCAGTGGATATTGTCTACCTGGACTTCAGCGAGGCTTTCGACACTTTGTCCTGTAACACGCTCACAGAGAAGCTGATAAAGTATAGGCTAGATGAGTAGACTGTGAGGTGCACTGAACCTGCTTGAACAGCCAAGTTCAGAAGGTTGTGATCAGTGGCACAAAGTCTAGCTGGAGGCCAGCAACTAGCGGTGTACCCCAAGAGTTAATAATGGGTCCAATCCTGTTCAACATCTTCATTAATAATTTGGATGATGAGGCTGAGTGTACCCTCAGCAAGTTTGCTGATGACACAAAACTGGGAGGAATGGCTAATATGCCAGAGGATCATGCTGCCGTTTCAGGGGGACCTCAACAGGCTAGAGAAGTGGGCTGACAGGAACCTCATGAAGCTCAAAAGGGAAGCGCGAAGTCCTGCACCTGGGGAGGAAAAACATACTTGGAACTTCTTAGCAAAATTGGATTCCCCTGCCCATAAGCTCATCATCAGCTCACCATGACCCAGATATAAGCAGCTAGCTTTTGTAAAAAGACATGTAGATCCACATACTTGCTTTCTAGATTACTGCCCCTTCCACACTGATATCAGTCTATACACTGCAGCAAAGAGTTTATAATGGATCCAGCACTGCTGGTGGTTTCCTGCATAATTTACAGAGCGACCTCATTCTGATTCTCGGAAGAGCATCCTGTGTCTGGCACAAACCGTTTGGCCGTGCAAGTGAAGTTGTCCATCTCAGCAACAGCATGCACAGCACAAACCTCAGTAAAACAATACCAGTTTGCAGGTTAAAACTTAATTTAAGGTTAAATCAGTAACTTGGTAACTGCACTTTATAGCATCTCTATGCAAACAGGTCACAAAGTTGCTTCTTTAAATTATGATGGGAGAACTGTGATCTAAACCAAGGATGAGAAACAAGAGTCTGTACAGAATACCTCTGCAAGGTCTTTTGTTCTTACATAAAAGCACTTCCACAGACACCTTCTTCTGTGATCCCTCAGACGCAACATTTTCTGTTCCGCCAGTCTGTACCCTAAGGGCTCCCACCCCTTCATCAGCAGAGGCTGTATTCTCACTTTATAGTAGGAACACAATTTCTGTTAACTCTTTCCAGGCTATACTTGGCAGTCATTTATTTAAACAGTGCTAATTCAGTCATGACAGCAATTTTGGGGTGACTGCACGTGTGATCCAAGTAGGGAAGAATGAAATGAGATTGCATTTAACGACTTCTCATTCATGACTAAAGAACAGTAAAAGCAAGCATGTCCAGCTGTTCTCCTAATTGAGACAATTGGGTCTTTACTAGATTTCTGTGCTGATTGGCATATATAAAGTAACTCAGAGATGTAAGAAAAGGTTTTTAAAAAAATACCAAGATCAAGTATGTTTTTCAAATAGAAAGAGACATTCTCTGCATAACACCAGAGAGAAAAAAAAAATTCGCTTTTGAGGGTGGCCAAACTCACGTCATCAACAGTACACACAGCCACCTGCTTTGACAGAGAAAAGTATGAGAGGCAGACTGAAAAAATCCTGTAATGATGGGCAGACTTCTACACATTCTGGGACAATGTAGCTGAAGGCAGTATTTGGGAAATACTGAACTACTTTTTTTTTTTTTTTTTTTTTTTTAAACCGGGGGAAGAGAAAGATGATAACCATATCAGAATGACAGAATTCCCCTCAGTAAAATAGAGGTGTAACAAGTTGAAAAGGAGTCAGAACATATGAATGATGGTCACATAAGACAAATGCATCCTAAGACACACCCCATCATCACATGCTTCATTCTAAAAATTCTGCCTAGTTGTCTCACAGGCAGCACATGAAACGAAAAGCCATACTCAACAGACCTCACCTCTGCAGAATAACCATCCAGCAAGTAAATCATTTCAAAAATCATAAGGAGATAGTCCTCACTGTAAGGAATATCATCTAACCCCCATCACCTGTGGCACATGTATCTGTGGAGGGCTATGGTATAGCCGTGCTGAAATGATCCTTTACATCAAATCTTAGAACACAACACTGCACCCTATACAGCTCTATGAAAAAAGGTCTTGCTGAGTTATTGCAATATTGAAAGTGCATAATGGCAGAAAAGTAGTTTGAATTACCTACCTCATACCAAGCTTGGGAGAAAGCACAGTACAAAATTAGCAGCTAAAACCGCTAGCAGGAAAGCAGCCTATGCCATTTTTGTTCAGGTTATCTTGTCACCATAAAAAGCCCTTCTTTTCCTATATCACTACTGAGCCATTTGGAGGTCACCTTCCCTTTATTGCAGGTCTTCTGGAAGACTATCAGATCATGAAGAGACAGCTAGAGTTTTTAAAGAGGCAGTACATTATTTTTCAGTACTCAAACAACATTTCTTTTGGCATACATCTGCTCCTGTGCTTTACATCTTTTAACAGTCAGAATAACAATCAACCAAATCTCCTACAATGAACAATGTAAATACCCTAGCATGAAACTATGCTAGGTAAAAATTAATTTCTAAATTTTCAAAAAAATCTTATTCCCTACATTGACGAACTTAAATATATATTTCTATAAAAACAATCTGTCTCACAGAAACAACCTAAGATCCATGTTAGTATTCCTGTTTTACAATCATAAAATATAGCACTAACTTAAAATTGAAGATTTAGCTAGAATTAAAATTATTTACAATGCACTAAATGACAAAGAAACTGAGAATTGCACGATAAAGAATACAGACAGACTGGTTGTGGAAAAAGGAAGAACTCTTATCTACCCTACAAAGTAGGTCACCTAAAGAAAAAAAAGAAACTTTAATGTTCCTGACAGCAAGACAATGGCACTTTTTTGTAGTAGATAAGTTCAGGAAGAAGTATTTTTACTGCTATATTCATTACTTGAAAAGTGGTAGTACTAAGAAGGAACAATCCCACTGTGCAAGGCATAATAGGAACATGTAAGAATGACTCATCTCTGCCCGGAAAAAGCTTTCAGTCTGAATGGTAGATGCTATTTTATAGCATAGATTTGACAAAGAAGGTCCCATGCTTTTTTACAGTGAATAATCACAGCAAGAAGAATGCAACACATCTCAAAACAGAAGTTCATGTTTTTTCCGTCTAAGTGTCCCGGTTTACAGTAACTGTAATGTCCTGGTTTAAAGTAACTACAAATCAGAAAACTCAAGTGGACATTTCTGTAACATTTGAATGCAAAGTTTTGTACATACAAATAAACAGAGTCGGCTTTTATGCCACTGTTTTCTGAAAACTGCGACCTTAGCTAAGACGACATAACTGGACAAACTTTGGCTAAAACCATCTTTCTGCTCATGCTACCAGCACTCATCAACCAATACTTAGCTAACAGAAAATACACATTGCAGATAATCCTAGGAATTAGGTCAGAGTGAAATTTTTCACTCTAATAACTTATCAAGTGAAATAGTGGAGAAAAGTTGAAACAAAGTGTCAAAAGAACATTTGATGAAAAGCATTGTTTGCTTTCATTGTTTAAAAAAAAAGTACATTACAAAAAATATGCAGTGTTTTTTGTCTTACAGCTGTTAAGGAAAATATTAAACATGGCACAATGTTAAACATTTGTACAAAAAAATTGAGATCCATGAAACTATACCAGTTTAAGTTAACCTGTACATTATTTTGGTCTTTAGCCAGGAAGTTTCAAATAAACAATCCAAAAACTCACTCTTTTTCTGGGGGAGTAGAATACGTTACTCAGCATTCATGTAAAAAATGGAAAAAAATTACTGAACTTTCTGAAAGTCAGCAACTTCTGAGCATGGTATATTGTAATATAATGCAGGAAACAACATAGGAAATATTTTCTTTGCGTAACAACTTCATATGAGACCACTCTTTCACTAATTCCATTTCTTTTCCAATGAAGGACAACTGGTTTCCTTAGCAGTAACTTCTTTTGGTATTCTGCTGTTTTATCTTTGCTTTGTTTCTCCTTGGTGGCTCTTTCTCTTTTTAAGGAGAGGAGTGTAAAGCAAGCACAATCCATCAGCCCTCAAGTGATATAAAACATTTGCCTGTTCACTCAGACAGCAAAGCCCCTTTAAGTACACTTTGCATAAACAGACCTCTAACAGCCTTGCAATTATCAGTAATTTGAATCAAGTAACCAAAGCAAAGGTTACCTTGGAGTAAAAGAAAGCATGGCAACTAATTAATATGTCAAAGTAGCACTCTCTCTTCTGAAAGAGCTAATGAAGCCTACGAAGGACACATGTGTGCCTTTTGTTGCCCAGGCCTGCCTGTGCAGCATGGTGCAGCTGAGTTAGGATAAATCGCGTTACCTGCCAGGCTGTCAGCGGCACCTGGCTGCCTCTGCCAGTGTCCTCTCCTCCCCAGCACCCCACCGTGGCCCTGAGCTGCAAGCCGGTGTGATTAGGCAGCTAGTAATAGCCCCACAATGAGCTTCTGTCATGGCAATGAAGAGCAGGGATACAGGATGAATGACAAGGTTTTCCTGTTGAGGCTCATATTAAAAACCATCACAAAAAAAGAAACCCAACACACACCGCCCCCCCCAAATCAAAATAACCCCCAAAAAACTCTACTACCAAAAAAATCCGTCCTCAATGTCTGTGCAGCTGTTAGCATGTATGATGCTAATAACCTTCAAGCCTACTATTACATACTCAGTCCACAGACCGACAGTGACAGCTTCAGACTACTAACAATAAAATAGGTTTATCCACTACAAAGAAAACCTTTTCATCTTCTCCTTCTGAAAGGAGTTTCTTATTTACGCTACGCTTCCACCTGGAAAGAACCAGTACACAGTCCAATCTTGTCGCCTCAGAGAAATTATCCTTCTCATTTTGCTTTTTGGGAAATGAGTACGCTGTAAAACAAAAATTTATCTAGTAACTTCAAATTACGTGAAAATCTACACCAAAATATTTTCCCTTAGCAAAAGAAAACCCATGTGAAATACTGTACATAGATGTGATTCGGGGACAGTAACTCTATAGGTAAAGAGTAAATTACTCACTTTTCTATAAACATATAAAAATCCACTTAGGTTTAGGACCACTGAATAGCCTTTGAAGGCCAAATTATTTATTTATTTAAGTCTGTTAAAATTCCTATTTTCACCACAATGAAAATTTGATTTTTTTTTTTTTAAATGGCTTCAAAAGAGAAATAGTAATTTCTCCTGAACTCAGGGTTCAAGTCCTTTCCTCCAGAAAGCAAATTAGGCCTATAAAGCTCTAAGCTATCAAATCCTGCCAGTATCACTCCTTCCATGAGGAAAAAAAACCTTAAGAATTAAACATCAATTATGGTAAGTCCAAAAAACACACAAACACCACCACCCCCCCACCCAACAAATGCTCTGTCTCTTCCTACTCAGCATGACAGCACTCACTTCTTTGTCTCAGAAAACATTATTCATCCCGGTTAGTTCACAGTTGATCATTTTCAGCAGTTGGTTCTTTTTCCACAGATGTCTGCACTTACATTGCAACACCATGAAATCAAACCTGCCAGGCTTCCACCTGCAAATACATTACTCAGGACAGCAGGCATTCCCAATATCATTTTTATGCTTTAATTACCAGAAGTATCAATTGGTCTTATTAATCATCAACTGAGAAATCCACATTTGCATGATTTTGACCCACAGACAAATTAGAGAGAAATATTCACCAAGACTCACCTCTTCAGGTAGCAGGTGAGCCTGCTAGGAACATGGGCACAGAGGAACTTGACTGAGAAACGCACCTACCTACAATTAAAAATCTCCTAAATGTTTATTTTTATGAGCTGGGACAAAGAACAGCAAAATGAAACAGTTATAAAACAAAGGTAATAGAACAAATTTGAATTTCTCAAACCCGCAAAATGCTCTTTGTCAGGCAAACCGCATACTTGACTAAGAGATTCCTGTCTCAGTGGCAGCGGTATTTGCTCCAGAAGGTACACACATTTTCTCCATAACTTCTCCAAAGAACACATTCAAAGCAAAGGCTTTTAGCCTTTTTCACAAGGTATTTGCAAGCCATCCAAACTCAGCAGAAAGATTAGGGTGTCTAGAGAGAAGTGACATTTTACTAGTACAATATACTCCATGTAACACCTGATACACATCCTACATGAACCTCATCAGGTGTTTAGGGAATAAGAAGCTGACTACCACAACTGATTTCACACATCTTTCAGTTCTAGTCAGATCTGCAGGCAAATTTGACACTTCTCGAAATCACGCAGCTACGTAAGACACTTCGGAGAACTTTAAGATCCCAAACCAACAGATCAGATTCAGCTACCCACACACTACTTCCTCTGCAAAAGGCAGAAATGAAGGTGGTTTAGTCTGGTTTCTCAAGACGCAAGGCTTACATAATTACACCAACCAATTTTTTTCTCCCCTCTCCCATCCACACTGCCCCCACTAACTTTGGAATCCATTGGCCAATTTCAACTAAATTTTAGAAGACTGTGGTCTCAGAGGATTTCTGTGGGCCTTCTAAAAGTCAGTGCACAGGTAAAGGAGAGAAATACAATGCCTCTTTTGAAGGGCAAGGCTACGGTGTAACTTAACAGCTGCTTGGTCTGCCATCCAGTTAGTGTGCACGCACATACACACTTTTTGGAGCTAAGTCCAACATAAGAGGACTGCCGGTTGCCTGTTGGGGTTCAGGGGGCAGTGAATGAAGGAAGATGACAAGTGTAAAGTGAGAAAGCTAGTGTATACAGGAATGAGTTTGAAACTACAAAAGGAATGATGATGGACACTAGAGAAATGGCACTGCTATGAAGGAGAGAAGCCACAGGACATTTGCAGGCAAGCTAGGGTTAGGATATCAATCTGGAGAAAATAAAAATGGCTTTGTCCTGCCACCTGTGGAACAAGCTATTAAATTTAATTGTTCAGATATAATTCAGTAACACTGACAAAACAGTCTGAATTTCACTACATTTTAAGCCACTGCACATAAGGAAGCACAGCTGAGTGAACTGGAGCAGGCATTAGCATTTTGCAACATGTGGCAAGATTTTCAAGAAAGTAAAAACCTACATAAACTTTGTGATTATGAAGAGCTTTAACAACTTAAAAGAGTCCACGACCTATTTTTAATTATCTTAGTCCTGCTAGTTTGAAGAAAGACATTCATCCAGTGCTCCAATCATCATCTTTTAAAAATTAACTGCACTATCAGCTAACACTTTTGCCTACCAAGAAACACTGTCCTTGCCCCATCTCCCATGGAACACCAAGTGGTAACGGGAAGCAGGAATGAATCAAGATGCTGGGTTTGCCCGGCAGGTCAAAAGATCCTGACAGCATAGAAAACAAATAGTAGGCTGATTCCAAAGCTGCAAACTCTTTACTAAAAGGCTGGTAGCACCTCCTGAAAGAAACCATCCCCACCAGATCCTCAAAAAGACAGGAATGCAGAAAGTAACATCATTTCCTCTCATTCTTCACAGAGCCACTGAAATGTCAGTCAATTGTATGCTCTTTGAGACATGGAAATCTAACTCTGCTCCACTGTGCATATGCATTATGATACTGCCTAATTAGGTGATTATACATCTTTTTTCCCCACAGGACCTTTGTGTTCCAGGAGAGTGGGAAATTGTGCTGAATAGTAAGATTTGGTCTGGATTCAGATACTTCTGGAGAGAGCCAGTTTACAGGCAACCAAAAATTGTATTCCAACTTTTGGCCACAGGTCGATGCCCCTGGATTTGGTACAGTGGATATGGAGTACCCACCTTGGATATATCTTAGGATGCCTGTTCCGCAGAGAGCCCAGGCTGCAGAGAGACAATGCCCACGTAGGGTCAGCTTCATAAGCTGGATGCAGAAGCTCACCAGTCACGGGGAGAGGCACAATCCAGAATGAAGGCAATGAAAAAGGCTCTCAGCAGTCTGACTGTGACAGACATTCATTTGGCATTTTACCTGGTAGCCTCAGGACTGCAAGGAGTTTTGCTTCTGGGATCTTTGGCAGTTAAAATGATACAAAACAATCCATGCTAGTTAAACACTTTGCCTCTGAGTGTACAAGTTGAATGGTGCTTCTGCAGTGAGTCAGTATTTAATACTTGAGATCACTTCTTTTAAAGTCTCTGTACCGATCAAAGACTCTGACTATACAGTCATTCACAATGTTTTCTTTCCTTAGTCTCCTCCCACAATAATACCCAAGCAGCAGATCCAGAGACCAGTGAGATTAAAGAACAAGCAAGCAAACAAAAAAGTTCAGTGATTTTATGGGATCTGGACATGGCTCTGAGAGATGTTTATAAGAAAAATATCTGATCAAACATATCATCACAGAAGAACTTCTTAGGAACAGGGATTTCTCTTAGATAGGCCAAAAATTTCTTTACATCCATATTCTGCCAAAGGCATCCACAACACATTAGAGATCTGTACTAAGTACTACTCACACAGGTGTAAGTTTCTGGGCAATGTTGAGATTGTCATTAGAAAAATCACTAGAAATTACTAGAAAAACTTTAATTATATGTAGAAGCAGAAGCTGGAAGATTAGCTAGAAGACTTACTAAACTCCTCCTATTCGAGTTTATGCAGAGTTTAAGATCCAACCAAATGCATAAAATGTGTGTCACCAAGAAACTCCTGTAAAAGACAGCACATGGAACAGCAGCTGACAAGCTGAAAAATTTAAATTCTCATTGTAACAACTTTACCTGAAACACCTACAGACAAAAGTGAATAAACAGCTCAGCTCCCAAATTGTCAGCTCTTCTGTCAAATTTATACCTCACATTTCACTCTGGAAAAAAAAAAAATCTTTCTTTACAGCTACATTTGTTTCAGAGAACTTTACTCACAATGTTCTAATTTCTAGGTAGTAATTACAAGCCACATAATCTCTGCATTGAGAGATTGCCTGTCATAGTTGAGTCACTGACCTGAACACTATCTTGTGCCCTCTTCTTGTTTTATTCAATTTATTATGAGCAAACTCAAAATCTATTAAGAGTTCTTTCAGTAGTCCAACAAGATAAAAAATGAGCTATCTGGGGCGTGCTAACTGAAATGCGTTGTTTCCCCTCTTCATTAAACACTTTTATGTAAAAAGAGCCTCATATTCATCTGCATCTAAAACCATGTTAACTCAGTTACGTAGACAAGAAACTGAGCACTCAAGCCAGAGAAAGAAACAAACAGCCCTGAAGACTCCAGAAGCATTCCTAACTAAGTTATAATGCATGAATCTGAACAGAATCTTTTTGTTTCTGCTTTTGCTTTTCCCTGAGTAATGACATACAGCTGTATTTACGCTGCTGAATAGTTATGTAAAATGTGCCTGCAACATGTGTAAGATAAGCAATGCATTTTGCTGTTGGAACATTAACTTCTGGCTCTTCTGACCTGTGTGTTCAAAATGTTCCGCCTTGATATCCCCTTCATTTTCTTTGCCCCGAATATTTGTGCACACAGTCTGCAGACCTGTTTCATGTTCGCGATGCTGGAATTCCTAACTGCACTTTGATCATGGCCCAGTGAGTGGCAATTTTCTACCTTGAGCACGTCAGCCTAATAAAATGAACAAACTGTTCCCAGTCTCAGAGATTTAAAAAACAAAAAATCCACAGTCGCCAAACTTATCTGCTTCTTATCAAGATCCACGTTTGGCACCAGATGCATTCGATTCATTCATCATTGTCAGTGCACTCGCACACTAATTATTTCAAATTGTTTCCTCAGGCAGAGGTCTAGGACAAATGCAAGCAAGCCAAAAATAGCAGTTATGAATAATTATGCATAATTTACCTCAAGGCCTGGGCCAGTCTATCATTAAAACTTCTTCTTGCCACCTGTGAACCAGGCTAATTGTGGACTTTAAATTAGTTCAAGATATTTTTTTTTTTTAATACAATGCCAACATTTAACCTATTAGTAGTTTTCTGATGCTTTAAACATTTCCAATAAAATGTCAATAAGGTTCTTCTTTTTCCTTCTTTAACAATGCCTTTGTATTTCACTACCTGACAACAAGTTTGCTAACAGGAAAAACTTCAGAGACAAGGTCAGCGCATGCAACCCAACCATAAAACTGCAAAACAAGTTTCTTAGAAAAGCACAGTTCCTCTTCCTCAACCTCAAAATAAATTCTGATGCTCCAAAACTAAAGTTGTTTCAATTCCTAGAACTTTCCCTATTACAGTTCTAACTCCTTATGGAGAGAAGAAGAGAACTTTCATAACACTGACATTTCAAACAACAATAACAAAAAAATTGAGAAAACACTCCTGCAAATTCAGAAGTATCTGTTTAATTTTATGGATAGCAAACTTGTTAATTACAACAGGATCCAAAAAGGTGAGCAATGCAGTTGTAGAAGGTTTTGCAGAACTAGGGCCTTATTTCATTCATTGTAATGAATGTACCTTCTATATTGTTCTGCTGCTTTAACCATTAAATGAGAACAATAAATAAGAACAGCTGAAAGAAAGAAAACCTACCCTAAAGATTTCCAGGAGAAGAAACATGTATCATACAAAAAAACTAAGTATACATACCTAAACACTACTCCAGTTTGGGAACACAGTACAGATATTTCACTTTCAGAGACAACAGAAAATACGTAACAGTAGCCAGAGCTATCAATGCATAAATTACAAGTGTTGCTTACTCAGCGAGAACCATCTATGAATTCCTCCATTCGGGTATGAATACGCAAACATCAGACTTCTCAGGGATGATAAATACTCTGCTGTTCAGTAAACAGCGTAAGATATGCAGGAACCAGTCCAGTTATATTCAAGTCGTTTAAGCTAAGGAGACGCTTATGTGCTTTCCTGATTCAAGACAACAAAAACAGTATCACAGCGGAGACAAATTTTTAAAGAAGGTTACATTCAGTAACAAAATGTAAGATATTATTAGAGAGGAAACACACACAGGAAAACATGAATTCAAGCCATCTTCTGGATAGCTACTTAAAACATTAATTACAAATAGCTCTTCTATTAAATTCAGATATTCCTAAGATATTAACGGGTGAAGTTTACATAGTCTGATCAGTTCTAAAGCTGACACACAATCCTGCATCATCAACAGACTTTTGACAGCAGACAAAGCAAGCTAGCATGTTTTAAATTGGAGCTTACTAAGTTTCCCAAACAGGAGAAAAAAAAACCCAAAGCTTGCAGTGCAATTCTTTCAAGTATCAGATGTTTTGGCATCTCAACCTGAGTTAGAAAGACAGCTGCATTGGATGTCTTCGCACCACAGTATTTTGTATCAGGGCATCTCCCACTGAACCGTATGGAGCAAACTGCGTATTTCTAACCCTCAGATAAAGTACACTGGAAAAGGGTGGGAATGCTGAAGAACGGATATGGAAAAGGGACGAATGTAAATCCACTTCCTCTACAGGGTATCCTTGCGGCTGCCAGGTCATTAAAGTCTCTTGTGTATGTAGTTGATACAACTTGTTTGACATTGCAGGTATAAAGTGATTATTATCAAAATACATCATATCAAAAAAACAATGTTCAGGAACTTTCACTTACCTATCTTGCTATCTTGCCCGTGTCAGGGCCCAATTCCTCAGAACATCTGCAATTTTACATAACAAATTTCCTGTTGCTGAGAGAGGATGCTAATGTCTGATCTCAGTTCTGTGTCGAATATAGTTGTGGCTGGTTTACTATTATGGATCTTACACTATTGAAGATTGTTATTTACCAATGTATTTGTGTTTGTTATAAAGAGTTAGGAAGCGCTTTACGCTTTGTAGGACAGATATCTCCAGGTCCTTCAAGACTGAATTAATGCAACCATAGTGGACTAAGTTTTGGGATCCAAGTGACCTTTTTCCGCTTTTATTTTCCATAAGGAGAAAACAAAGGCATACATCTTTCAGCTGTTTTCCATCCATCACACACACACACCTTCAGTGCAAGGCATAGACTGCTAAATGCTCCTCAAAGCAGATTCATTTTCATTATGAACAACTTGAAAGCTTTGTCATGAGTGAAGTTTTCACAATAGCTAGAGCCAATAGGTAGTATAAATACCCATAATCACAATTTTTCTTTCCTGCCACCATACATGAAATTTTAACTGATATATACACAGAGAAATTTGTGTCTAAGTTTTATATACAACAGAAGAATTAATATTAATTTTTAAAAGTCATGGAATTTAATTTAGAAACATCTGCACGCTAATCACTCAACCAATACAAAAAATGAAAGGTGTTTAGAAGGAACTGATTTTGTTTTCTCTTTGCCACATTGTGATTTTAAAGTGGCAAAAAAAAAAGAAAAAATACAATTTTCATAAAATGGAAGAATTAGAAGTTCAATTGGACAAGTAGCGTTTATGTTGAAATCAGTTTTTAAACCTTAACCTGGCCTAATCTGCTTTTCTCTAGGGAATCACATTTTTTAAACTGCAGAGTTAAGATTATAGTGCCTATTACTTTAAAAAGTTTATGAAAAACATTCATGAAATTTCCTGGTGTTCTCTAATTCAAGTATGCTGGAGTCAGAGATAACCAAGTTGTCAAAGTCCAAACTTAGAAGGGTTCTTATGTCCCCTGTACAAGGAGAATTTTCTTCAACGATATCAAAATATGAAAGTTATTTTCCCTTCAGGTGATAAATATTGCCTAGCATTCATGCTTACTGTATAAATCAAAGTGGTTTCCCCCTTTTAATATCTCCATATTTCTAATTTACCACAGTTCAGTGTAACTTCAGCTTTGCGCACAAACTGGATGCAAGCAATTAATAAATCTTTAATAAACTATTACTTTCAAAGAGAATTATGAGTTTTCAAACACTTGACATGATTCACTGCATTCATTTGAGCAGTCCTTTTGCAACCACTGTTAAGTCACACGTTCCCATTCTCATAAACTGTCATTTGACCTTCCCTTCATTGCTGATCATCACTTATTATGAGTGAAAAACTTTTCAGATTCCTTCAAACGATACCTATGCTTCCATCAGTTCAAAACTAGGAGACTGACCAGTGAGTTTGCTTTTTACTATTAGCAATAGAAAGGGATCAACAATGGCAGAGAACCCAAAGAAAAAACAGAAATGGAAACTGGGTAGACTGATGCAAGAAACAGGAATTAGAGAGCTATGTATTTTTGTTAAACAGAGCAAAATCCAAATGATCACGTAACAACTCTTTAAAGTGCAAACAAATACAAAAGGACTTATTTCGTATGATTCACCAGGGTAAAGTTCAAAAAGCACTCATTACAAAAAAAAAATCCCATTAAGAAATAGGAGACTATCAGCAAATAATTCACAACAGCAAGAGATATAAAGCAGGCTGCAAAAAGATCTCCCAGAGGAACCCCATTAGCTGGAATTTTAAAATTAGGCTGAATAATGTATAAGGACACATACTTCAGGGATCCAACATGCTCATCTAGGGGATGGAAATATGCCCTTTCAAGTGTCTCACTTTCTCAGGTTAGTTGGATTTATTTTGCTTCTTTGTGTAATACCTGGTGAGAAGGTCTGAAATCAGAAAAGTACTGAGAAGAAAGCCAAGCAGTAAGATCACCTGCATTACTTCAAAGAACACAGAATAGCTCGAGTTAGGTTTCAACAAATAGCTTATTCCAGCACATTTACATGATGATTGCTAAACAGAACAAGTAAGG
>VYZV01041661.1:38415-59699 GCA_013401275.1 Pandion haliaetus | reverse complement strand
GTCAAGCTAAACTTTGGTATATAAATCAAATGGAGAAAGGTAAGAGGTTTCCAAGAAGCAAGTCTTCGAAGCAAATCCTCTTGGCTTCTAATCAACTAACTTTCAGTACAGTACTGCACATTCTTTAAGTTCTTTGACTACTATAGTTACACTATAACTTTATATTCCCAAGATTTTAACTGCAATCAATTCATCCTAACTCTATATAATCAGATTTAATAATCAGATTTGATTTCTTTATCAAAATATATGTAACATCACAACAAATGGAAGAGTAGAATGGAAACATACAGACAACTTAATAATGTGCTGGAAAATTCTCCCCAAGCTACCTGGATGCATTTCCAGACACAAATCTTGCAGTCTTAGTTTTTCAGTGAAATAATCTCTTCTCTAATCCAGTATATTAGGGAGGACATCAGAGAACCTATTCAAACAAGAAGTTATCACTAGAAAGAAGCAATGCTGATAAAAAGTAAATAACGCAAAACTTAAATAGAAGGGAATCTCTGCAAGTTTTAAAACATTCAAAGGCATAGTTTAAAAAAAAAAATGTGTTTTAAACCTCTTCCACATTCACTGGTTCTGGTCTGAAAGGCAAATATGAAAAAAAATTGCAAGCAAAGATGCTGTCATGGTATTTCTACCTTAACAAGAACAAAATGTGATAGTGATATTAAGATATTTTGATTCCACTCAGGCTCTTTTCAGAAGTTCTCTCATCTAGCAAAATACTTATGTTCATGTTTTACAGTAAAAATGATAGAACAACAGGGAGGGATCTGTCAAGAACATCTAGTCCATGCTCATTCTTTAGTGCATGATAAAATGTACCTACATCATCACTGCTAGATAATTATCTACTATATTTCCTAAAAGCACCACTGAAGGGTATCTCACATCAGAGGAAGGGGACTGTTGCAGTTGAAAAGCTTTCCTTAAAAATCTAAATGATTATTTAGTATATATTTTCCTTACTTTAAAATAGGCTTTTTTTCCCCCTTGTAATTAGCACTTAGGGCCAAGGAGGACAATTGTTCATATCATTTTACAATATTGGAAGTCATTGCAGTCATTTTACATATTGGAAGTCTTGATACTCCATGTCCTTTCTTAGGATTCTCTTTTCTATTAGAAACAGAGTCAATTGAGAGAATTGCTCTTCTTGGTACCGACTATGATCTTTGCCATTTTTACACAACTTGTTCATTTTGTCAAGATCATTTTGATTTTTTATTCTGTCCTTGAAGAGCTTGCAAATATGCCTAGCTTGATATCATGATTAAATTTTATAAGTGTACTTTCCATTCTGTGATCCAGGTTGTTAACACTAATCTTATGAACATGTCATGTGGAACAGTATCAAAAGCCGTATTGATGTCAAGGTATAACATAACCTCAGAGTCCCTTTTATCTGCTAGGTCAGTTTTCTTGTCAAAGAAAGAAATTAGAGTAGTTTGACATGATTTGTTCTTGACAGATCCACACCACTTTTTTAACATAGTGTCACTGTTTGCTAGATACTTATTTTATGATCCCGTGTAGCCTTCTTCCAAAAATGAAGGTGGGCTGGCTGGAACAGATTTGTGCAGAATACCCTTGCTGTTCTTTAGAGAGAGCTGCTGTATTTACCTGCTCTCTTCCCCTTCTTCCTGTACTGCTAATAGTAAATGTCTCTAAGCATAGCACAGTTAAAGAGTTGTAATTAATTTCCTTGGTAGTATCAAATGAATCCATCAGGCCTTCTGTACTTAAGCATCCCTAATTCATCTAAATATTCTCCAGACTCGTTTCCTTTTTTGAACCACACTTCTGTTTTGAAACATTCTGTTTTGAAAATCTGTCATTTTAATGATTAATATTTTTTATGAAAAGAGGAAAAGATATTGACTATTTCACTCTTCTCTATTTCATAAACCCATCATTTACACTTCTATCTCCCTAAGTACAGGATTGATGCATTTCTTTTCCTTCTCTTCCAATGTAGTTATGTACATTTACATTTGTGTGTGGAAACACAGGTGACATTTCTCGTTACTTTCTGTGTTCTTTGCTAATGGCAAGTCATCTTGCATCTTCACTTTTCTGACTTTTCTCTGGGTATTGTTTGTGCTATTCCTGTTGTTGAGTTCCCTACCTGGAGGTCACTAAAGGCCTTATAATATAGATGTGTATGTCCATTTCTAAACTTTTCCTGCATGTTATGCATTTTGGCATTTCATATATAATGTCTCCTTTAGAAGCCAACAGGTTCCTGAGTCTGTTGAACTGGTTTTTGAAGTCTGTTGTTTTCATAATGCTTCTCTTTCTGTAAAACTTATTTCTTAATAATTAACATAGGCTGCTTGCTAAATTCAAATTGTCACCTTCCTCTTTAATATTCATGAAAATAAAATTTCTGATTGCTTTCCAATGTGCCAGGAATATTTCAAAAAGTTTTGGACTGCTCTGTTCTATCACCCTGTATAACTTTCAGAACAAATAACTATTATTACCATTTGAAACCCTCTGGAAGTTTTAGTTGCTAAATTCCTCATCTACATTCTCTTTATAACAGGAGCCCTACAGTAAATCCTTACTATGTTATCCTTTTCTCTTTTATTCTTTCACAGACACAGTGGAATTTTCTTCCACTTATTCCTTCCCCCAAATTCCAGTCCAGACTTCAATTGCACAACATGCATGGATTTATATTAAAAAAAAAAAAAAATTATTGAACCAGAATGTAGATGTCACTAATGCAGCCACATTGCTCATAGGAAAAAAATTTATAAAGGATTATACCTTGTTTATTCTAGGCTTTGTGAAGAGGCTAGATGATACAGCAAGATGATACAGGGAGGAGTTGAAGTGAGACACAATAAAGCAGGGAAGAGTCAAAATAAAATGCCAATCTCTATAAGGCAGAGGAAGGAAGGAAGAAAAATCCAGATAAGAGACTTAAAATCAGAGATCTGTTTTTGTGTTGTTGGTTTTTTTTTTTTTTTTACCATGTGTTTTTGAATATGTAAATCAAGCTACAAATATTGTGGTATTTTGTTTTATTACATTTTGGTTATAATGATGGACATAATTACTACATTACAAATGTCTCAGTCTTTTTGGAATGCCAAAATTACTTGCACCAAATAACTATGCCTTTATTTTATTATCATTTTTAAGAAGATTAAGAAATTTGGAAATGGGAAAAAAGCCCCACAAAAAAACCAACAAAAAGTATTTTGGGCAATACTACCAAAGTCTTTAAATTTAGTTTATAAAGCATGTGCACATGCTTTGCCTGTGATTTCCAAAAGGGATTTTTGAAGTGGTCTCATGGTACTATACCTAATAAAAAACATGTTTTTATATCAGAAAACAGCATGATACTTCTGTGATTTAGTTCTACACTGGAGCAGGGGGATTATTTACATTTTCTGAGTGACCTTTATCTATCTGCCAAGCTACAGCTGTGTGGCTGTAATAATCCCCACAAGAGTTTTCCTCTCTGAAAGTTGTTAGCCATGCTGGAGTACAGACTTAATAGCACCTTCAGAGAATAGTCACCGAAAAGCTCTCCTATGCACCTTGGTAGAGTGGAATATGAATTTGACATGCAGCCTGTACTGGGTAGTCCGTAACTTCTAGTTTGTGGAGTCATAGGTGGACAATTTACATTTCTTTCCCTCCTACTGGAGGGAGCGCGGTGAACAGGGCAGGCAAACAGGGCCTGGCACGTCAGGGCCTGGCGCGGCAGTTTGCTCAAACAGGGCCTGGCGTGGCAGTTTGCGCGGCAGTTTGCGCAGGCAGGGCGTGCAGGGAGGGTGCAGCCCCTCTTCCCAGCTCGAGAAGGCTACTCAGGCAGAGGGCATCGTCCCCTCAGGAGACCCAGCTATGGTTGCCACTCGGGTGAAAGCCTTTGCTAGGAAAAATGTGGCCACGCAGAGGGAGCTCCCAAGCAAACATGCAGCTGTCCAGGTCGGTGGCTGGGGAGGGGAGCGAGCGAGCGGCTGCGTGGTGCTTTGTTACCGGCTGGGCTGAAACTGAAATCATGACAGGAGCCCAAGATGTCCTTTTGTCACAGTAGTCTCCACAGCCTAGGTTTAAATATCACAGCTCTGTTATGCAATACCTAAAGAGGTTCAGGGCATCAGAATGGTCTTAATAATGAACAAAGGACTGCCTAAAGTAATTCAAGGAAACAATAAAGTGACAGCATCTTACAACTCTGTTTTTGTGAAGACTAAAGCCTGGATTTTTTCCTGAGGCTTCCAAGCTCGGTTACTAAAACACAAAGTATCAATCACTCATCTCTTTCCAGACATTATTTTGGAGACACCAATCTTCACTTTATTTAAAGAACTAAAATATTCATTGAAATATATAGATGATCTATATTTGAAGCTACTGAGGAGCTTTTATAAGGTATTGTAATAGGAGCATTATTACGTCTTTATGAAAAGTGGAAATCACTCATAACTGCTATGAATTTTTTAGGGGCCTTCAAGCAGAACACTTTCTTCACTATCTTTTTTCTATAATACTTTCACTCTTTAGCAGGCCAAGACAAAATGGAGAACAACCTAGAATTGTTGAAAGAATATGTCTACATCCATACTAGCATGTGATTTAGCACAACTGGAGAAGAAAACTAGATTGGAGCAACTGGGGTTGGAAGACTTGCATCCAATCTGTATGTAGTTTCAGGACTTGGGATTAGCTTTAGTAGGGTCCTCTGAGCCAGATATGCTCCCCATACACATGGTGTGAATCTGACTAGTCAGTAGTTCAACACTTCATTTAGTCTCTTGGGGATCACATTTGGTGTGTGCCTGTTGTGGAGCTAAGATCGAGTTTCCTCAGAAAGAAGCTTAACTAGTTCGTACCAAAACCATTCTGTCAATACAGCCAGTGCACAGTAACCGAGGATGCCAAACCCAGACTACTTCTCTGAAGTAAAATGATAAGGTAGATACAGACAATGTTGACTGGAATAACAGTACAAAAATAACCCTTTGCTAGATTTTACTAGCATTTGAGAAGGCATGACAGATCTGATAGTTCTAAAAATACTGGATATCTAAAATCCATGCAAAATAAGGCCTCCCAAAAAAGATAGCATCAAAATATACTGACAAGGAGCACTACTGCCTTACACAAATCAGAATCCCTGTATGAGGTCTGAAAATATTAAGACGTAAGCTTTTGTCTTTCTCAGGGGCATGGCAAAAGGAATAGACAGAATCATATTGATCTGACATCAGGTTATTAACTACCTGCAACAAGCAATGTATTCTTTTTATTTTATGTTAGTGGTTATTTCCTACTACAGCCCTAACTATATCAAAATTTATCAGCTTTTTTCTGATTTTGAAATCAGGTAGGGATATTTACTTGTCTGAATGATTAAACCAGAAGAACAGATGTACAAAGTTAATCTAAGAAAAAGTGAAGGAAATGCAAAGGAGAACTGTGATCTCAATACTCTAGGCAGCCTTGGAGTCTAGCAGTGGATTGTAAAGAACATTAAGCAGCCAGCTTCTGACAGGCTGTCTTAATGTACTGATCTAGTCTTACTAGATATGAGAGCATTTCAGTAAACCACATGATTAATGCTAAGGGAAAATTGTCTTCTCAATCACTGTTATACAGTCACTGCATTTTGTAGAATTATAGGACATTCAAAGGACATACGTTTCTATCTAATCTCTAGCTGATAAAGACAAAATTCCCTAGGCTTCTACGGATACACTACTCAACTAAGCTGGCAAAGCCAACTAGCTATGCTTGTGAATGCACTATTGAAATATCTGACAAAGACCTTCATTTTATTGGGAGTTTTGTTGTGGAGCTTTGAAGAGGGATCTGTAATAGATATACTAACTGTAGCCATTAGAGGGAGCTGATTTATGACACATTTAAAGTATATGAATGCGTTAATAAAAATGCAATATTTGAAAGTAGCATAAGGTACATTCTTTACAGCCCTTTGTAATATTATTAACTATCTCTGATCAAAAGCGTTAATGTAATTGTTAGAATTAGTACTAGAATTAGTACTACAATTAATGTTAAAGTTGCCAAGACTTCTTTATCTCCTCAAAAAGGGTGATTTTGGAAAACACACAAAATTATCTTAAGAAATTGAGGGAGCAAGAGAGTCCTTAAAGGCACAGCGAATGGGAGTTTCAAATAAAAGGTTATGCACAGCAACAGCTGTGACAGACCAAATCGTATTTCATACTTATGAAATAGGAAATATGAAAGACTGATACACAGCAGCAGGCAAGCCTGCCTTCAAATTTGAAAAAGTCTTAGCAAAAGAGGATGGCAAGTTTAATGTTTGCCTTGTCTGATCCCCTGCCTATCATGGGAAATTTAAACAATTAAATGAAAAGATTAAGGATATTGTTGGCTAAGCATGTGTAAAACAAATTTTAATAAATAGATAGGAATGGTTGATTTCTGTATACAACAAGGAATTAAAAAACATTGAGAATTAAAATGTCAGATTCTGTATACAGTAGCTATCATCCAAAGATGGAGATCACAGACTGGCCAATTTAATGGTGGCATCTCACAAATACTGCCTATTAGTGATAAGAAGTTATCACAGATAGTGGTGACTCGCAGTTAAAGTTTTTTTTTTTTATTTGTTGAATGAAAAATAGATGGAGTTATTGTTACTGAGGTCCATTAAGAACTGCATTCTATTCCCTAGGTATTAAGTCTTCATTGAACTCTAACATACTGAATGCAAAAAAAAAAAACCCAAAAAGGAAGTCTGTTATCCCACTTCTGATATTCTTTATATGTAGATAATATTTATTTATATATATCATTAATATTTTATTTATAAATAGTATTTATAGTATATATGATATGTATATGTGCACTATATAAATATAGAAATGTTTATGCTAATTTATTTTAATGTATAAATATTTTTTTATATATGTAGTGTATATTTAGGGGTGTCTGTGTACATATATACACACTATAATACTCTTGGCACAAGAAATGGGAAGGAAGCAATACTTGTAGGGCTGGGCTGGGAAGCTGTGTTCCTCTGTTGGATCTACTTACAAATGATTTGAAGATTTACAGATTTAAAATAAAGAAAACAAAAATAGAGAGAAAAATTTAAAGGAAAAGGAAAAGAAGGTTAAAACAAGGTTTTAAGAATGGAAAACAAAGTGTAAGAGAAAGGAAAATATGAACACATTTACACAAAAAATTAAGGCATTTCAAAAAATATAATTAAAAATAAACCAACTGATCAAGAAGCAGATTGAAAGAAAAGAGATTGATACTTCTTGGTTCCCTTATGATGAGCTTAATGAAGCACCTGGCTGTGGTATGGAGAAGAATGAGTTTACACTTATATAAGGAGAGAGCAATGCAGCAAATTTTGAGAGACTGAACTGAATGAAGGAATTTTGAAGATGAGAACCCTGCAAATGAAGTGAGAGGGAAAAGCAAGCAAAGAAGGAGGTGGAAAGCTGGAGAACTTTGCACGTATGAGACAGTAAAGTTGTAGCGCTGAATGGCAGAAATAGGGAGTGAGGGCCAAAAATAGGAGGAAAGAATGCTAGGGAAACAGCTGAATTTTTATATTCTGCTCAAAGATCAAAGTACGTGGAAAATCATTTGACTTGACATTAATTTTCAACAGCAGATTAAGTATATAGATAAATATAAAAATATATTTCATACAGTAAGATTTTTATATAAAATACATGAAGATAAAATATATCAATGTGCAAATTTTATAATTTGCATTAACTATATAAATTAAGAAGTATAAATGTATGCAAATCATAAATATATAAACATATAGAAGTATGGTGAATTAGGGTTTACTGTAGCTTTAACAGCTGATTCCACAAGCCTTTTGCATTGTCTGAAAAAGGAACCTTGGGAAGATTACGATGTTTTTCCAATTTCTATTTATATGATATTTACAGTACATCTACTATTGGTGCTAAATTATTTATTTAAACTTTATGAAAAGGTTCCTGGCTGTAGAGTAATTTAACACCTTTTAACTGTTTACCAACAGAAACCTGGCCATGTGCACCCAGCTGGATATTACTGTCTGTGAGGGGTTTTCATGTTCATAACATCATTTATGGAGCACCCGTACTTTCCACATGTACATACCCCAGAACACTCTAGCTTTTAGAATCTCTTTCTCATTCAAGAGTAATAACTGCAGATGCCTCCAGATGCTGCAGCGGCAGATTTGTTCATTATGACAACCAGCCGGAAACAGAAGGTTTTGTTTGGGGTTGAGGGGAGAAACATACTTTGCCATTAGTTCTTCTGCTTGCACTGCAATGCTGAACTGCTCAGGTTTGTGGGATGAGCGCGAAGGAACCTCCAAACAGCCAATAGCTAGTCCTCTAAATGGACGTGAGATCTTCAAGCTGGGATCAGGATCCATCGAGCTCCCTGAACTTTCCTGGCAGCCATCGGTAGCTCTTTCCACACAAAGACTTCACTGGGAGTGCAGCTGAGGTAGAGTCCATCTGGAAGACTGATAGGGCAGGAAAGAGAGGAAAGAAAAGGAGATAAAAAAAAGCGTGTGATGGAGAATAGGAAACTCTTAAGACATCTGATGTGGACAGGAAAATATACTAGAGGGCAAAATAATGGGGTACAAGGAGCTATGAACAGAAAAAGCACACTCCTTAAAGTATATAAAAGTAACTACAACATCAACAAAAAATCCCATGTAATTTAATCTGCTAGTACTGAACAAAAACCTGATTCTCAGTTAGCAAGTGAAACTAACTGAGAGATTTTTTCCTAGTCTTCTGGAGCTCATTCAGTATTATGCACATTTAATGAATATGAATGGGTGACTGGAGGGCAAATCTCACCTTTGCTGAACCTTTTTTATCTACAAGTTGTAAAGATAATTTAGAAGTTTGTCTCTACCTTGAAAATCACATAACTGCCAAACTTTTTGGAAGAATTTCCCCAAGAATAGCCTAATTTTTTTAAAATTCCCTGTACCACCTCCAGTTTTAGTGAGAAGTTATTTACATTTTTGACTAAAAAAAGGTATTGCAAGTTTTAGTCTGCAGGCATCCATGTTCAAATTTGTAAATTTAAATTGGGATAGGGTGGGAGGAAAGCTTAATATAGCCCAGATAATATAGTTCACCTCACTTAAGCACTTGCTGTTCCTTTGAAATCAATAGAAAGAATAACTAACTCATTTATGTATGTTGCGCAATTTAGCAGGGCAGGCACAGGGAGGTTAAGAGACATGATGAAATTAACAAAGCAAGTAGTGGCAGAAAAACACATGAGAATAGGACACGGTCATTTCCACATGTAGCCCAGGATCATGTCACCAACAGTAGCTAGCTATAAATGCCTAAAAATGAATAAAAGTAGGACTAGCATACAAACAACATCCGTTCCTTTTATGGTATGACTGCTTAATTTCTTAGAAGTCATTGGAAAGAGATCATCTCAAAAGCCTGTCTTTTTAAGATGATTTTTACTCTTTAGCCTGGCAGGGATGGTAAGGTCTTAAATTTTGCAGGTCTCCAGGTCCCCCTTGAAACTCTTATTTTTGTGCCTTTCATACCATCTTTCAATTTTTAGTTACCAAAAAGACATTCAAATGAGATGTTACAAATCCCATACAGTAACTTTGCTATTTCATCACTCAGTTCGTTTACTGTATGAATTCCATATGTTCCTGGTGATTTCTAATTGTTCATTGTGTCAATAAGTTACATAGCCTGTTCTACATTTGCTTCAATTTCAGATAAATCCTTCAACAAGTCCCTCAAAAAAATAGGTTTCAGCATTGGAATTTTCCTAGTTTTTTGCTTCTGTGAGCAAATAAAAAATGTACAGGGTAAGAGAAATTTAAACAGTTAGACGGGATGTTATCAGATAATTTACTTTCATCCATTTGAGAAGGTCACTATGTAGTTATCACACGAAAATGCAGATCAAATGAAGCTGTGCTCATCTCCATGTAAAGTAAAATTCATCAGCTTAAGCCAAGGTTCAGTAGTCCCTGGCTCCTGAGGGCAATAGAATAGAAACACTTGCAAGGGAAAATATTTTCAGTGCATTTTTTTCTGTATTTGCTTATCACCTTGACCTAAATTTTAAATATCTGGGATTTTCTTTCATGGAAAACATCAGAATGTACCCTTTTTATTCTGGAATGTAAAAGTATTTTTTGAGAACTTCCATCAGGGAGTAAATTTCAACTCTTTAGCCAAATACTTTACTATCATAATTTATTTTCTACTTTTTCCAATCTTATTTCAACTTTATATGCATGTTTTACAATAACATGCAGCTGTCTTTATCTTACTCTATGTCTCTACTTCAGCAAACAACCTGGTCATAATACTGAGGCTTGTTGCATAGTGCTTGTCCTCTCCATCTCAAAGTGTTTTCTTTCAGAAGTGCCATTTGTCTTTGGTTGAACTCCCTTGGATGACACCTTACTGCTGACCCTGTGGATTAATCTTTGATGTTGTGATGTATTTCAAACACTTTCAGAACCTAGGTATTATAAATTCTCTCTCGTCAGCTCTATTTTCAAACCCTTTAAAGAAAAAAAACCTAGCATGTTTCTTAGGACATGGTATTTCTTTCAAAGTCATACAGAATATCTTTTAGCTCTGCTCTGTCAGCGCTGTCTTCTTTTTGATTCAGTGTCTTATTCCTCCCTTCCCACTTTTCCAGTTGGAAAGACAATAACTCCCTCTTTGATGAGGTCAGGCTATGGTCATCCCTTTCTTCATAACTTGTTTCTCTTGATGAAAATCTTTGAACCCAAAGGTTTCTGTTCAGGGAAATCTCTCATTTTCTGCTGGTCCTTGTGCCCACAGCCCTCTTGTGCCTCCGAATAGTGACAGCTGGTAGCATCTCTGGGACCTCCTTCTCACATCTGCCTTTGACTGAGAACCCACCGCAGCTACAGCTTCTGCTCTTAGGCTCTGAGGTTGTTTTCCACACGTGGGAGAACTGTTGGGTTGTAATTCAAGTAGGAGCAGGAAAGGACTGTGGGACATGCTGGGACTGAGGCTTGTATTAATGACTTGGAAATTAAGTGAAAATATTAGCACTTGCTGGAGTACCATGAGACTTAATATATTAACTTTTACATCTTTTTCCTATCAGAATTCTAATTCTCATATTGTAACCATTTTGTAATCAATTTTTAATTGTTATCAATTTTTTATTTTTATCCATTTTTAACCTGACTGAAAACCTAGAACATAATTATCTTTTCTATGGAAGATATGAGAACCTATGCAAACCTGCTGGGAGAAAATTTACAATCCATATTCAAACTGTGTACTTCTTAACATTCTGTTCTTTTTTCCTCTGTTTAATGCTACATGTATTTATATAGCCTGATTCTTTGACTGAACTTTACTATGACTGCTTCCTTTTATTTGAAAAGGGAGAAGGGTGTCTGCTTTGTATTTTGTTTTGTTATTTTTTACCTTTCTATCTGCAATCAGTCAAGTGAAAGGACTAGATAGAAATGAAAACTGAAAATCAGCAATATTTTAAGAATGATTTCACCTGCCCAAACCAAGGTTTTCACATTCAGTAAAGGGGAATACTTTGACCTCAACACCTATCCTAGTACAGTAAAGGTACATATTTAGAATTTAGAAAAAATGAAGGAAACAGTTTTATTAGGCAGCAAGATATAGAATATAGGAGTTATGAAGTACAGAGAATTGGCTCTCCAGTAAGGTCCATGGCTCAAAGACAAATATTTAAAGGGAGAAATGCATTTAACTTCTGAAGAGAGGACTGAAAGGTGATCTACTTACAGCGTGTCACTTCAGAGGAAGAAAGGACAGCCTAAATTAAGTACTGTCTGGCTTCTGTTTCTAAGGAACAACAAGAACAAATTGCTGAAATCTGAAGGTGGAGAAATTCAGGGACTTTTTTTCAGGAAAAAGTAGGAATGTTTCTACTATTAGAACAAGCTTCCAATAAATTTAGTTTCTTTGTCTCTTCAGCTTGGCTTGGTTTCTTCATCTCTTCAGCTTGGCTGCTCTTCTGAAAGATCATTTCAGTCAAGTACAAACAAATACTTGGGCTCTAAAATACCTTGTGAAATTTAAACAGTCTAACATACACAAATCCAGACTGGTTGATCTAATGAACACTTCCAGTCTTAATCTCTCTGCACCTGTGATTGTAATATTGGAACTAGAATGTGGCAGGAAAGAGGGAAAATGTAAAACAAGCCTGCCTTCCTACGGCCTTGAAGCTTAACCATGGGGAAAATCCTGCTGGCTCCCTGGACTCCTGTAAGAATGTAGTCGGGGCAAGGTTGTGGTGGGCACACCATGAAAGAGAAATGATTTGGCACAGGGGAGGTTATGGAAAGTCTTGCCCACACTTCCCCTCTCAGTTACACAGCACCTGATCTGCTTCCCACCTCCTGGCATTGGATTCCCAGTTTTGGGGCTGACATTCTGCTTTCTACTATAATTGGGTTGTTTCCCTGATGAATTTTAGAACTGCTTACACTTCAAGCAAGGTTTCCTTTACGACCTTGTACTGCACTGTCCTTCCCTTGCCAAGTCAGCCCTGCTTGATGAGCCAAAGGAGATAAAACAAGCTTTCCTTCCTCTCCTTCCCAGCAGATCAGTTTCTCTCCCTTTTCTTCCCTCCTCTTCCTGTGTGTGTGATTAAACCAATTTTGGCACAGAGTTGTGTGACACGTGACACAGAGCATGTCAAAACTGCAACTAGCCAGACACTCATCTGGTTGCAGTAGAAGTAAGTACTTTAGTTTAAGTCTCCCAGGTATTACGTGGGAACTAGCACTACTACTTTACATAATAAAACTTACAAATGTGAACTTAAAATTGCCTATCAGCACAAAAGTAACCCTCAGGAGCTACTCCATTCACAGCAGAAATCGAAAAGCACATTAACCTAGCTATATTCTACAAAATCTAAAGTAAGTGCTTTAATACAAACTAGGGTAACAGCCTCTCACACTGAGTGCATTTGAAGCAAAAATAGAAATACAGCATTCTGAGTCCACCTCTCTAATATGTGAGACAAGGTTCTCTGATAGCACCAACTCAAAGTTTGAGTCATGACTCCTTCTTTCTATCCTGTTTTATCATGTTGAACCACTTTTGCTATTACTAAAAACCTTTTGAACTGATTCTTAGTTTTGCTATCTCCTGTTTCATACAGAAAGCCTCTTTATAGTAACATTCAAAAGCCATTGCCAGAAGTTCCAGAGGAAATTTAGCAAGCATAAAAATTCTGGTCCCTTTATCATCATTTTAGACATGAGGTTTGTTTTTCATATGACTAGGTGAATCATAATAATTTTTAGTTTAAAATGTGTTCCTTTTGTTCATACATTGATTTTACCAAATATTTAGAGTAGCATAGCTTTTAGAGTTAGTTTTTTTTTCTAGTCCATCCCCTTTTTCAAATCTCTGCATTACAGAATTTCAAAGAAATTCTTTGATCCTTTTTACATACCATTTTTACATACCATAAAATCTATTTCCATAATGATCATTTAATCTCCCTAGGAAATTGTTTGCTGTCTGCACCTGAGGTTAGACTGTCTGTAACTCCTTGTTATCTATAATTTTTAAAATGCCTGTACTTCTCAATGTACTATTTTATCTCGGACTATGCCCTGTATGCCCCAAGTTTACTGAAGAGTTTATCTTTGAATTAAACTCAGACTGTCTTATACATAAATGAAAAGAAAGAACGGTATGGAAATAAAAGAATGAGAGGAAGATACCACATAATGAGGTTGCTCCAACCGCAGTCCTTTTGTGTGTTCCACAAAATTCCATCTCTCAGTACAAATGAGACCTGCCTCATAGCGCAGGACAGCAGAAAGGTGCAAAGCTTCCATACAAATCTTTGTAAAACTTTTCTTGGAAGGCACTCCCAAATATAGCGCAGAAGTTGTCACAGATGTTCTGTGGGAATACAAAAGCCTGTTATGATGTGATTGCATGCTTACAAGGTTACATGACTAGTCTTTGGTACACAGAAATATGTAACTGCATTTTTAATATTCTCTTCTGAATACCGCCATGCAGCATTTACAGTCTTCGTAAAGGGGAAATGATTCTACAGACTAAAGTATTTCTACAATACAGAGAATCCACTGTAGAGAAGAAATCATCAAATGGACTTCATTGCTCTATGTATAAATGTAGTCTGCTTCCAAATTTTCGGTTTGGTTTGCAGATGGATATGGGTACCTATACTCAAGTCTTGTATGTTTCTATGGGTGTTACGATGTGGGTATCTTGGTCTTAAGATGTTCACCTTATTCAAAACATCCGATTTAATTGTCAGCTGATATGTCATCTATTTGAATGATTAACATAACTTGAAAGAAACGGGAATGCTCTTACCCATGTTATTTCATAACAATGGTCATATAGCACTTCACCTGAGTCTGGCAGTGGGATGAGTAGCATCAGTAATAAACTTTTGGCTGATACAGTTCTTCAAAAAGGCAGTGAGTGCTGATCAATGCTTAAAGACTCTTATTAGTCTTCCCTCTTATTAGTCTTTCAGGTACATGAGACCATTGTCAGGTTGTCTCTTGGTTTTATTTTAAGATTTAAGGTTTGATTTAACAGCATGTGAATCAAATTGTAATCTGACTTGATTTCGCTTCCACACAATTTCTGGATATGTATTTCAATTTTGGACTGACTAACAAGAGCCCCACAGATGATGCAGACAGGCTGAAATGATGACTTCTCATCTCTTTGGAAGACTGAACTGCTAGTTTCCAAAATCTCAAACTAGGAGGCTTCCAGCATCACTGTAATTTTTTTTGTAGACTCACCTTGTCAGATCTGCTGATAAATTTCTGTTACATTTCCTTTGGGACTCTAGCACTGTAAGTTCAATACTTGCAGAAGTGTTAAATGCTCCTGATCTATCTAACCAGGGAACATTCAGATCTGCAGATTTTTCTTGATAGAACCACAATATTAGCCCTGTGTGAACTTCTGCTGTTTCAAATGTATGTCAGTATTTTTAAGATACTAACTATGTCCAAAACTGTGTGCCATATCTGTGTGGCACCTTCCCAGAGAAGGGCTGTTCTCCCCCAAGACATCTTACCCAGGCACGCTTTTTCCCTAGATCACATTTTATGTCCTATCACAAGCTCACATATCTTTGAGCATTGCCTTTACTTTAAGTTAGTCTTTCACAGGCTATTTCTCACAACAAATGGGTGCCAGATGTGATTGTCCCCCACTTTAGCCCCCATTCATGGGGACCACTCTCCAATGGTTAAAATTATGTATGAGCTTTAAACATGTTACATTCTTTTTATTTTATTTTATTGCCCAAAGACAGAGACATTATTATTATTTCTTGAAGGATGATCCTACAGTAGTAAAATAATTGTCACAATTTGCAAATAAAAAAGAGTTTCTCCCAAACTTACATGTTAATTTGGCATTTCTTTATACCCACAGATTTTTTTATTTAAAGATCCAAGAATGAAATATCATGGTTATTTCTGCTTTTTTCCAGATCATTAAGGCACAAGTTAAGTAAGATTTGAGCTAACAGTAGAAGTAAAAATGCTCTACAAGATTTACACCTCATCATAACTATGTACACTGGTAGTTGTCTTTAATGCAGTCCAACAATTTGAAATTCCATACCTCTAAAAATGGGCACAGTATCCATTCTTGCTGCAGAACAAAAGCTAAGCTTTATATTTAAAAATATCAGATCTTTATAACATTTTATTTGTTGATATAATTACTCTTATAATGTGGAAATGAGACTGTTGCTTTCAGCCCTGTAACTCTTTTTAGGGAAAGTCAAAACAGCTATCTAAAGCTTTACATAGGTATGAAGTGAGAAAAGGAATTAGGATGTCATTTTTGTATAAAACATACAGTTTATTTCAGTATTCTGTGACTGAAATTGTAGTAACTTGAACAAGTTTTTCTGATTTATATGGAAATGACTCAAATTCATGTTCTAAAGCCTTAACAGTAGTATGTCTTTTAAATCTACCCATGAGATATAACACTGTCATTAGGTAAGATGACCTCCACTAAAAATCTATTCTTGATTTTTGATCTATTTTTGATTGTAAGAAAACAGTTTTCCCATCCTTATTTAAATTTTTGATGCCACATTCCTTCTGTGAAACATTCCACCCCCCTTAAAGCCAAGATCTTGGCAATAGAGATATTAAAGATGCACCCAAGCTAGAAAAACTTCAGCATATTTCAGTCTGATTTATCCAAAACCAGCATTTACCCCTGTACCCAGAATTCTTTGAAAGCTTATTGCACTTTCTTTCTGAGGTTTTTTTTTTAATAATTTTTATCTTTTATGGGGGGAATTTTACTATGCTTTTCCTTCCATATATACCTCTTGCATTTGATGCATAGGTTATTCACTTCTACCGAATACTTCTCTCCACTGCAAACCTACACCACTACACATCACAAACTAATTAGTTACATTGCTGCAATCGGTCTATAGCACAGCTCATCATTGTACTGACAGAGAAGTTGATGTACCCTATACTCTGTCATTATCTGTCAGTATTCTGCATGCTGTCATTGACTTACTTGGGAGAAAAGTTTTTGAAGAAATACCATTTTGCGCGAGCATGTGTGCACATGAACACGTAGGAGGCTCTTTTGTCCATAAACTAAAGCTTACATTAAAGGCAGAGTAATTTTAAGAAAAATCTTTCAGATAAAATGTTAAAATGTACTGCACATCTAAAAATATTCAGTATTTTCCTTGGAGTTGCCGCTATTATATCGAATAGATAGTTGGACTGTTGCAAACTCAGATGATGTGCAGTGCTAGATTTGATCTGCTCTCACTTTCAGTTTTATTGAAATGCATATCCTGATTTCGGCTAGGATAGAGCTAAGTTTCTCCTAGTAGCTGGTATAGTGCTGTGTTTTGGGTTTAGGATGAGAATAATGTTGATAACACACTGTTGTTTTTGTTGTTGCTGAGCAGTAATTACACTAAGCCAAGGACTTTTCAACTTCTCATACTACCCTGCCAGCAAGGAAGCCGGGGAGAGGGGCACAAGAAACTGGGAGGGGACACAGCCAGGACAGCTGACCCAAACTACCCAAAGGGATATTCCAGAGTATATGACTTCATGCTCAGTATATAAACCAGGGGGAAAGCTGGCTGGGGACTGCTGCTCGGGAACTGGCTGGACATCGGTTGGTAGGTGGTGAGCAATTACATTGTGCATCACTTGTTTTGTATATTCTAGTTCTTGTATCATTATTATGATTATTATTATTACTACTTTTATTATTTTTTTCCCTTTTCTGTCCTATTAAACTGTCTTTATCTCAACCCATTAATTTTACTTTTTTTTCNTTTTTTTTCCATGATTCTCTCCCCCATCCCACTGGGAAGGGGGAGTGAGCAAACAGGTGTGTGGTGTTTAGTTGCCTGCCAGTTTAAACCATGACACTACAGTACCTTGTTTCAACAAACAAAAAATGAAAATATAGTACTGTTGATTTTATGTGAATATTCTCAATTTGCAGCAGCCCAATCAGGACTGTTAGAATCTTTAAAATATTTTTACACACATTTTTCACTTGACCATTTAATGAAAATAAATGTGTTAAATTGTATTAATAAACTAGCAAGGGATGGTTCAAGTTATCATAACCAATTAAACAGAAAGAAATTTAATTTGTTGTTGGACAACAGTTGTTTATCTGCTTTAAAAAGAGACTGAGTCTCTCAATTTACCCCTCCCTAGTCATGTTCGTAGGTCAAGACAATATTCCAGTTTCTTACCTGCACTGATATCTTCTCACTTTTTTTTTTTTCTTAAATAACCCCACTCAAAACAACACCTGTGTTAATAAGATTAAGTTTCCTGGGTAACCTTGACTTGATCTTGAAGGATTCCTTTTATTCTTTTTTTAAAAATCAGATAACAAAATAAAGCATCTTAATGTCACTTTGGTGTGCCCCCTATGTAGTCATCAAGCCTACTGCAAAGTGGATATAATAAATTGCTTCTCATTTTGGACAATGGACAAGCCAGAATAAAGCTGTTTTCTCTTCTTGGGGATATATAAATAAATCATACCAACTTAGATTTGAAAATGTAAACTTCCCCAAATGACACTGATTAAATTATTGAATCTTCTTGCTAACATCAGTTTGTAAAATTTACGTGCTCCTGACTGATGCCAGACCTAAAGCTTGCACTTAAATATTGCTTGAACAAGGGCTGCAGTCCTAATTTTGGGCTCCAAATCCACTCAGACATTTTTAAATCCTGAGGTGTCTACTTGGACCAACCAATTTTTAGCCTACAGGTTTGCCATCACTGGCAGACAGACCTGCCCTTGATCCATCTTCCCTTCCAGCTGGCTAGGTGCCCACCAGCTCCAATCCAAACCCACTATGCTCCCAGCAGAGATTATGGTATAGCTCAGGCATACTGCCTTCAGATCAGTGCTGGCATTCATCCACTTACCGTAAAGTCCAGGAGGAGCAAGCGCAGGTCAGTCTCCAAAGACCATGCAGATACACTGTAAGCTGCAGGAAGATGTAAGCCTCTGCAAAGCACCATACTCTCAGTCTGGAAGAGAAAGAGAAAATTGAAAGAGAAAAATTCTGAGGATAACGGTGCTCAGTTGAGACTGAGTACCTATTGTCTGCCTTTGCTTATGCATGGATGCATGTACACACTTTGCAATGGAACACGAACATTGAGTTTTGAAAGCAGCTTATCCTGTCCCCCTGGAATATGAAACACTTAAATATTGTGCTACTTTCATTGTCAAGCTGTCAGGCATGATGTTTAGAAGTACCTGCTGCAACCTATATCATTGCACTTCACTAGTAAAGATGCATCCCTGAGGGGACCACCAGACTGTACTTAAGAAGTGTTATAAATAGTGGTGTTTAGCAGATGTCATCAAGAACGTCTTTAAAAGCAACACCACAGCATCTGTTAAAAAGCCTTCTGGGAATATCTAATACTTACAAGACTATTTTGCTATTTTATTATATTTGCATTACACCCATGCAACGCCACTGCTTTTATTTTCAATTAAGTTATAACTGTGTAAAATCCAAGAAAGACAGAAGTGAAATCTAGCCCACAGTATTCCTGTAGGACAGACCTTAAACTTCAGTCAACGCATAGACTGGTGTATTCTGTTGTCAGTTATGACTGAATAATGAAAACAAATAATAGTGAAAGCATAGTATTTCCTTGCCAAAATGAGTATCTTTAATAAAATGACACACATAGTTGTGTCTCATCTGTTAAAGAAAAATCTGCTTGCTTTATTTTATAATAGTCATTAAGAAGAAAAAAATCCACAAAAACATACTAAAATGAAAAAAAGAAAGCCACATCCAAATTTGTTCCACAATAGACTGAAATAAAAGGAAGACTTTATGATCAGTTTACGGTGTGGCATATTGGCTGGAACACAAATGCTGAATGGATGTAATGGTTATCTGTTAAAATGGTTTACTCCCTCCATCAGTTTCACATACAGATGGACGTATGAGTCTTACATGTGCTTATGCTTGAAGTGGAAAATAATCATAATTTTATGAATTATTAGCATCTGCAACAGTAAAAAGCCAATCTAACTCCCATTTAAACAAAACTAGGGGGCATGTATGCTCTGTCCTCCCCCTTGTCCGTTTGAAGCTCATTATGTTAAACCCCTATCTTTAAAAAGATGACTTGTGGTATTACTGATAATAAAGTCAGTGTCTCTGACGGTATGAGTGTATTGTGTGACATTTGTAACAGAGAATTGAAAGTAAAAAAAGAAATGGCTCCACAGAACCTACTTTCACTGTCGTTTAGCATAACGACTGCATAGTGCAGTCCACTGCTGCCAAGCTAGCTACAAACAAGGTAGTCTGCAAAACTTGAAGCAATATAGATACATTAGCTCCATGCTTTACCTGCTAATTAGCTTTGCTTTTCAAAGTTTTTCCAGCAGGGCTAATTAGTCCTTATTCTTTTACCTCCAAAGTAAGCCAGCGTGGTTCTCTCTGAGGCCACAATAGCGCAGACCTCTTGGGAAGGAATACCTGTTGGGTCACCTTGTTCCATCTACGTTCAGTTTTAAAAAGGCTTTACACTGTCAGAGACACTTTATGCTCAGCCTCTATTTATGCCTTGCTTACACTAAATTATTTGCTAATTACTCAAAATAGAGAGGAACATTAGGCAGCGAAGGCAAACATTGATAAGTTAGGAAACATCAGTATTATGATACCCATATCCACCTCAACTCTGCCTTACTGCATGTCTGTTCTGTGCACTGGAATAAAATGGATCATGCAAATGAAACCATGTTGAAATACTGCTAACTCACAAATAATTTTGTAGCAACCCCTCACAGTCTATCAAACTGTCATGCAACTCCATTAGTGGTTTTTTTTTAAATTATTTTTTAGGGGTTTTTTTTGGGGGGGGTGGGGGGAGAAATGGGAGTTACATCAAGAAAGGTGTTTATTTTTTCCAGTCAAAATTTCTGAAGACATCATTATTTTTGATTTAGGATTACATATTGGTTTGTACAATTTCTTCATTAAAAGTAAGCACATATGGCCATTAAAGTAATACTCAGTTTAGTGACATCTCTTATAATGGAGCAGTTTAGCCAGTGAATTAAATCATGGACCTAACTGGTGGATTGGCACATAATTTCAATATAAACAATTTGTCAAGCCCTAGAATTACTTTTATTTTTTGTCTTTTCTTCGAATTCATATCCTCTTAATATTTATTAGATATTTAGTAGAGGTTGAAATTACAGAGAAAAAATGATTACTTAGAGCATAATTTCTGGTTTGGTAACTTCTTCTTTACTGCCACTATCAGATTATTGCATTATTTGGTTTTGAATGCATTCTCTGTCATCTCTTATCTGTTTTAAGACTGTCTCTCATTCAGCCTGACCTTGGATGCAGTCAAATGGCAAAAAACAAAATAAAGTGAAAAAGCTAGTAGAAGCAAGGGGAATAGACAAGGAGGAAAATAAATAAGCAAAATTGTTTTATTTTTTTTTCTTTCTTTAAAAAACACCCTGCACTATAATTTACAGCATCCACAAATGATCCTCCTGTAATTATTTACATCTCAGCACTGATCATTTAAATAATCTATAACCAAGGTCATTTTTAACATGTAGTAAAACAATCTAAGGCTTTTAGTCATCAAATGTTTATTTGCCCCTTAAAAAGAAATTGTATGTTGCACGCTAGAAGAA
>VYZV01041661.1:23578-38360 GCA_013401275.1 Pandion haliaetus | reverse complement strand
TTTTTTTTTTTTACTTCAAGCTGTCCTTGTCTAAAGTGGCACTTTAGAAGGTTGGAAACAAAAGGAAAACTGGAACATTCAACTTACTGATACTTACTTTAACTTCAGTCTTTCTCTAATTACACATTTCATGTTACTTTTAGTGGCATAAAAAGGTAATTAAGCTTATTTCTGAGACAGCTGCAACACCACGCTGGATAAAGGACTCAGGAAAAAAAAAACCTGCAGGAAGAAAACCACTTAGAAAATAAGATATAAGGTAAAGAGACTTTGGCATCTGTCCTCTGGAAAAGAGGTCTCTTAGGTGAGTAGCCTCCCCACATGGCACAAAGGGATGTCAGCCGGTTTGTCAGCCTGGGGCAGAAATGAACAAGTTAAATGACAACTTACTCACCGAGAAAACACTGAACCCGCCAGCTCCATGAATTCTTGTTATCTCCAAGAGCCGAGCACCTGGAGTGGGTGGCGTGAAGGTATTTCCCACCCTGAGTACAGGACCAATCGCTCTTACCCCGTGCTAGGAGATAGCAGCAACAGCATATTGTTGATATATCTACTGGGCAACTGGAAACACCAGACATGCATTGATCATTAGAGAGATACAGTTATCTGTGGGATTTACAGTGGTTTTATGAAAGGTACAGGGGAGCTTTATATTCAGTATAAGTACATAAAGGTTTCAGACATTTTACATATTTGAAACATATAAAAAATAGGGGGGTTTGTGTTCAAGGAAAAGAATGCAAGTACCATTACAGAAAGCAAGCGCTTTCCTGTTTGTGGAATTTTTATTTTTTTAATAAAGAATTTTAATCTAACTGTATTTAAAAAATGGACTAAATCATTTTTAGAACGAGGCAGTAAATTCCTGAAATTGAGCTGGTTTTCCATTTCTGTATGCCCTTGTAGATACCACAATGCTTCAGTAACCTTAAAAATACACATTACTTATCTACTTCACTGCAAAGAGCTGGAAAACTCTGACAGGTTATCCAGTACATAAGCAATGAAGCAACAGGTATAAAACCAGCTGCTCAAGAGGATAAAATTCTCACATATAGCACTTGTAGTTGCATTAGGTACTGTATGCAAGTGTCTAATTTAACATTACCTACTTTGAAAACCAGAACACAGCTTCATTTTCACTATCCTGCTTTTTGGCAGTGTTTCATATTATTACCCTTCAAATCTCAAGGCAATCTGCATGTGAAGCATTATATTCTTGACATGCAATTATTATGCTATAACTAACAAAATACGTAGGCTCTCTCACTGTTGTAAGAATATGGAGCAACACTCAGCACTTCCTACTGATAAAAAAAAAAAAAAAAAAAAAAAAAAAAAATTNAAAAAAAAAAAAAAAAAAAAAAAAAGAGATTGCTGTTACTGCATTCTGTCATTTCCAGACAAAGCGCTACATTTTAGAAACTGCAGTTACTTGATGCTTTATACACCATGTTATCAGCTTTAGTAGAACTCAGTGTTTGAAGGTGATAAAATATTACTACTGCTACCTTAACACAGTAACTCTGAGAAAATAAACTTCACTAACAAAAATTTTATAGCTTTGGACCTGAATTTACTCTCCTTAATAAAAAACCAAAATCTACAATTGATTCCACTATGAATTTGCCTGCGTGCAGTTGCAGCAAGTGACATACGAAGTTCAGTTCAGCAGGGACTACCAGTGCATAATGTATGTTAATACTCAATTAAAAAAATGCATATATGTGTATAATCATGTATAATACCTGACGTCCATCTGTAAGAAACATGAATTCACACTAGAGCTATGTGGAGAAGGGTTCATTATACAATATTGGAAATTAACTAAAAGCAAGGCCTATAACAGTGTCTTGTTTAACCTAGTAAAACTCAAAATAAGAGGGGAATTAAACAAGCAAGTCAGAAGAAACACTCATGCCTAGCCAACAGCATGAGCACAAAACAAAATGGCAGTAAAATAAAAATGAATAAAAGACACTGGAAAATAGAAAAGTGCGTTGGTTTCTGATACAGCTATTCAACAGAGGTAATGAGAACACCAACCCAAAATAACGGCATTTTTAAACAAAGGTTTTAAGCTAACCTTGATGTTTTAGTGAGGCGGATGAGGTAACACACCTACCTGTATACCTAGGAGACTGGATTCTGTCACCAAGTTGTCCTTTCCAGTTCTGTTCCTATAATCTGAACTTCAATTTTGTATTTGCAAATTTATTTGTGAATTTTACATATGGTAAAGGACAGTAACATTTAGCCATAATCTTGATGTAGTAGAAAGACTCACCTTTTCTGGTTATAAAAGTGTATACTGGATCTCCAGATATTTTCAGATGAAACACCTAGTCCTGAATAAATTTCTTGATGAGGAGTAAAAGCACCCATTGTTTTCAGTCACATGAGTTATCTTGTCCACTGTCTGTGATACTAGATTGTTTTTGTGGCAACAGGGGCAATTACTTATGGGGGGGTGGGGGGGGAAAGCACTTAATGCATATTCATACAATCTGAATGCAGTGCGGTGATAAGCAACCAGCTCTCTGCATGTATGAACACAGGAGGACCTCTGCTGCAGAACATAATGATATGTTTTTTATCATTGATTATTTACTTGCATTGTGATGCAATTACGTTTAAACATAATGCAACTCCGATGCAAATTCAAAGGAAATATAAGAAAAAAAGTGTCCTAAATATCAATTAAAAGCTTATGCTTCATACAAATAAATCTCCTTAAAGATACTTTATGTGATGTAGGTAGCCCTTTGACATTTGGACATAAATATTAGCTGCTCAGTTCACTAAGTATATTGATATGCCAACAAATAGAAAATGCTAGCATCTGTTTAATGCTCAACAAGTGCCATTTTAGCTTGCTTTTTTTTAACCCAGTGTACAAACTGTAGATTGGAAGTGGAAGATATACATGAAAACAGTGTTTTGCCGGTTTTTACCCCATACAAGCCTTCTCTGGCAAAATCCAGATTATCTAGCGCTGCAAAAAGCTGAATTTCAAAAGCTATTTTTAGTTGTTTATATCCAGGTGTCCTGAACAGTTGTAGGTTTTGACTGAAATGATAATTTTGAGTGACATTCTGAAAAATAAGTCTTCTTAATTAGATGCTCAGGTATGGATTTACTTCACAAGTGTCCATCTACTTATTTAACATCTTCCTATTAAATGGCTTTAAATATATGAATAATACCTATCCTCTAATTTTCAGAATAATAAATTGAGGTTAAACCCAGGAAATTTATTTTAGGCCTGCATAGATCACCATGCAAATCCATGGACTTCCTTAAAATTTAGGATCTTAATCTCTCCTAAGCAGCAAATATTTTTAAATTGATAAACAATTTTTCCAGGCACACAGAAGATTAAACTAATTTCTACAGCCAATTTTAAAATGAAAAGCATATGCCATATGAATTTTTCAGATGGGAAAGGTGCCTAACCCTTGGACATCAAAGATTGCTCTCATGAATCTTGAACAACACTGACAAGATATTTTCCTTCCACTTTAGTTTTCAGATAAATATTCTCAGGTTCTTTCTGCAGTCTTTAAATAGATGGCTCTTCATGGTTACTATCACTTGGTTTCGTTACTAAAGATATGAAATTCAGTTAGTATTATCATTATTGTTACTGTCTAGCTACTAGTTTTGCCTAAAACTTAAAAGTATCAGCACAAAGTTTGTAAAGTGAGAAATACCAGTAAAAACCAAGTCATTCGTGTTGACAGAGGAAATACAAAGCTAAGACTGCCTTTTATTCGGAGAGGTACCCAAGGGTTTCTATAGCGAACAAGACATGATTTGATTGATGACTTCTAACAAAAAAATTTTGAACACTAAATCAGTGATTGTATTTGGTTTGCATGGCAAGGTTTTGGTAGCAGGCGTGTGAGCTACAGGGGTGGCTTCTGTGAGAAGCTGCTAGAAGCTTCCCCTATGTCCGACAGAGCCAATGCCAGCCGGCTCTAAGTTGGACCCACTGCCGGCCAAGGCCGAGCCCATCAGTGATGGTGGTAGCGCCTCTGGGATAACAGATTTAAGAAGGGGGAAAAAACCCCATGAACAACAGCAATTGCAGCTGGAGAGAGGAGTGAGAATGTGTGAGAGAAACAACCCTGCAGACACCAAGGTCAGTGAAGAAGGAGGGGGAGGAGGTGCTCCAGGCGCTGGAGCAGAGAATCCCTCTAGCCCATGGGGAAGACCATGGTGAGGCAGGCTGTCCCCCTGCAGCCCATGGAGGTCCACAGTGGAGCAGACATCCGCCTGCAGCCCGTGGAGAACCTGACACCAGAGCAGGTGGATGCCCAAAGGAGGCTGTGACCCCGTGGGAAGCCCATGCTGGAGCAGGTTTTCTGGCAGGACCCACGCTAGAGCAGTCTGTGCCTAAAGAACTGCACCCCGTGGAAGGGACCCGTGCTGGAGCAGTTCGTGAAGAACTGCAGCCTGTGGGAAGGACCCACATTGGAGAAATTTGTGGAGGGCTGTCTCCCATGGGAGGGACCCCCTGTTGGATCAGGGGAAGAGTGAAGAATAATTTCCCCCAGTCGAGTCTGTTTTGCCTATGACAGTAATTGCTGAGCGATCTCCCTGTCCTTATCTCGACCCATGAGCCGTTTGTTATATTTCCTCTCCCCTGTCCAGCTGAGGAGGGGAGCAATAGAGTAGCTTTGGTGGGCACCTGGCATTCAGCCAGGGTCAACCCACCACAGTGTTACTGTGCTATCGGTGTTAGCGTAATATTTGGGAATCTTTATGATCACAGGGAAGGAATAAAATATACAGAGAACACTGGATTGCTTTGAATAACAAAGAAATAGAAATAAGATAAAATTTGGTAACTTTGAAATAATGTGTTTAAGAAATGATGTGCAAAGGAATTCTGCCAGCAGACGCTGTCTCATCAGCTGGAAACGGCAAAGGAGAAAGAGGTATATTATTTCTGTGAGTCAATTTGAGCTGTGACATTTATTTGGTCTTTGGCTTTGGTTTCACTACAAAGTAACTGTGTACAGGCAAAGAACAGACAGTTTCAATGTTGTGACAGTAAAGTACAAAGAAACATTTGTTACCTACAGAAAGGCTTTGATTATTAGTGCTGTTTCAGAGGGGATACAGCTCTAAGTTTTCTGTAGTACTAATTGAAGACTACTGTGTCACTCTTCTACACTGTGTCAAGTCTGAGATTATGATTTGCAGCTTTCAAATTTCTTGTGAATGTTCAGCAAGAAAAATGTGTCTGGTTATGCATTATATTTAACACCACTCAGAGACTTCATACTTGTTTTTCCTCTAAGATGTTATGAATACTTCTTCCTTTTTCAGAGAATTTTTCTATCTGTATTTTCTAGTAATTTTTCTCAAATTTCACATAAATACATAAAATATGTTTTGGGTGGATAGTAGTGTGATTAGAAACATAGGGCTGGAAGGTAATTCCCAGCTCATCAGCATAGCATATTTAATATGATACAAAAAGTGTTCGAGTTCCATTTAAAAATTATTCAATATCTTTGGTGATGTTAATCATATTCAGGGCTGCTTAATCAATTTCTCTGCTGTGATTGTTACAAATGTTCTGTTTCCAACCTGTTTTCAACAATCTTGACCAGACTGATATTGTCAAGACTAAAAAAAGAAAAAAAAAAAAAGTAGTAAAAAAAAAAAAAATTGTTTATTCTCATAGCTGGCTTAAAATTTAAGCCCAAAGTGAAGACCATTTTCTAGCATTATTGTTGAACATACGTGGGTACCTTAGCAAAATTGAGAATCCAGGCTAGGATTCAGACAAGTAATGCCACTTCATGAGTAAGTTCTCATGTTTTCACAGTAACATATCAATTTATTGTGTAGTGCCTGTTATCTTTTGTCTTGTTTTACAGTGTCTATAGAGTATTCACATGTCTGCTAGAGTTAAGATACCTTCTGGAATGCAGAGACAAAAATTAATTCACCAAAGCACCATGTCCTAAGGCAATACTTTGGTGCATGGGTGAGACATGTCATATGATGTCTATCAAGCAGAAGTTTTCATCATCATGACAGTGTATTTGCATTTTATGTTTTCATTAACAGAATGTTTTTTGAATAACTTTGTGCCTATTTACTACAGAGTTCTTCAGCTTTCTGAATGTTTATGAAAACATGATTTCATTAAAATTCTAAAATTAAATAGAAAACAACTTAGAGAGAACTATTAAAGTTTAGATATTGGGAAAAAAAAAAAAAAAAAAAAAAAAGAATTGTAGTAGGACTTAACTATCTAAGATAGTCAGCCCAAACTAGTCTTTTACCTTTTCAGTAATGAAAACAACAGAATCTTCATGTAGATGTATTGCTGCCCATGAAGATGATGCAACAGCTTTGTTTCGGACTGAAGTCCTTTAACTCTTCAGCTAGCTGCCATTTAGTATGCCCGATGTCTCATTCTAGTAGGTGCACTCTGAATGTATCTAAAGAACTGAAATAATGGGACACTTCAGCAGCAGTGGATTCATTAGAAAAACAGACCCCCCCCCCCAAGCCTCCTGAACATGAAAACTTTATTGTTGTCAGTGCGATGTTCCATTTTTGTTTTAGATTAAGTCATTTGGGGATAAATTTACAAATATTCTGGAACACGCAGATAAAAAGCACCCAGGACTTTTCTGTCTTGAGTAAAACCCCTAAGCGCTATAGAATTACTCTGTCTCTACTCTTTCTTATCAGGAATAGGGAAACTTGATTTTTTTTGGGGGGGGTGGGGAAAAAGGAGACACATGGAGAGATCTAATTTTTAAAATATATAATCTTTGCTGTAAGTAGACTTTTATATCCCAAGCTCTAGTTTAATATGCAAATTGTGGAAGGGAGAAAGAAAATGCTCATCTCAGCACCCACAAAACAAGGTGTTTATGCACACACAGCTTTGTTGTAGGAGGATAAGAGCGTAGGTAAAATACAGTTCCTACCTCATATTATTTTTGATTAACTTCTAAAAACTCTTGCAGGTACCTTGGAAAATGAAAAATTTCGTTGCTGTATATAAAATTACTATAACGAGCTTCTCATGTGTTGCATAAATCAGCTAACTATGAGTTCTACGATATGTTAAAAACTAATAATCTTGCATTATTTTGCTTGAAACATATATAACTATTACCATATATATCCCCCCCTTATTTTTTTTGTGGATAGACACATACTTTGTTATGTTGATTTAAGTTAAAGAAAGATCCATTTCAGAATTTGGCAACTAAAGATGTAGACTGCTCTTTGCTATACTTACATATTTTCAAATACAAATAAGTCTGAGCAATAAATGCCTCCAAGACTATGACAGCTCCTGATGTAAATCTAGGTGCAAGATGAAAGTCATAAACCAAGTGAAATATTGAGTTGTCTGAGCTTTTCACTGTTAGGATGTTAATAACCTTTCATCTTTAGTGTCTTTTTGCTTGAAATATTTATCTTCCTGTTTTCACTTGGTAATGTTTGCAGCCTTAGAAGGTTTTGGTTTTTTGCTTTTTGTTTTTTTTTTTTTTTTTTTTTATTGTTTTTTTTTTGTNNNTTAATGATATGTTATCAGTGTGGTGAAGGGATCGTTTCTCTGATGGCAAAGACACATAAAGTGAACTATGAACATAGTAAGACTTCTCCTTATGGAGCTTACTGACGCTGGGAAGTAAAATTTACTTTAGCGGTATTTTATCCCCTTGCAAGAGGAAAGTATATTCTAAAACTGGTAGCAACAGAATTCCTATAACATGATCTGATTAATGAAAGGATTTGACCCAAAACAGCTAGAGTAATAATGAAATTAGAATTAGCTGCAAAGTTTGTATACTAATTGAAGTCACGGTTTCAAAGTGTGGGAGCTGGATTAGTCTGGTTTCAAGTCAGGCATAGTAGAAAACTTGGAATAGTAATCATAGTGAAACATGGGTATTGCAGGTTAGGACTGCTAGCTGTGAGAGCAAGAATGGTGAATTTTCATTGTGTGTTAATTATCTAAGGAAATAGAACATTAATATGAAGTCAAAAGTGCAGAAGTCAAGCACTCAAGGACAACTAGAATTTCTGCTATGAATGGAGCTACTCTAACAGAAAGATTAAGATACGTATATCTAAGTCAATCGAAGAGCATCTTTGAGACACAGGAGTCGGACGAGAAAGACAACTGGATAAGGCAAAATAGGTGCATACAATAAAGCATACAATTTCAGATAGCAGAACTATGTGATGGGGATTTGGAAAAAGATAACACACATTTGGAATAGGTGTTCTGTCTCAGAACAGAAGGCTAAATATACTTACTTTGGTTATATCTGCAAAATTAATTTCAAGGGAGAAGATGACAATCTAAAGATATGTCTTCTTTAAAAATATAGTGTTAAGCACTAGAGTAAGGTAAGTACTATTTAAATTCAGAGATAATCTTAACATAGAAAACATGATTGTATTTTGGCAAAGAGTATATACATGGAAAGAAGATATTAGCTGCCACAAAGCAGTCAGGAAATTTCTAAGACAGCTTTAAAAATTATAAATATTGTCAAACACCTGAACTGGACTGAGCTAAGTCATTATTTTCATGAAGTACTAGCATTATACATTCTAAGGGCATAGAAAACTAAATCTGATTATTCAAGGGATCCCTTTCAAGTCTTAAGAAACTCTTGGACCACTAAGTTTACCCCTTCTATTTGACAAGAACATGATATAACTCAGTTCACGTGTTTAAAGCCAGCAGAAACATGCAGAACCACTTGTACGATAACTGGTTTTAGATTTAGTTCAAGGTTATGCTGATGACATCCACATAGGTGAATCTTCAGGCAGGAGTCAGTTCATGCTGATTATATTGCAGACATCATGGCTTGGGACTTAAAAATGGATCTCCTCGGATCTTTTGCTGATTCATACCCTGNACAGGCAGTATAATACTTTTGGAGTTTAAAAGAACTAGATTGTCAATATGTTTCTTCAGTTTTGCTACTCCTGAAGTTACTTCAATTTCTGAAAAATTATAGAACAGATTTTTGAAAAGAAATCTATATATTTGTAAAATGGTATGCCTATGTTTTTCTGAAAAAGTATTTTCCTGGGAAAGACTTGTACATTTTTGGGAATTATCAAGAGAATTAAAATGATGTACTCTGAAACAAATCTTTTTTTATGCATCTACCTTAAAATGTTGTAGAAAGTACTTCATTACCACTATTGAAGCAATCACAAGGATTTACTATGTTGTTAGATTGACTTTTTTTTTTTTTCTGTATATAGTGTGGTAAGTGTATGTCTGATGTTTGGGAAAGAATTGTTTGGTAATATATTGAATAAAATATTGCAAACAGTGTCATATATTTGTTCTTGTAGGAAACATTTCTCTATAACTGATTAAGCCTGTGCTTCCATATGCTTTTATCTGAAGTCTAAAAGCTTCTTTTTATGAAATGCTGTGCTTCACTTTGGGATAGCAAATCTACATTATATGTTTTTGTTTGCTTCAGCACAACACATGGCTCAAAATTGGAGAACTAGAGCATAACAAAACCACCTTCAGTATAATCCAGAGTCACAAGGTGCACTTACGTTGTGTCAGCCTCTTTTTTGAAACAACCTTCAATAGAAACTTAATCGTCTTTTTAACAGAGAACAGCATTCAAGAAGTCAATAATATGGAAGGACAAGAGTTTCTAAGCCCGTTTAAACATCTGTTGGAAGGAAGGAGATGTGTAAACATATCATAGATGAGTTTTGTAGATGTGTCTGAAATTCTCTACATTTAATCAAAAACTTTTGTATTCTGGAACTCAGGAATACAAGCACAAACTGTTATATGGACAGACACTTTAGCTAATCCCTTAGCAATTCTAGTTCCTGTTACTCCTTCCTTCTTCCCTTTGATGTTGATCTGTGAGTTTTAATTCTCTTAGACTGGGATTATGACACAATTCAGTTTCTTACTCTCCAAGATGCTTGATTTCAAATAGCAAAGCACTCGAGTGACAGCTCTTATCAGACCCAAGAATAAAGGTGGATTACCCAGCTTCCAGACAGAGTAATTTACACTTATAAAATGAAGACATTCAGTCTTTCACCTACTCACATACATTATCTGCTAGTGAGGGAGACTTACTCTATAACAATTTCAGTAATAAATCGTGCGAGTACAAAATCAGGATCCTATCAGTATGGATAAAAAAATAGACTATCACAGATAAAAAGCAAGTAAGGAGCTAGTAATTAGAGGAAGGTCAAAAGGGTAGAAATGAGCATCATTTTATTGTTTATATCTGGTTCATCTTGCTTATCCTTTTTTACCTTCCCCTCCCAACAACCTTGTACACTACACCATTTAGCTTGATGTATATATACATACTTGTATATATATACACACATATGTAGCTTCTTTGAAAGCTTTGTCTGAATTTTCTACTTTTAATGTATGGCTTACACATTAGAGTCTATTACAACTTTTTTTTGTACCAGCTCTTTCTTCAAGAAACATCTTCGCACCAAAGTTTTCCACAGAACAGCATTGATTTCAGTGAAAATCTGTTTTTCAGACCAAGAATTTTCTGGTCTGTAGAAAGCTTCTTTTCAGCAGTGTCAGTATGATCAGTCATTTATTTAAATACAGTCGAAGTAGGAGCTTCAAAAGAATTATCTGTAGCCCTTTGGCTGCTAGCCTAGGAATGCAAATGCTCACCTGGGAAATGGAGACATACATTACAGACTCATGTCTAAACCAGACAAAGAACTTCATTTGAGGTCTGCTATATTTCAGATGAATACCATAGCTTAGTGGTAGTAATTATATTCAATGAACTATTTGTTTTCCGTTTTCCACAGAATCAATGCAAAAGTCTTGGTCTTTGCTCTGATGTGAAAGGATAAAATTCCTTTAGTCTCCTTAGCTTTCCTTCCAAGCTCTAGGGGCCCTAATGATCTCCTCACACAGCACCGTGGCTTCTTTAGAAGGAGCGCAAGAGCACAGAAAGGTTATGGCTCCTTTGCCAAAAGCTAAAGAACGGAGGAGCATGTGCTGTACCAGCAGTTCCTGCTCTGACAGCATAGTAGTTTCATTTCTTTTCTAGGAAGCATTTTGTCTGCTGACACAGCACCAGCAGTGTATGTGTCTACCTGATAGCTATAGTTTCATCCATAAATGAATAGTATTTTCCAGCTACACTTAACTTTTCAACGGAATTTGTATACCTATGGGAAAAGAAGTTTATATATCCAAATAATAATTTACATTTGATGATAGGTGACATATTCTAATATCTCTGTGAAACAATGACAAAGCAGGAATAAATCTATTTGACAAGAGCTACGACTTGGTAACAATGACTACTGTGACATTCAGAACTGGAATATTCATGCCTCACAAGGAGGAGTATGACAAATATTCAATTCAGAAGAATGCAGGAGGAGTTCAACACATTGTAGGTTTATGTAAATTTTTATTGTAAGCCAAGCATCTCCTCAAGTACTTTTCTCCCCAGGGGATTTGCAGTGCCTGCAAATTTCAGAGGGACTTGACAATTTTGCAGCAATTTATAAAACTTCTTTCAGGATAATATAAACAATTGATTTAATTATACTTCATAGCAATCTAGTCGGAATTATTTTAGTTGCCTTTAATTAAATTTAATTTTTTTTTTTTTTTTTCCCCAGGTAAATTCAACAGCAACAACTACTTAAGAGAATTTGACAGATTCTGGGAAAGATAACACTGAAGTTCCGCAATCCCACTCTCCTCTGGGGTTCATACTCCCAGTCATAGCACAGCTCCATCAGGCACTGCAGATGCTTAGAGAGCTTCAGAGCAATGAATTGTCACAAAGAAAATGTTTATGGACTTCTTTTTAATGTTGTAACTTCCTAATCAGCAAAGTACTTGCCATATCAATTTGTAATCTTAAATCAGGGTATTTACTGGTTTCCAAAAAGCTTTCACAGCATTCACCAGTCCTCAATATAAATGGCTATCATGTTGGTCATGCATGATTTCCCCTTCATAAATTCCCTTCACCTGAGGAGGTTCTGTTGATATGCACAATTTGCCAGGGGAAGAGATTCATCCTCCAAAGAGAAATTAATGACAACTCCTTTTGCTTTGTTTCTCCCTGTTGGTAAGTATGGCAACAAATGACATTGACTTGATTGACAAACTGCATTAAAATAACTAACATCTTAGATCTTGACCAAAGGCTTCGTTGAGAGTGAACCTGAAATGTTGGTAAGGCTAGCACATGGACACCAGAGATACTCAAGTGTTATTCACTGCTATATTGAAAGTTTTAGTAGACTAATTCATGGATGAGTCAAACTGACTCAAATTCTTATGTGGAATACCATTGTTCTTGTATAGCCTGGTTTGAAGATATTTATTTGGGGAAAATCATAGTTCTAGGAGTTATACTGTATTTTTTTTATTACTTCCTAACTACAATGTAGTTTAAATTACAATACAACAGTTTTCTGGCAAAAATATTATTTTCTTCACACTGGCCCATTAACTTTTTTCTGTTACCATCCCATTTATATCCACCCACTGATCACTGCTCAAGTATTTTTCCCGACAGTGTGTACTTCAGCAAATACAATAAGCACATTGTAATAATCTGGAATTAATATTAGTGCTGTCAATCAGTTATATTTGTGAATTTCTGCAGTGAAAATAAATTAAAAGTGTCTTATATAGAGATAAAAAGGAGGCAAGTGAGGATTTTTTTCCATTTTTCATCACAAGACTCATAGAAGCACTCTGGAAGATGAGATTTTGATAGTATTAGATTCAAAAATACTGATGGACAGCTATTTTTAATGTATCGTATTATGCATCAAAATATCAGTATTTTAAAAACTTATTTACTGAAATAGACATTAAAACCAGTGATGTAAAGCAAGTTTCTAGATAATGGATTTCCTATAAACCCAACATGCAATGAGTAGCCTATGTCACATTAAATGATCTGGCTTCTCCTAAGCATCCATACTTCCCACGTAATTATACAAGAGGACTTAAAAAGATGTTAGAACCATGAAAAATCTGGCTCGTAATCATTTTAAATGTCTATTCTCTCCCCTTTATGAGCTTGATGAAGGACTGAGGATCTGAACACAGCATTAATTTAAATTGGATGGAGGGAATGATGAAGCAAACTCTGAAAATTAATAGGTTTTTACATGCTTTACTGAGAACAGAACTCGAAGGTAAGAGTTATAAACTAAGGGCACACCTCCTCAGAGAGCCTGATCTGTCAGAAGTAAAGGAGAAAGCTAAATTATTCTGCTAGATTAACTCAATCTTCTGATTCACAAATTTGATACTGGTCAGCAATACAATTATTAATGGTCCTATTTTGAATGAAGCTATTTTTTGAGTAGGACTGTACATCTGACAAAGAATCAAGGTTAAAATACAGGATAGTTAAAAGGAGCAGACCACAGATAGAATGGAGAAAAAGAATAGTGTCCTATAGAGATCCAGTTATGAGAAAGTTTATGGACACAAGTTCTAATAATATATATGGCCAAGTGACGGAATAAACTCAAAAGGGCTGTGCATGGTGCAGATGTGCAGCATAGCACTGGCATACCAGAAATATCTAAGGCAACAGTTACTGCTCACAATAAATCCACATTACTGCAAACAGAACCCACAAAGAAACCTGTCCCCTTCCCCCTCCACCTGAATGGGCCAGTTTTTATCTGCTTTTTTCATAGATTTAAACATAATTTCTATAACATGAGAAATCCTACTTCTTTACTTCTATTTCTATTTTTTTTCCTAAAGCATATTGACACAAAACATCTATACAGAGCATAGAGACCAAGTTCAGAAGTGCTAACATTCTTTTGATGTATTTTGAGACTTATATTCTTCCCCTTCATTTTTATTTTATATAGATTTTTAGGCTATCCAAATCTTTCAGTCTTTTCTCAGAGAGTCTAAAATGCAAGAAATTTAATTATTCTTTCTCCTACACATTCTCCAGCTGGTTCATTTCTGTACTGGAAGTGGAGTGCCCTGAACAGAGTATGCTAGCAGAAGCCTCACAAGTCATAAGAGAACAAAAAGGTTTATTTGATATAGCTTGCAATAGCTCTGATCTACTTTATGCCAGTATACCTGCTGATTGCAGGGCTTTTTGTTGTTTTGGTTTTGTTGGGGTTTGTTTTGGTTTTTTTCTTTCTTATATAGCTTCATGCAGTCTGCTAAGGTCTTCTACCTTACCCAGTCTTAATATGGATTTGGAAACAGACTGAAAAAAAAGGTCATAAAATCCAATCTAATCCAATCCATTCCCTCTCAAACCAAATTACTGAACCAAATTTTACCACACCAAACTGCAAAAATGGCATTTTATTGCACGAAAACCAAACCAAAACAAAACCAAACAAACACTGGAAGCTAATTTTCTATTGGTCTTCCTTTATTTGTTGGGTTTTTTTTTCTTTCTTTCTTTAAAAATAATTGTTTTGGGTTTCCATGGTGGAGTTTTACTAGTGGGGGAGGGGGCTGCAGAGGTGGCTCCTGTAAGAAGCTGCTAGAAGCTCCCCCAGCTCCAAGTCGGACCTGCCTCTGGCCCAGGCCGACCCAAGCAGTGACAGTGGTAGCGCCTCTGGGAGAACAGATTTAAGGGGAACCTGCAGTCAGTGGGGGAGTGGAATGTGAGAAGAACCCCTCTGCAGATACCGAGATCAGTAAAGAAGGAGGGGGAGGAGGGGCGCCTGAGGAGGCTGATGGCCCTGCAGCCCGTGGGGAGACGGC
>VYZV01041661.1:4296-17336 GCA_013401275.1 Pandion haliaetus | reverse complement strand
GACCACGTTGGGGGGCTGGAGGGGTGGAAGTGTTACTGCTTTAATAAATGATATAGGTTTACTTAACTGCTAGATGCTATAAAATGTTTATAACTGAAATTTTATTTTCAATGATCATGAGAGAGTGTGTCTTCTAAGTATGAATTTAGTTTTATCTATAAAATGAAATTTCATTAAAAAAAATTTTCCATTTATTACCAATATGTCCATTCTATTTCCACAAATAAAAAGTGATGGTAATGCTCAAGTTCCGTTTAACAAGATAATTGTACATTGAGATCTCTAATGTGGCTTTTCCTTTTTATGTTCATCATAAAAATTGTATTTTTAGTAGAGCTTCCCTTCTTGAAGGCATAGTTTATTCTGAAATTTTTCACCAAGTGTGATGTAGAGTTTTACAATAAATCACACTACATACTGTGGCAGGTTATAATTTAAGCAATTATTCAAGGTAGCTCACAAAGTGAACCTTCAGGATTTAGATTTAAGTGAAATCTAAAACTCCATTCTCCGAAAGCCGTATGAAACCTTTTCAATTTTCAACACTTTCTCAGTCCCTCATAGCCAAGTTGAGCAGTAACAAAGTCAAGCTTCCGTGCAGGTGATCCAATTTTAATGTTCTAAGCACAAGTTCAGTCCTGCTCTAAGTAGAAACAGCTCTGTTAAAGAATTTCTACTCATGTTGATGATAACTACAGTGGCATTTGTTATGCTGAGATCTAATTCATTTCATTGGGAGTACAATTTTACAACATCTTAAGGGGTGACATTACTAAGGCTTTCAGACAGGATAATTGGAAATCCATTAGAAAACTGTTCATATTATGCTCCCCATAACGTTTTTGTTTGTCTTTTAATTTTATAGCAATGACCATTTATGGTAGAAGTGCTTTGCAAAATTTTAGATTAATTGGACTTCTAAATCTATACTACTGACAAGCAGTCTTCATAAGGGTAATTAACTTCTAGAGAACATCGGTGAAATAAACACTTTATTTTTTATTACTGCCTTAGATGTCTATGAAAAAGGGAAACTATTTTACATTCTACAATTCTCTTAATAGGTTGAAAAAAATTTGTTTTTGAAAAATCTTGCCTAATATTTCATTCAAACTCATCTCAGTCTCAACTTTTACTTTATAAAGCTGTAATGGAATAGTAATGTGTATTTTGGCTTCTTCCTTAAGGACATGGAAAGAGAATATGTGAGGGAAGATTATTATCCATCTGCAGTTCTGACTATTAAAGTTGGAGTTGTTCAAGAGGATGAATACTATTTGGGCTGGGGGACAAATCTGGGACATCCACATAGATCTGGAGGGACAAGCAAAATATCTGTTACCATAAATATGTTACAGGCATCAGACTGCTCACTGGATCCTGGAGACTGGCAAGGATACAGAAATACCATAAGAGAAATGGATAGCAAGTGTCTATTGGCCTACATACTTGTTATCTGTCCAAAAAGTGTGTGTGATTTTTAAATCAGTCTTGACTGGATAAAGAGCTAAATGCACTAATTCCATTTAGATGACTAGATCAAATATTATTTGTCAAAATAAGACATGATATAAAAGATGAGACTGAATTTCACTTCACACTGGTATAAATATGCTACTCACTGAGGCATGGGTAAGAGATAGAAGTAGCTGTCTTGCCTGAATGGAGGAGCTGTTTCTAGGCTAATCAAATATTAGGCAGGTTTTGCCTGCTATTGGATGTTAGTGCCTGATAAAACCTGCGGCTCTAGAAGTCGGCAACTTTTGACAGGAGAACTGTCAGAGGCATTTGTTTGGTAAAGTGTTGATAAGCTGGGACAATATGAAAAAAATTCAATTTAAATGGAAACCCTGCGGGACTCCAGGAAATGGTTTTGATACAAATGCTAGTGTGTTTTAGCAGGAGTGGAGTCTGCCTTGTGACTACAACCTGAGATGAGATCATCAGACCTCCTGATGTCTGAATGTAAGTGAATGATCCAAATGTCCACAGCAAGTCAGATGAATATAGGGAAGACATCTTTTGGATCTGATCTCAGGGAAAAGTAGGCAAACACAGTTTTCCTTCCTTTTTAACTTCTTTGAAGATTTGTAACTGGGGTGTCTCACTCTGCTATTGCAAAAATTGAAGATAATACATATTCTTAATGTGACTTGACCTGAGCAAAATTTCAGAGTGATTAGCAGTGAGACTTCCCTTACCCAAAGGTAAGGCAGATCTATGAACCTTGTTAAAGTGCCCAGGAGTTCCAGCAACCTCTGTGGAAGTTGTGCATTCTTAGTTTGTGCGCTTGGATCACAAGGATTTGCAGAGAGAAAAATTTTGTTTTGGTGATTTGGGACAGCTAGGAAAACTCCGACATGCATAGGGCAGCCAGAAGCACGTCTGAACTTTGACAGCCTTGAGGGACTTCGACACACAAGACTAAAAAATACTGCAAAGAAATAAGAGACAATTAGATCTCAATATTTTGTTGACTCAAAAGTTCTTTTTCCTTACCAAATATTATTTAATTAATGTATGACAGGAAGACAGTTGCCATTGTAGAACAGCTAGGGAACATTGCTAGGAATTAAAGAAGGGCAAATTCAGACTGAATGATCCTGGCCCCATTAGAGCACCACGTGTGTCTGTTTTGTTGGCTTCACAAACACTTGTTTCAGCATCTGTTAAGATGAGGCCTCTCTTTAATTTTTGTGTGAAAGTACTTATCAAACACATTTGACTGAAACTTTTCTTCTCTGGAATATTTTCAGCTTTCAGGGAATGTGCTTTTGAAAATAAATAGATAGTAATATTTTTCTTTAGGGAGGTAAATAGTCATATTACCAATTGCTGAGTAAGCTTTAAGTTTTGGGCAACCTTGGCGAGTCATGCTCGACTGTTGTCTGGTGCCCTGCTGAGACAAAAGGAGACTTATTATCACTTGCCATCTTTGCCTTTATTGAAAATGGATTCTAAGAGTGGAGGAAAAATAGATCAACATGTTTGGTTCCAACACCAAGATGCACAGAGGTAAACAATATTTTCCAGCTTCCAATTAAGTGCAGTATGGGAACGGATGTTCTGCAGTAACTTTTAGATGTCAAACAATCAAGAGAGATAATGTTCCATGGTAGAATTTATAAATCTTTTAAAATCATCTACACTTCACATTAAAAAGCTCAATTTCTGGACACTTCATTTGGACACCTTTTATCAGAAATATTGGCAATGATGGTAAGGAATTAGGTTGTAGCCTCTAGCACAATTTTGCTGAATATGCTGTAGGCTGTAAGGCTTTATAGGGTTATAACTCACTTTAGAGTATTATTTCAGTTGCAGTTAATGATTAACCAGGCCATTAACAACAGAGCTAGAATATAATCAAAAGAGAAGGTAAAAAAAGGAATCACTAATTTACTAAGAAGTATTAAATATAAATTACCTTAGCTTGTATTCATCTCATTTTTAAATTATTATAGCTTGTTCACATTTCTAAGTAAAAAAAATAAATATAGTAAGATGTGGTATACATGTGCGTATTTTTCTTTGTCTTTTTAATCTTTTTGGGATAGAAACCGGTTAAGTTCATGGAATGCATAAAGTTAAAAGTGAATTTTATACTCTGCAGCCTGGTCAACCAGATATTAGTACGCTCTGCAAGAACTATAAAAACCATCCTATAAAGTATGGCTGAGTCCTACAGTTTAAACTGAATTGCATTACTCTGAAAATTACTGGTACTCACAATGTAGGTTTTAATGTATATTTCAGAAGCAGCAATCATTCTAGTAATTTTAAAGATATGATCTTTTTACTTTTTTTATTTGATGAAACAACTACCGAGTTTCTAACATCATACTACAGATCTTATCAGGAGTGAAAGTCATTATGATACTATAGATAAAGATTTAATGTACTAATCTGAATTAAATAAGCAAAATATTTTATGAGCAATTCATGGAACTTCTGTTTAGCTGAGATGTTTAATGGTAAGCATTTCAGAAACTGAACTCTTTTTGACATGGGGATACTCCAAGCTTAAGAAAACATTAACAGTTACTGAAAGTCACATCTTAAGAGGGCTTGTGTAAGTTACTATCTCTGTCCTTCTTTCCCCATTAGTCTTCGGGCATCAGAGTGCAAGAGTGCATTGCTTGTAAAGTATTTCTGCCAATCCACTACTAGTATACCCACAATCTTCTCTAATATGTACATTTCAAATATGGACAGGATGATCTTACAACATGACCTCCCATAAAATGTTCATTTATAATGACTTATGCAAATCTTCGTGTCTTTGAAGAATCATGCACTTGAATTATAGATAAATGTAATGGCCATTCGGTGCCTTTCTCTTGCCACATATTGCAAAAAATAAATATATTTGAGACATATTTTAAGAAGAGATATGAGACTATTTCCAGTTAAGGAATGAAATTTCTATGCACCTGTCTCTTCTGCTTCCTTTCTCCAGAAACCAAGCTTTTCCTAACAAGTTTCTTCCAGTAGGTAGTAAGTTTTGGCCAGTGAAAAAATACAATAATTTTCAAGTTTGCAGAATGCTTTTATCCTAATGCAAGATGATAATGAGGCCTAAGGAAAACTCATTGACAGAGAAATGGCTGCCTAGATGTTATGAACTTTCCTGGCTTTTATTTTATTAAAACAGGTATATTCATGAGAAATAGTTGGTATTTAGACAAAAAAACTGATTAAGTTGAAATAAGATTTGCAGTAATTTGTGTTTCACCAGTTCTAACTGGAGTAGGTATTACAGGGACGTTTTTCATAGAAAACCAATAGATCCACAAGTTACATTTTAGCTTTGAATATATGCAATAGTTTACTTTTCAGGTAAGAATCTTTAATGAAAAAGTAACCCTAATAATACAGAAACTAACTGGTTTAGCAAGAAAATAGGAAATCAGAAGTGATGCACATTTACTCTAAAAAGCAATAGATTTCTGTAAAATTTAGCAGAGAACAAAACTGTTTTCTGCTGTTTGGTAACTCCCTCTGAGATGATACTAGTTTAAAAGAAAGATATACATGCTATAAGAAGCAGCATAAACCTGTCTTCAAACAATCCCTCTTCAGGGAAGAGCCAATGAAGTTTGGTGACAAATGGAAAGCTACAAGTTCTCTTGCTTTTCTTCAGCTGCTGGATCACAATTTTGAATATTGCCTTGTTCATTTACTATAACTATTAAAATTGGAGCGGGTAAGCATAATAATTTTACTTTCTGGAATTTACAATTTTTGGAGGATGTTAAATTGTTTATTTTTTCTCCTGTTACCCTTTAAAAAGATTTTCTACATTTAAATAGCATATTTTCATTCCAATAGAGAGGCTTGAACAGCTCAATAAAGAAATCAGCTTTTTTTTCATATCTAAGTAGACAATGTCTTACTTCCTGTGTCAGTAATGACTATACAATTAAAGAATCAAGCTGCAAACAAACCTGCAATATTCTGATATTAAGATAAATTCTATGATATTTAAAATAATAATCAGAATATCTGTATTCCCCGTATTTGTATCTATGGCTCAACGCGATGTTAACAAAATCCAAGAAAATGAAATCAATTCTATCCCAGTAGAGTTGTGGGCTATGGAGCCCAGCGTAAAATTAGGGGTCTCGACTGCTAGGGTTGAGCTCGCCTGTGGTTAGGTCACTTGCTCTCATCCAGTAAGACCCAACTAATACATCTGAAAACAATATTTCTTTACTATTTTTCTGTAAATCTATGACTCTATCTGCCAGAACCTGGAAGAAAGAGAAACACTCAGAGATCAGTTATAGCCCAAACAGCACAATGGCTGGTTTTTACCCAAGTGAAAGCCAGTAGTAAATTAGCGATATGGAATATTTCAAGCTCCCAAGAAAACCAACAGTTTCACAGTTTCTTACTGCTATTCCATGTCAGACACAGATTAAAATTACTTAATCTCATATTTGACTGATTTTAGATGAACATTAATTGCTCTTCCTGCCAGGCATTTGTTACATGACTTCACGCTTGCAATTTTGTCCATAAAATCTGGCTAGCAGGATGGCCTGGTATCAGCAAAATGTAATTATGAGAAAGTTCCAAAAACTAATCTCTGCTAATGTATTTTAAAGTTTAAAGCATACTTTAAATATTCATCACAATCTCCGAGTAATACACAATCACTTGCTTACAGTTTTATCAAAGGTACATGAGCACTTATCATATTACCATAACTACATTACTATTGCAACATTAGCGTTGTATGTGATTTACTAATCAGAGAGACTAATTCAACAGAAGTACTGTATCTTTGCTTTCCAGCCTAGACAACAAATTAGATTACCAGAGCTTTCCTGTAAAATAAGCCTTTCAGTTTACTTACTCCCTAAGCAAGTGATATAACTGTTAATTGAGAAGTTGTGTAGACTAGCAAATAGAGCTTTAAATTGGAATTCAATGTACCTAGGCTAAATTCAGTTTGCTTTCACCAAACCATTTAATCTTTCCTCACAACCTTTCAAATTTTTGTTCAAACTGGCCTTGCAAATACCTGATGTCAGGGGCAGGCTTTAAACCATACCATCATATATGCAAAAGTGTTTGTTTGCTGTATGACCTTTGTAAAGCTCCATTTTTTTAAAGCTTCCTTCACAGCAAAAATAAAATTAACTTTTATGCTTCACTTACCTTTTTCAGGACAGAAGCGGATAGTTGCAGTAAGGCTGTAGCTCAGCAAAATTAAGGATGAACACAGCAAAAAAAAGGGCTAGTATCTCCTAAATATTAGAAAACCTCTGCTTAATATTTTCCCCTCCCTTTTTGCCAGCTTTTGCTGGTAAGGACCCTCACATATGATAGAGGAAAAGGACAATCAATTGTTCCCTTTGCTAGCTTGATTTACAAAGAGACTAAATGTGTCAGCTATTTCCTGAAAATTGGAAGCTATTGGGCCCCAAGCTAGGCCAGCTGTAGCTAATTTAAGGAGTCATGAGTGCACAAAAGCAGGAACTGCTGCTGTAAATGGTGGACACATGGGTTTCAAGTCTCAGGCACTGAAATCACAGGCTGTGATGGGTTAACCCTGGCTGGATGCCAGGTGCCCCCCAAAGCCATTCTACCACTCCCCCCTTCAGCTGGAAAGGGGAGAGAAAATATAACAAAGGGCTCCCAGGTTGAGATAAGGACAGGGAGAGATCACTTAACCAATTACCGTCACGGGCAAAACAGACTCAACTGGGGGAAAAGTGAACTTCATTTATTGCCACTCAACCAGAGTAGGGTAATAGGAAGTAAAATCAAATCTCACAACACCTTCCCTCCACCCCTCCCTTCTTCATGGGCACAACTTCGCTCCCAGATTCTCTACCTATCCCCCCCAGCAGCGCAGGGGGACGGGGAATGGGGGTTATGGTCAGTTCATCACACATCGTTTCTGCCAGTTCACCCTCCTCAGGGGCAGGACTCATCACACTCTTCCCGTGCTCCAGCACGGGGTCCCTCCCACAGGAGACAGTCCTTCACAAACTTCTCCAGCGTGGGTCCTTCCCACGGGCTGCAGTTCTTCACAAACTGCTCCAGCGTGGGTCCTTCCACAGCATGCAGTCCTTCAGGACCAAAATGCTCCAGCATGGGTCCCCCGCGGGGTCACAAGTCCTGCCAGAAAACCTGCTCTGTGGGCTCCTCTCTCCACAGGTCCTGCCAGGAGCCTGCTCCAGCACAGGCTTCCCATGCTGTCACAGCCTCCTTCGGGCACCCACCTGCTCCGGCGTGGGGTCCTCCCTGGGCTGAAGGTGTATATCTGCTCCACTGTGGACCTCCAGGGGCTGCGGGGGGACAGCCTGCCTCACCATGGTCTTCCCCATGGGCTGCAGGGGAATCTCTGCTCCGGCGCCTGGAGCACCTCCTCCCCTCCCTTCTTCACTGACCTTGGTGTCTGCAGGGTTGTTTCTCTTACGTTTTCTCACTCCTCTCTCTGGCTGCTGTTACTGAGCCCCACAACTTTTTTTTCATTCTTAAATATGTTATCCCAGAGGCGCTACCACCATCACTGATGGGCTCGCCCTTGGCCGGCAGCGGGTCCGCCTTAGAGCCGGCTGGCATTGGCTCTGTCAGACAAAGGGGAAGCTTCTAGCAACTTTTCATCAGAAGCCACCCCTGCAAACCCCCCTGCTACCAAAACCTTGCCACAGAAATCCAATACACAGGCCTACAGGATTTTGCTGTGTATGTGGGTGCACCTTCAATGATTTCAGAAGTATTTTTGCTTTTTTCAGTAATGAATTTGTCCCAGACTGCCTCAGTGCATCTGAGCTTTAGGAAACCACAAACCATGTTTATTTTTTTGCATACATTGATAAACTGCTGTTTACACCTCCTACCTCCTTACATCCTGACTCACCACTTTGCATGCCTACCTCAGTTGGTTGGTGACATGTTATAAGCAAGACAGTTTCCCAACAGCCTTGTCGCATAATAACAGATCAGCTTTCCAACTCAATTGCAACTTATGCTATATAAGCAATTCAGCTTTGTGCTGTGCTTCAATACCAAACTTTAGCAGAATGTAACATATGGGTAGGCTTTTTTTTTCTTCCCAGTGTTTGCAAGTCAAATATACAAAGTTTGTCTTTGAAAATATGGGACTACCTTTTTATTTTTGACCTTGCATTGATCAGGCTGACCTCAACCCAAATTCTTCAGCTTCTGCATTTTTTAAATAACTTGTGATTTATATAAAAGGGGCTTCCTGACAAATATTCTCATTCCTTTGTAAAGTTTGTTCAGACTCATTGTAAATCACATCTAAGCTGTGTGAACCCTTTCTTTCCTTACAACCCTCAGCATAATATGGATTTTTTTTTTTTTAACCTCGTAAGACGCTTTCAGTCTGAATGACACCTTATTCTAGTCTCTGACCTGCAGCAAGAAAGCCTTTCTTGTAGTTCTCAGAAGTCTGACATTTAATCCTTTCATTGCCTGGTTTCCACTGACAAGCTGCTAAACGTACACAACTATGCTCTGGCCAAATAAAGCTAGTGTGCCTGTAATGACACTAAGTCATAGAGCAGCAGGTCAGATACCATTCTGAATTTTAGTCATGAAATGACAGTGATGAATTATTAGCTACTGAAAAATGCATATCACTGGGATCCACAAAGGTAACCCTGATTTCAAATGACATTATTATCAATGTTCTGCTTCTGGAAGCTTGCCTGAAAAGCATGATCCAATAAAAAAATCCTTTATGTAATTACTAGAGTGCATTGATGGGTGAGCATATGCTATTTTACATTTACATGTTTGATTCATGCATTTCTCAAACCATATGTCTGGAGAAAACACATTCAACAATTTTCAGAATAAAATTTTGAGCTGTCATGTAAAAGAAAACTATGTATTTTTGTTGTCTTATAGCTTATTCATAGTGTTATTCGTATTTGAATTTATTTCTATAGCAGAGCAGAGTACAAGCCATTAAATAAGCATCACACTCTATGAAACAGTTTTTCCATCTTGATACCTACCTACCCTAAGTCACAAATTGGGTAATACCTGGGTGAGAGGTTGAAATTAATTCAAAAATAAGGAAAATTATTATAAAAATTTAAAAACAACCCATAACTTCTATATTAAGACAGTATCTTCTGTTAATTAGATGCACAGGACTGAGGACTTATTTTTTTCCTAGGCCAACTACTGCTTTCTCAGACAATTCCTGATCACAATTTAGGAATTAGCATGGACCAGGGTGATCCTTCTCAGCAATCAGTTTTGGAGGGTGAGATAGTTGGGTAGGATGGATGCGACAAAATAGTGCCAGCTTGTCTCTGTCCTAGTAAAATGTTCCTGGCATGCACTAGCTCATGTAGATGCAGTTAGTACGTCCAGTGCAATAACCATTTTCTTGTCAACATTTTCCATTTACATTAATAGAAATATATAGCACAAATGCTCTGGAGCATATGGCTCTTCTAGCTGGCTTCTACATGCAAATTAAGGTATTGGCTATAAATATAACCCTGTGCATAGCTGGCACCATGAGGTGTTCAGAGACTGCATCTATTCATAAAAGTTACAAAAGCTATCTGAGATGAGCTGAGATCTTGTATGCATCCTCAGGGTTACCATATATAATAACCACATGATTTCATTGAGCCCTGTTCCTCAGCTCTGTAGCATATGAGAAGCATAGACTTGTCATATGTCAAAGTGGGGCTAGAGGCTGCTTTGTGCTCATCAGTTAGAATTGTTCAACTGCTTTGATATTTATTTTAAGCAAATGAAATTTCTTCCATAGGAAACAGCATTCATAACTGTATGATCTAAATTTATCTGCTGCCATCTTCATCCCAATAAACTAGTGTATCTCAGCATTCTGCTGAGTTACACTCTTAACAGTTTAACAGTTTTTTTCCATGGATGTGTCTCATGTAAATACCAAAAATGGTTGACTATTATTTCATTCCTGTGTGCTCATGAGCTCACAGGTCATGGTAATATAGTTGTAGCAATTTAAGACCGTATAAATCTAAAGGATTTCAATGTGCACATAACCGGCATTCTAGGGCCGAACATTGCCAACAGGGGACTTTTAAACTGAGATAATGTAGTATTATCTCTCACGTTCCTTTGTAGTTAAATCTCAACAGAAAGGACCTGCACTTATCTAATCTCCTAATCAATACCAGGGAAGTTATACAGGGTCAGCTTAGTAAGAAAAGCAAGGAGTAAGTACAAAGTTGATTCTATTTTTAGAATGGAAAAAAAAAAAAAGAATTCTACAATATACTCTGCTGTAATCACCTGGAAGTGGTAATATCAAAATCCTATAGGAGAACCTCTGTAGATAGCTTTTTATGGAATGTTTATGTAGTTCTTAATTGTGACAAAAGAGCTATTTTAGTTCTATTTTGTAACTAAACCACAAACCTCTAATTCTGTCAACCCTATAAAATATCTGTAAGACGCTTAAGTTTGGGAATGTGATAATCAGATGAAGCAGAGACACAGAACACTATTTAATGGTTTGTTCACTGTGATTGTCACAGTTTAGCAAGGATATTCAGTGCATCCAAAAGAAAAATACAGACAGGCATCCACAACAGTGATAGAGTTCAGTAAGTGGAGATCCTACATTAGTACTTTCCAGGGTCTGAGAGATGCTATAATTGCTTGGTTTGTTCATGGTTTATTATATACTGCTGAAAGTCATGTTCTGTTTAAAAAGGATGTTTCTGAGCAGTGGAGGAAAAAGTTTCCTGCTTGCAGGCTTGACTGCAACAAGGCAGGAAAAGAGGGAGAGTCCATGCCTGGAGGTTGGAGAAAGCCTATTTTTAAAAGCTGGTCAGAGGTGGAGGGACAAGTGCAAGGTGGAGGGTGACTGCGAGGGAGCACACAGCTTGCCTATAGCAGAGAACAGATCCCTAACCCAGCCACAGCAATGAGGAAATTTTCCTGAGGACTGAGAGGGAATGAAACGGGGGATCAGATCCAGGAATGCACTGAAACTTCCAGGGCACACAGGGCAGAGAGAAAACTTGTTTACAAACCATCTAGAATTGCATTGTCATTTAGCAGATCTGTTTTTTTCTTCTCCGCNCCTAGCTTGAAAAACCAGACTCTTTGGTGTACTCACTTTTAAAGAAGATGGTGCAGTCTCTTCAAAGCTCTGACCAACATGACGGTTTGTCAGACAGGCAACAAAGATTAAAACTCAAACCAATGTCTAAAACTGAGTTAGATGCTCTTAGTGACCTCTAGAAAGAATGTTAATTAAAATTTTCATTTGAACAGCATCAGTAGGTTCAATCTGTTTTTCTTTGCTGCAAATGACTTTGAGATGATTTGTTTCTCCTGTTTGATGGATATGAAGAAGCCACTAACCTTGTAATCACTTCATAGAGGGAAAGATGTCCTGATTCTCTGTTCAGTTACTGTAGCTTAAGTTGAGATTAATTCTCAACTTTCAAAAACTGGACAATTGTAGGAAAACTAGTGCTATTGGTATTGCTGTGGTTGCCATGCCTGCCCTGGCTTTACAGTATCTGCTTGCTTTACCAAGACTATCTGTCTTAATGAGTAACAGATTCATTCTAAAAACTAAAAGAAAAAGATAGAGCTATCATATTAAAATGTCAAGGAATAAGTATTTTGATTAGGCACTAAATGGAAGTTTAATAAAAGTCAGTCTGTGATACAGGTTGTAGCTGTTCTCCAGAACGGCTGTGTTGCTCACCCCAGCCATGTGAGAGCCCCATCCAGCAGCAGTCTGAAACACTGAGCAGAGATCACTATGCTTTCCAAAGCTGGCACTAAAAATAACTCTGTCCATTACAGCTACCTTATCTCAATCTGATTAAAGTCTACTCTATGAGGATCAAAGGCCAATATCCTTAAAAAAAACCCCAAATCACCAGAGTCTTTTATCACTTAGACTAAATAAAATCTTTAGAGTAACTGTTTCCAAAATATATGGAACCATATTTTCATTTATCTAAGCAGGATTTTTGAACACTGCAGACACCAAAAGAAAGGCTCATAATTTGTTTTACTGGGCTTGGCTGAATAGGCCATGTGCATAACTTTCCATGATATGTAAAACCAGCACAACATTTTGATTCACTGGAGAGTGTATTTGGAAGCAATGTCAGTCACCTGGCAAGGGGGATTTAAAAAAAAGAAAAAAAATCCCAAAGCAACCAAACAACAAAAAGAAAAAAAAGCTTGAAAACCTAAATACACCTGCATGCTTGTTTAGAGACCATCTCCCTACAGAACAAAGCATTCCATATTTTTATTTCCTTATCTACCTATTTTAATTAGAGATCTGTAAAGTTTGTATGGCTCTGCTTGCCTTCTCCAGAACTCCAGCCACAGGGTGGACCAAGCCTGGGCTCCTCATCTCTCTCTAGACTCATGATGAGAGGCTGAGAAGTGTCTTGTTCTAGTCAGTGATGGGAAAAACTTTCAGACCTAGTACTGCTGTTGCTGGGATTGTTCCTGGTGTTCTCTCTCCTTGCTTGCCAATCCCTGCTGCCTTCAGGAGGAAGAGAAACTCTGAG
>VYZV01041660.1:59668-73119 GCA_013401275.1 Pandion haliaetus | reverse complement strand
ACTATCAATATGGTAGGGACAAAAGTTAAAATCTACCCAAAGGCTCATCTACCTATGTCTACTTTAGCAGCCACCTCCCCTCCCCTTCTGTGCTCTTTCAACAATTTCTTTTCCATCATGCTCTTCTGGACCAGAGAAGTTTCTTTATCAGGTAGATTTTTTCATTTAACATTCATTTGTGAATTCCACTTAATCCAACTTGCTATTTTGTTTCCTTTCCACTTCAATACCTGAATAACCTTTTACTTCTGCACAGATGGGTATAGACGGATTACCGCCACAAAAAGGTGACAGACACGAGAGCTAAAAACTCATGAACTAGCCAAATCTGTCTGAAAGCAAGAGGCACAATACCCCAATTTGGCAAGACACTGTCATAGCCTGTAGGAGAGAAGAAAATACCAGCTGCTGTCTTCCAAAAGGTAATGCTGTGAGTAACATTTCAGGGTTAGTGTATCTAGTCAGATGCTACACGAAGAAAGTATGATTATAATCCTCCCGTATTATCCTTAGAAGAGGATTAAAAAAAAAATTGAAGTAACACTGTGGCAATCTGAACCCAAATGGCAATATCTGAATTTATCAAATTCCTCAAATTTGATAAAATCCCAGGGTGTTCAGTCTATACATTAGTTATGATCTCCGTGAAAGAAACATTTACCTTTAACAGCTCTAGTTTTATTAGCACACAGTGCAACCAGACAATCTGTCTATATATCAGATCACGGCATAAAGATGGACCATCAGTTAAGATTGTGTGTACTTCCACATCTTGTTTATTTTGTTACAAAAACAAACATGAGAAACTATGCTTAGATCAGACTGGATTTTATTTATTTTAAAAGTATATCAACTTCTATGGGAGCAAAAGCAAAGGCCTGTCTTAAAAAGGTTTGCCACTATAGCTATAAACAAAGATTTATCTGGCAAACAAACAGAAAAATATTTTAAGTTGCTTTATTTTCCATAAAAAAGAAAAAAAACTAGTCAAGAGTGAAGAATAAGAGCATGATGTGTACTGTGTGTTAAGATTTGCACCTGGTTCAGAAGGTATAAAGCAGATGTGAAACACTGCTGTTCTGTTTTGATAGCATTTTATTCCCTCTTTAAAAGCACACAGGTGACAACACACAGTTTAAAAGCGAACTAAAACAAACCCAAACAACACACAGGAAAACTGGTCCCTTATGTTTAAAATGCAGATTAAATCAAAAATGAAACGACAAAAAAATCTCAAAAACACCCAACAGCAGAACAATATTGAGTCCTTTAGTCCCTGAAAAATAGGTAGAGAACTTTCAATAATGTAAAATCACCTTGAAAACAGAACTTCGAAGCACTACAAAAAAAACCCAAATCAATCACCTTCTCTGCAATACACTTACCTCTATTTGCTGGATGAATCTCATATTTCATTGTTTTACATTATTTTCCAAACAACTGCATTGGTTTATTACATGTTATTCCAATGCTGAGCAGAAAATAGTAAACATAAACAGTAACCTTGATGAGACATTAGCTTTCCATGCTAAGTCTGAAACTTTATTACGTTTCAGCATATGTATGTGTAGAAATTACAACACTTTAAGGTTATTCCTTCAAGTACTACCAAAATAGTTATCTAAAAGATACAAATCATGCTATTCCATTCCTGAAAATGTTCACATTGTAGGTTAATGATATAAGCATAGCAACTGAAGCAAAGGGCTCTGCCCAGAGATTAATTTGCCTCGGAGGGGAGCAAGCAGTCTCAGCTACAGTCAGGAGCCTTGCAACTCTGCAGGAGGTCAGCACCCCCACCAAACAGCCTCACCCACTCTTTTCTTCATCTAAGAGTCAACAAGAAACACACAAAATTTTGATGGCAAGTTGTGGGGGAGGGGTTCCACACTGTGCTTCCGAGCTTCTTAGGAAGGAATGGACCTTGTGGTTTAGAACCAGTCAAATTTCTTGAATCATACTGCACATTGCAAGTGAATCACTTACAAATTTACAGTTTTTTCTGTCATCACACACAAAAAAAAAATTATGAATCAAATCATCTTTGAAAGGCAGCAGAACAAATAGAAGCCTTTAAAGTATTTTGGACAGAGATTTCAAGGCCTGTGACTATGTTTCAGTTCAGTTTTTTACTCTATTGTGAGACTCTGAGCACCCAGATACATTTTTCAATTGTCGTCTTCGCAGAATTTTTATCATACAGTCAAATAGTGCTGGCTACTAGCTATTTATTCAAGATTTTAGCCCCTCTCTCATTTCTTTATTGCTTGCAGGGAACCATGGCAAATTTTTGTATCTATTCTCAGTGGAAAATTCATCCTGCAAGACCAATCCTATGCATGTAAAGAAGAATTGGTGATCCAGTATGTTTTAGGGAGTAGAGGAAAGAAAGTGAGGGGTGAGTAAACAGAACTACATTGTTCTTGGTTGCTTGGTGAACCACTGGTTCACCCCCTGACAGATGATCAGGATGATGGGAAGTCTAGAGTATCACATATTTGCAGTACCACACACACAAAAGTGGAATTGGGAGACTGCCCAGGATAATTCTGCCAAGAGCAATGGTATTGAAGTCCACAGCCATGACTCTTCATGTATACATGTCTAACTCAAAGTAGACATTTTGCTAGCTAGACACTTCTGTGGAACCAGTCAGAAAAAATACCTGTGTAGCCTGCTGCTGAAATTTTCCTTCCAAACCCCATTTTTTGAACACTTATTTTAAAAATGTATCTATTTTTAACAGATTTTAGCATTGCCTTTTGATGAAATTTAGTTCTAAGAATCTCTAATTGTGGGGGCGGGGGGGTGGAATGATGCACGACAGGACACATATCTCCGAACCTCTTGGTTTTACTTACATTTACTATATTCTCTTTACAACTTTGTTGATTTACTGTTGAATCCACTGAAGCTCATTGCTTTCACTGCCCTCTCATAATTTATTTTGCACACTTATTACTCCTTTGAACTGCCTTTTTCATTCTATGAAAACTAACTGCATGACCATGTAGACTTGGCTGCATATGTCTGTGCTCCTGGCAAGAAAGACACCATTCAGCATTATTGCCAATTTTCCTCCCTTTTAAAGAACCCTCAGAAAACAAGCAGCTTCATGGTGGGTCTAGTAACAAGAAGATAAAATTACTCATTTTTTTTCCCCAGCATAACTGGAGATTTCCAAGACCAGTGTTCTTCTGGTTAGCAATGATTCTTGATACTTCACTTGTGATACTTTACTAATGATTCTTTGAAACGCTGTGCAAAACTGCAACTGAAATTTCAGGCTTTTACTCAGCACTTTCCTCCCTGTCACAGGCCTTGGTTTGCCTTGATTCCCTTTAGCTAACAGAAGAGTGCTGGCACTCCCCAGATAGCACTTCATGTGTGACAGCACACGCACACTCATACACCAGAGTCTGAAGGACTTTGCTCATTCACCCTCTCTCCAGCACACACCTACCCCCACTCTTCACAGACAGAATCAGAGAATCATAAAATCATTTAGGTTGGAAAAGACTCTCAAGATCATCGAGCCCAACCATTAACCTAACACTGCCAGGTCCACCACTAAACCATGTCCCTAAGCGCCACGTCTACACGTCTTTTAAATACCTCCAGGGATAGTGACTCAACCACTCCCCTGGGCAGCCTGTTCCAATGCCTGACAACCATTTCAGTGAAGAATTTTGTCCTAATATCCAATCTAGACCTCCCCTGGTGCAACTTGAGGCCATTTCCTCTCGTCCTACTTCCAGCCACCTGACAGAAGAGACCAGCACCCACCTCACTACAACCTCCTTTCAGGTAGTTGTAGAGAGCAATAAGGTCTCCCCTCAGCCTCCTTTTCTCCAGGCTAAACAAGCCCAGTTCCTTCAGCCACTCCTCATAGGACTTGTTCTCTAGATCCTTCACCAGCTTCGATGCCCTTCTCTGGACATATTCCAGCACCTCAATGTCTTTCGTGTAGTGAGGGGCCCAAAACTGAACACAGTATTTGAGGTGCGGTCTCACCACTGCCCTTCTAATTTTCTTACTGCATAACCTCATGATGATCTCCATGGGGTTCAAATTACCCAGGTATTAGGGGTCATCAAGGTCCAGTGACAGGACCTTGCACCAGCTCCAAGGGAAACAAACCCAAAGACACAAGAGGCAGTAAATTCTACATAGTTCAGACGATACCTCATCTTGGAGAAGCAGCGTTATTTCCTGGTAGCATTGAGAATAGCTGAGTTATAGCACTAGATACTCTTAAGTGCCCTACACCATCATGCTCTTTCACTTTTTAAGGGGTTTTACACATATAAAATACAGACCTCTAAGGTTTAAAGAATTCTTCTAGTCCTAAAAACATCAGCTTTCTTTTTAATAGAACAACTCTGGACAACCAATTAGCTCAACGTGTCTTCCTGTAACATGGGTGTCTATTGACGTTAGGGAATAATTTTTCTTTGTACCTTTAAAATGTCTGTCTGTAAAAAAATAGAAGTTCTATATTGATACAAATTTGTCTAATAACTTGACATCAGAACCCAGCTCTTCCCTGTGCATTGTAAACATTTCAAATTTTTCTAACCTAATAAACCACATTTTTCCAGTAGCCGAGCTTCAACGTTAGTGACAGATGTACGCACAAGAAAAACCCCAAACCCAAAGATAATTATCCCTGATAAGTCTTATCAGAGCAGCATGATTTCTGCCAGTTGTCATGTCACCAGAAAAAAAATGGCACAGCATTGCAAATTTTCCATCTCAACTGCTGCATCCTTAAATCAGCCGAAAACCCCACAACTGTTTAACATTTTGACATACTCTTTAATAATAAAAAAAGCATTTCCATTAGAGTTGTATGCATATGACTTCTGGTTTTACACATTCTGGCTCAAGGTATTCTTCTTAGCTACAGCTGTGTGCCTCTGTTAGCACCAGTGAGGATTACACAGATGAAACAGACCCAAAATTTGGCTAATGATGCTACTCCATTGGCAGTACATACTAGACTACCACAGACTGACTAATCTTCAAATAACTTAACAATTACTAAATTTATTCTTTTTCTAAACCATGATGAGGAGATTTGACAAGCCCATTTTGTTAATGGATTAGTCTAAAAAACCCTGACAAAATACACTGCAGAAAGAGAATGAACAGGAACTCTGACACAACGAGAAGTCTCAGTAGAATGCAGTGAGGGTGTTTTAAGACAGGCTTTGTTGATACCTCTTTTCACAAAACCCTGTAAGGAAGCTAATTTTTTGTTGCCAAGCTAAGCTAAGCTATTTGATACTGTATTTCCAGAACTCATGCTAAATAGGCTGACCTCATCTGCAGGCTTCCTTAGTTCAGAAATGCACCTACCTCTTGAATACTCAGCAGATAACTCAGTTGCATTAAACCTCTTACTCCAAGCAGGGCATGGAAGTTGCCCAGTATCCCCTATTTCTTCAACCAGTTAGGTGCTGTGGACACTGAGCATACCCAAAAGTTAAGCCACTTGAGAGACAGACACCAAAATAACATCATTTCCCTAGACAGTAACCAAGAAGTGCTGAATTCTTTTCAGGTGTATCTTCAGCAGGGAGCAAGGAGAGCATTCTTGTCTTAAAATTGCCTGAAAATTGGCAGTTTCTTTCTCCAGAGAGATGAAAACTGACCCTTAGCTCCCTTCAGGCAAAGAAGGGAATTTTACCTGAGTCTACACATGCTCTCATCACTATGTCAATGTCCAAGAGAAAAATGCTGAGGAAAAAAACCCACCACCACTGCATTTCCTTTACAGAAAGAATGTTAAAATACAGCTGCAGGGTTACTATCAATGAAAGCTGTTTACATCTCACCTCAGCTTGGCTTCTTAAGAAGAATGCAGTGAAGGAATCACATTTTGAGCAGCAATTTTTTTCCAGCAACTTCCATGCAGGCCCATTCCCCCTGCCCTTAAGTTAAGTAGGTCACAAGTAAGCATATGATCGAGACACTGAATCCTGAGGGTCCAACAGGCTTCTGGAACACTTTGTAGTTGTCGTAAGTGTGAAGTGTTGAAAAGCTCAGCACTTCTAACATCCAGGACTCTTTTCAGACCTAGCCTTAAGTCGATCAAGTCAAAGCACAAACTCACAAATTCCAAAGGTGGATTTCTGTGACTTTACCAGAGTCGAGACACTACCCTAGGGCGCCAAGCTGGTTAAAAGCCATGAACAGGTTTCTAAGCTGACTTTTGTATCATGAAGTCCCAAGACAAGTCCTGGACTGGGAATTCAACATGAGAAATATTTAGAATACTCTATTCAGTGTCCCTTCTTAGCTGCTAGAGAGTTTGAGGGCATAAAAAAAACAAAAGGAGCATAAGCAAAATCACATTTTCTTGACATGCTGCTTCTAGTAACGCTTCTACAGAGAAGCCCATAGGTTCTCTACGTTATTCCAGGAGGATTCACAAGGGTGGTATTACATTCTTCTATCACAGGTTACTACAGCAAGTTTTATAGAGCTTGGATGCAGAATCAAATAAGGAAAGAGAGAGAGAGAAAAAAAATCTAGACAGACAATTCCAAGGAAATTAGAGAGCTGGCATGCCTAAAAAAAAATAATTATGGTTTAATATAGTCAGAAGGGGGAGGGGAAGAGCCAGGAGGACAGACCCACTACTTTTTCCATTAAAGCATCATTTTGCAACACATTGCCTTTTCTTAGCAGTTATGAACACAGTTTTTCACGGCATGTTTTTAAACTGTTAGCGAATTTCTGACAACAATCTAAAATTACGATGTCCAAAGTCAGGAAACTTCACAGACAGTAATTCTTTCCGAATATAGCACTGAATCATCTTTACTTTTTCATTGACAAATTCCATGTTGTTAATAGGTGTTAATCACAACTTCATCAGTATGCAGAGTGCCTTCTATTGTGTGGATGCTGATTACAGGTAATTTGGCAGCTGTTATAATGTGTTAGCTGCTTCAGCAATGCAGCATATATAATGACAGCTTTACTTTCTGAATTTTTATTTAGTCATGAATCTCTCTCTCCCCACAAACATTCAGTTTGGGTGAAAGCAAGTTATGATGCTCTGGTACTAATAAGGAAGAGAAGCATGGCATGTTTTACAAGTAAATAGGATGATGTAGTCTGGGTCACCTGACCAAAAGTCAGTCTTGAGGGCTGAAATTAGGGGGTTGCAAAGGTAGTTTGAAGTCACAGCCCCTGGAAACCACGATCCTGTTGTCCATTTGATGTTAACTGTACAAGAGAAACCCAAAAGGTACCTTAAAGGAGAAAGAAGGCCCCTGCAATAACTAGTATTTTATCCCTGCAAAGTAACTAGGTGTCCTGGTTTCATCTGGAATCAAGTTAATTTTCTTCTTAGTAGCTGGTATAGTGCTGTGTTTTGGATTTAGGATGAGAATAATGTTGATAACACACTGATGTTTTCAGTTGTTACTGAGTAGTGTTTACACTAAGTCAAGGACTTTTCAGCTTCTCATACTGCCCTGCCAGTGGAGGTTGGGAGTGCACAAGAAGTTGGGAGGGGACACAGCCAGGACAGCTGACCCAAACGAGCCAAAGGGGTATTCAATACCATGTGACGTCATGCCCAGTATATAAGCTGGGGGGAGTTAGGTGGAGAGTACCAGACTTGGGGATTGGCTAGGCATCAGTCAGCAGGTGGTGAGCAACTGTATTTTGCATCACTTGTTTGTATATTCTATTATTATTTTCCCTTTCTTTTCTGTCCTATTAAACTGTCTTTATCTCAACCCACGAGTTTTACCTTTTTTCCTCCAATTCTCTCCCCATCCCACTGCGGGGGCAGGGAGTGAGCAGGCGGCTGTGTGGTGCTTAGCTGCCAGCTGGGCCTAAACCACGACACTAGGAAACATAGAGGAGGATGAAGAAAACAATGCAAACAAAATAATGTGTGGCTTTCCCTGAGTCTGCTTACCAATTTGCAAAACACAGGAAATTTGTTGTTTTACAATTTGTCTGGTTAAAGCATACACTTCTGTGTATTTAAGTATCTTCTAATTGAAACTAGCTGTTTCTATGCTAAAACCAAAATAATTTTTTCATTTTCTTATTGGTTTGTATTACATTCATTAAGAAAGGGATTGAAACATACTCCAATTCATTTACTCTAACCATTTAGCTCTGAAAGGATATTTTGCCTTTCCAATCGTATGATTATAGAACATGTTACTTTTTTTATGAGCTCTGTACATGAGCAGGACATTGAGTAGCATAGTAGATCAATCTCAGGGGAAAAAAGTAAACTACATGAAACTAGTTTACTTTTTCAGCACTTCAAAAGAAAGTATTAAAATAAGTATGAAGTGCTGAAGGTCACACTTATAAATGTCATTACATTCTTGATAAAAGGTGCACAGGTTTTCAATCTGTGTGCCCTAAAGCAGTCTGTGATTCTCCTTATGGTTTGTTTTTTTCTTCCCTGCCAAAGTCAAACTTATTTTTAAGAGATTTTTCATGAGATAGCCCCTTACTATAACAGAAACATGCAGTGTCTTGCTTCTGTAAATTTAAGTTCTGTTTGAAAGCATTATTGCTTTCCTCCAGTTGCAGAGTAGGTTTAAAGAGAACAATAGTCTCTAAAAATAAACATAATATATAACAGTCTCTCAGGCAATGTCAAATGCAATGGAAAAAGAGTGATGAGAGTTCTCCAACATGAGTTTTAATGAACCTTTTTTCTCTCTTGTGTCAGTGCAAGTATCATTTATTTTTAAAGCAATCGGTCACAGCTTTCTGTTAGAATGATGGCCTCTTGACTGATTTTGTCGAAGTGCAGAACAATAAGGAATAATAATATTCCCAAGCTGGAAGTCAGTAATGAACAAAATTTGAAGTCAGCTAAAATGAAGTACTGTATGATCTTAGCTGTAAAGTATATGGGATATAAGTCTTCAGACTACAGGACATAAGCCAACCACTAACTGACAAGGATTAGGAAGAAATAATTTTCCCTGTGGGCATGGTATTCCATAATAATCCATCACAGGAGCTCAAAAAAAAAAAAAAAAAGCCAGGGCTGGAGAGGGGCTGATGAAACCAATATAAAACCAGATCTATCCAACACAGAAGTTCATATTTTGCAAATATACTGTGATTATTCATTGCAAATAAAGTAAAAAAGGCAAATAGTTACAACAAAAGCTAATAGTTACAAACAAAAGCTAACAAATGTTTATTAAAAAAAGTTTACATAGTAAAATTAAGTAGTAGTAATTTTTACTTAGGTCCTAATAATGCCCAGATTTTTAAAGTGATACTTTATAAAAAGTGGGGAACTTTTTTCAGGAACAAGACTGATTCACAGCTTATAACAGCTCAGAGCCTGGTCTAAAAAAAAAAAAAAAAAAAAAAAAAAAAAAAAAGTGATAAAATGATGGAATTGTGCCCACAAGTAAGTAGAGTGAAAGCCCCCATATTGACAAAATACACTTGAAGAGATCACTCCAGGCAGAGGTATCCAATGAAGTCTGTAGCAACAACAAATTTTTCTGATGCATACGAAAAACTCCCATGCATTGCTCTATTACAGTTTCAAGCAGCATCTCGGCTGTATATAATTCACTGCCTGGAAAGAAAACCTAATCGTATATGTGATCTCTCTATATAGGTTATGACATCACAAGCTGACTGGCACGTAGAGCGAGGGCTGATACCATCCTACAGAATTTGACTGGGAAAGGGAAGCCATTAGGTGACAACAGGACAGCGGCTGTTCCTCAGACTTTAAAATTTTTTCCCCCATTTCAGCTAAAAGTGCGTGAACTAAATCAGAAAAATTCCAAGATAGACAGAAAGAAAAACCAAATTAGGAGCTGCCAAAGCTTTGCCTTGAAAAACATGAGTCTGGTAAACTATCAGAGCTACTGAAAGCTGATATGCTACAGCCAGATTCCTCATCCTTGCTCACACCTCTTATTACTCTGCAGAAAGACACCACAAGTAAATTTGGCAGCGAAGTTCAAATGACACATTTCTTTTTAATATATCTATTCGGCTCCTTAGAAGGAAGAGGGAAACGGACAGTTTTCCATAACAGAAATAGTTCAGATTGATTGCTTGGGGAACCTTGAAGATTTAACGTAAGAATGACACCATGCAGTTGGAGGTGTAAGATAATCACAGCTATCTTATCCTAGGAAAAACGGCACAGAAGTAGCCAGCTCTACCAAAAAGCCTTCAAGAAACCATTGTAAGGCAAAGCTGAGCAGTAACATCAGTCATCTGGTCTTATGTATCATTCTCTTCATCTGCTATCCAGAGAAAGTTTTCCTAGCTGCATCTTAAAAATAAGGAAAGCTAATCACAGAGAGATAAAGTGATAAGCTAGGTAGCGCAGAAGGACAGGACAGGAGTTGGTCATTCACACCACTTTCCAGCAAGAAATGGATTTGGTATTTGGAAAAAGGCATGTGTCTTATGCCAACTTCGCCTCTCAGGAAGAATATTGCTTATTCTCATTTCAATACATTTAAACAAATGAAATTATCTACAGATATTGCATGTCAGTTTTTAATCATTCTGCAATGTTGTTATACTTTTCCAACAGTCTTCTACTATTCATGCAAAGTAACCATGAGCAAATAAAGCATGGCAAGGTGTTGGCAAGCCTCGATCCTATAAAACCTCTAGCTCAATTTTCTGTTACACAATTTTCTGTTGCCACATTTTCTAACCTTTGAAATAAGCAGAGCTTTTCATACTAGGTAATATTTTCCTTTGAGAATGAATACAATATGAACACAGTAATTGGTTTGTTTCTACCTGTAGGCTATCTAGTCACAATGTGAGAGAGTTTGGGGTTTTAATATATACACTAAAAAAGCCTACTGCTATAAAAATTACTGCTTTTTCTGTCTCTTGGAAAGTCTAAATCACCCTTGTTTATAGTTCAAATCAAATTCATAAACTAGCAAGAGTTCACTCAAATTTTATTTGGAAAAAATCACATCCCTGAAACCACTTGGAAGAAAGGCTGTTGTTCAGATACATACAAATCTCCTCCATGCATGAGTTGCAGTGAATATCACGTCTGAATTATACTTAAAACTCATTAATTAAACCACATGCTAACTACCGACCTTTATTTCATTACGAACATGCATCCCTTTTTAAGCTTATCTTGGATTTACTTTCAAAAACAATTTTTTTTTCACAGTTATGTATTTATTATTTCTAATACATTCTCACGTTTTGCTTTCACTTTCAAACTGGAAGGTTTTGGGTTCACATTTTTCATTTTATTTGCTTATAAAGTACCAAATAAATTGTTGGCATTTAATATTAACTATGTCAGGGTGAAAACACCGTATGCAGGACTATTAGCAACCATTAGCTCAAAACTACAGGTTTTTTAAATCTTCATAAATATGGCTTTACTGAGTAAAAGCCCTTCAAAACCAGGTTAGATTAATGCTACTTGATCTTATTTTCAAACCTGTAAGAGCTGACACTTTTGTAAGCTATTATTAGGTTAGCTGCCATACTAACTGATTTCTTTTATCCACATAAAAGACTCAAAATCATCAGTGGTTCAAACTTCTCCATCAGCCACTGCTTTGAAATATCACTTTCAGGGATGAGAAAAGGGTTTGAGGTCAATGCCTTCCAAGCCTCGGCCTCCTGACAGATTTTCTTCAGATGACTGTGATGTTGCCTAGGGTTTGGTAATAGCTATTATTGCTAGGGTACTTCATTGTGTACATCCGTGTTCAAAACGCATTTTGAAAACAGCAGGGAGAATGAAGATTTGAGAGGTTGCTTGGAGCACAAAAGAGGACGTGAAAGAAGGTACAAAGGTTGATGCTGGAAACAAGTCAAAAGAAACTGCCTGACAGATGGCATCCCAGAAAGGAAGGACTCTATGGTAAGATTCAGATATGACAAAGTCAGTCCAGATGGTGACTGACAGCACTGATTACAAAACTCAGTTCCCATTGAAGGCAATGGGAGCTTTACTTCAGTAATGAGGATGATGGCAGAGAAGTCTATTTTTTTTGAAAATCCTGTTGTTTTGCTATGAAATAATCTGCAAGGACTTCTATAATTCTAAAATTCAAGCTCTAACACCTGGTCAACAGTATAGTTGACAGTATCACACTGCAACTTGTATATAAAAGCTAGGACTATAGTAGCAGGCACGTATTCAAGAAGGAGAGAAATAAAACAAATTTCTACATCATACATAAAAGTGCAGTGCAGAAGCAGGTTTTAGCAAATAAGTATGCAATGATCCAGGAAGACCTTATTGCAGCCATTCAATATATAAAGGGGGCTTATAAGAAAGATGGAGAAAGACTTTTTACCAAGGCCTATAGTGTCAGGACAAGGGGCAACAGTTTTAAACTGAAAAAGGGTAGATTTAGATTGGACATAAGGAAGAAATTTTTTTTATGATGAGGGTATTGACATACTAGAACAAGTTGCCCAGAGAAGCTGTGGGTGCCCTATCATTGGAAGTGTTCAAGATCAAGTCGGACAGGGCTTTGAGCAACCTGATCTGGTGAAAGATGTCCCTGCCCATAGCAGCGGGGTTGGACTAGATAATCTTTAAGGTCCCTTCCAGCCCAACCCATTCTGTGATTCTAAAACTAGCAGTTCCTGCAGTTGGGTCACAACAACCCCATGCAACACTACACCTTTGGGGAAAAGCAGCTGGAAAGCTGCCCGGTGGAAAAGGACCCGGGGGTGCTGGTTGACAGCCAGCTGAATATGAGCCAGCAGTGTGCCCAGGTGGCCAAGAAGGCCAACAGCATCCTGGCCTGTATCAGAAACAGTGTGGCCAGCAGGAGCAGGGAAGTGATCGTCCCCCTGTACTCAGCACTGGTGAGGCTGCACCTTGAGTACTGGGTTCAGTTTTGGGCCCCTCACTACAGGAAAGACATTGAGGTGCTGGAGCATGTCCAGAGAAGAGCAACGAAGCTGGTGAGGGGCCTGGAGCACAAGTCTTCTGAGGAGCGGCTGAGGGAACTGGGCTTGTTTAGCCTGGAGAAAAAGAGGCTGAGAGGAGATCTTATCGCTCTCTACAACTACCTGAAAGGAGGTTGTAGTGAGGTGGGTGCTGGTCTCTTCTATGAGGTAGCTGGTGATAGGATGAGAGGAAATGGCCTCAAGTTGTGGCAGTAGAGGTTTAGATTGGATATTAGGAAAAATTTCTTCACTGAAATGGTTGTCAAGCATTGGAACAGGCCGTCTAGGGAAGTGGTTGAGTCACCATCCCTGGAGGTATTTAAAAGACGTGTAGACGTGACACTTGGGAACATGGTTTAGTGGTAGACTTGGTAGTCCTAAGGTCAATGGTTGGGCTCAATGATCTTGAGAGTCTTTTCCTACATAAACGATTCCATGATTCTTTAAAAACACCTTTTTCATCTTAGATGTACTGTTTTGCATTAGCAAAGCTAATGATGCTATTCATTTAAAAAAAA
>VYZV01041660.1:44641-59650 GCA_013401275.1 Pandion haliaetus | reverse complement strand
TGATGAGGGGGGGGGTCATAAAAAAAGAGATGAGCTTTTATCTTTACCAGTTACTGTCAGCAAACTTTTGAGAGGTATTCTGGTAAGCACCTGGCAAATCCCTGACCAGCACAGCCCAGAGAATCCTAATGAATAAGGTTTCCTGTAAGTAACCTCTACTGAGGCAGGGGGGAGAGAAAAGATATTTTCTTTATTCCTACATGGTTAAGATACACATTCCTTTGGTAGATTCTATCCATACTGAAATCCAAAATACAGCCTTGATATCAAACAAAGTTCAGTACCAGGAAAATGGGAAGCATGTGGAAATAGCAAAACATCACATTTATATCTACACATACTGAAGAGTTCAAGTTACAGGGGTATAAATGTACAGCTCTGCAGATATTCCACAGAGCAATTTAAATATTTTAAGGCCATAATCTTTTCTTTATATGCAATGTGTCAATGTAGGCAAATATTTCCCTTCAGTATTAAAAAACCAAAACAAAACAGCCCTGAAACAAAAACCACAACCCCCCCCCCCCCAAGCTGTTCCACATATACAGACACAATACCCCAATCTCAGACTTAAGATGTTCCTTATGACACTCGACCATATTCAATGTGTCCTTGTTTTATTCTGTGGAGGAAAAATTTAACACTATTTAGGAGAGGGGAAAAGATAAAATGTTGCATAAAAATTAAAAGCAAAGTAATTACACAGAAGACTCTGGGATCCTATTGCTAGCACCTAACAGAGGATGGAGATGGTAGGGATCAGTGCCCCTGTAAGTATCAATTAAAGTTTAGAATCTTGAAATTGTGTCTTTTAGTCTCCTCAGATGCTAACTCATGCACCAAGACATGTATTTATAGTGGGAGTTATGTATATTACACAATTACATAAATGTATATTACAGTTACACTTCACCTAAGGTGCATGATTTCTCAGTGTGCCACACCTCAAATTCATTATAGACCTGCATCACTGAACCTGTCTGGCATTTATTATTCTTTCTGGCTTACCAGAACACTCTCCAGCATCAAGTAACTCATTCAAAATCTCCTCCTGTTCCACAACTTGATTTCCTATCAGCAGCTACTACGGATGACACTCACTTACACACTATTAGTTTAAGAATGACTTTTATAAAAGTCATACAAAAAGGTCCATCTAGCCAACTATCTGTTTCTGACAGTGCTCAACAGCAGATCCTAAAGATAGATATAAATACACAGCAAACAAACAACTTCACTTTCCTACAATACCCTTCCAGCCTTCAACAACTGGTGGTTCAAGGACACTGCAAGCCAGAGGTGCCATCTTTAGCCCTAATGGATTTTTCTTGCACAAATGTATTCAACAGTTTCTTGAAGCCATGTAAGCTTTTAATAACCACAATCCCTGCTCCACAGCTTAATAACCTATTGTACAAAGACCTGTACCTGTCATTTGTTTTGAACCTGGTAGAGTATTTAATTTGATGCTATTATTTCTATGAAAGAGAGTGAATAAACTGATCCCTGCATATCTTTTCCATGTTACTCCCTTCTCAGATTGCTCTATCATATTCTCAGTCCTCTCATCCATCACTCAACAATGAAGCCTTTACTTAATTCAGTCACCCTTAATAGGTATCTTTTCCACCCCATCTGTGATGATTATGATTGCACAAGAATTGCACACAGTATTTGAGAGTACACAGTGAATTTACACAGGAGCCATAACAATGTTACCCTCTTTGAAATGAAAGCTAACATTTTCATAAAACTAATATAAGCATCAAGAGCTCCTTCCTGAGTAGCAATTACTATGTCAAAAGTTATTGCTGTATATGTAAAACTAGGATTATTTACTTCCCCATATACATTATTTTATATTTATCCACATTTCACTTCAGAGGGCTAGACGAAGAAAGACAGAAGATTATGTGGAGACATCTTTAGCTATAGCAGTAAAAGTCTGTCTGTATCCTACCCCACACTTCCCACTTCTTATTTTCTCTCTCTTCCATTATATAAACTCTGGCCATTATAATGAATCTTCCCAACACTGGCTATTGATCCCAGAGATCATTTGTTTATGCCCCTGTTTCCTAGGCATGGATCATATTAGTTTTCAAGCACCTTGGAAGTACCTCAGACTAATAACAACCCCAAAACATAAAAGTGTTTTTATTTTCCTTCCCATGATCCCTCTGAAGCAACTGGAATGAATCTTTCTTTTACATTTTGTTTCTCCTCTTAAGTAGTTTGATGTTCAAGATCTCTGCTATCTCTTGAGCACCTCATTCACTGCCAAATCACTGTTCTCCTACACAAGGTAGGAGTCTTGATTTTAAACACTGTTTTTATCCCTCTTAGTTAATAGACCTCTAAATTAGTTGAAAACATTGTTTTGGGGAGGTGCGTATTCTGTTTACTTTAAGCAAATTTCTGCAAGTTCTGTGTAGGTGCACTTTTGGGCCATGATTGGAGTCAGTTTTCAGCTCCTCTGCCACAGGACCAATTTAACAAAAAACTACCACAGCCTAAAGTTACTGGAGCCTGAAGTAACTTAACAAGTTACTCAAGCTTCCAAAGCACTGCCAAACCTGTAAAGTTCAATGTTGCTGAAGGGTGGACAATGCCAGTTTTACTGAGATGAGACTGCATTACTAGATTTTGTTATCAAGATGATTTTTGTTTGTTTGTGGTTTAAATTTGCAGCATAAGCTGCCCATAACGTTAGAATCTAGTGGAGAAACTACAGTATGGCTGTGCACAGAAAAGCAGTCTAGATTAAAACATAGATTTATTTGGGATGTGAAAAAACACATCCCTGCATTTTGAAAAATATGCAATAAGCCCTTGTTCCAGCTCAATTCTAAAGCAGAACACAGCAAGTAACACTTTCCACTTCTAAAAGGGAAAAGAAATACAAAGTTACCTGCACAATAATGAAGGATGTGAATTTCACAAGAAAAAAAAATTAAAGGCACCACTTTTACAAATAAAATTTTGGGGAATAATCTGTATTACAGGATTCTCCCACCCTGCACCACAAATTTCCCATTTGTGTATCAAAGCTGGGCATAAAACACACTTTCTTCTTAGGATTTTCAGCCTGGTGTACCTCACAGACCACCTTAACGGCTACATCACTTCACATTTCAACACTGCTTGCCCAGCCACAGCAAATGTGATTCAGGGAGGCCACCCCGAGCCCTGCGTCAGCATATTACCAGGCATCCACACTGTTTGTGTCCACAGTGCAGTGGGGGAACTGAGGCCCTCCTCTCCACATGCACTGCTGTTCCTCGGACATCCTCTGCAAAGCCTGTCTCCAGCTACAGACATAAAAACACCAGTAAGCATTGGGAAGCAAAGTCAGGCAGCCCCACTAAGAATCTCCCCTTAGTTTTGGTAGGAGCTCAAAATGCATCACCAAGCTACAGTTCCCACACCAAAACATCCTGAACTACTCGGTCCTTCCAACCTTCGGGCTGCAAAGGAAGAGAGACTGTTTTGTGCAAGTACAGGTGTAGTAGCATGGATCTGTTCAACTGGGGAGGTACAGAAGGGGCGAGTGCACTGACATCTAACATGCCATAAGCAGCACCCACACCTCAATATTTTTGCCTTTGTATCAAAAAGGCAAACAACGCTTCTCAGAGCACTAGTGCAAAAAAGTGACCACATGTACAATAGAAGAAAACAAGATTATAATCTCCTCTTGAGAAGGAGCCTCAGTTTGCTACATAAAAATATGAAGCATGCTTTATTCACACATTTTCAATTCACTACAACATTAAAAGCCCACTGGTCATGTTTGTATGATGCAGCTAACATAAAACTAAGAGCTTACTGCAATCAAAATAAAATATTCCTCACTGGCACTACTTCAATAATTGACCTAGCCCAGGGTCATTTTAAAACAGTTTAAATGCATCATTAATCCAGGGTATTCCAAAGCAGCTTTACTAATACGCTGTAATAAATTAGAATAGAGAAGCAAGGTTGCAGTTAGCATGCATTTTAAAAAATAATAATATGATAACAAGATATGCCAGAGATGCAGATTAGAGCAACATGAAAGAGAAGGCATAGGAAACATGATAGCAACATGACTTAGAAGTTCCAGAAATATATTTGATGGGATGCATTTTCCTCATTATTCTCCCAGCTGTACATTATCCTTTCTTTCATGTTTCCTTCCTGTCACTTCCATCCCAACGCTCTGGCAGCTTCTCACTCTCCATTATCATTAAAAGAGAGTAGCTGGTCTCTCTAACAACCAGATCACTAAATTGGAGGTTAATCTGTGATATGAAGAAGGTTACTAAATGGAAGAGAAGCTCAGTCATTTGATTATTTCAGGTCACACATGCCAGGAGAAAAGCAGGTTAGCAAAGTATATTGTAGAGACGGCAGCCTTTGGCAAGTATTTTTTTGAACAAACTTGTGTATTATGTCCTAAAGAAATCTATATGGGTGTCCATTGTCTAAAGAGTAGAAACAACTAACAGGAAAGATTGGAAAGAATCAAGGGCATAAACGAAATAAGCTCGCATCTTTATTTCCTACATATTCCAAGACTTAGAAGCAGAGAGCGGAAAAAAGTTCAGTAGATCATCTAAAGTTATCACTGTTCAAAAACCAAACATAAAGCCAGCCTACATACAATCTGTGCATAAAGTGGGAGGAGAGACAACAACAAACCAAAAATCCAGTTATTAAAAAAAACTTGGAAAATGCCAAAGACACTGTAGATTGTACTGAATTTACGCTCATAAACATATGCTTTCCCATGGCGTCTTTCACAAAATTGTTCCATTCCTCATAAGATTGTTAGGGCATGTTACATTAAGAAAAATAAACTCCCTCTCCCTGTAGGAGGCCAAGACGGTCTCCTCACCTCCTCCTGCCCATAAACAAACATACATATGAGTGTACATATGTGTGTCTATACATACATATAAAACTAAAAATAAGAACTCAAAGCCCACACTAATAACCCTTTCTGAATAATCTATTCTACTAATAAATTTCTTTAAAATGCACTGAAGAAGAGTCTCAATTCACTAAATTTTAAACTTAATTCAGTAAGATTTTACTCTCCTAAGTCACAGAACAAGCATTACTACAACACAATAAAAAGGTAAGTTTTTCCAAGACCTCCTCTCTGAAGGGGTTACAACGTGCACAGGCAGTAAATACACGTCCTGGGCTTGATCTCCTGTGTTAATTTGTTGTGCACATCCATTCCAGATGCAGAAGCAGGTTGCTGCTTAGCATGATGCCATCTCCATTTCCCCTATCCCAATACATAATACAATTTTTCTTCATTGCTTCTGAAGGAGACATCTGTTACGCGTCTTGAGCATTTGAAGAAAAATTTCTCTCTCGCTTGTTCATATTGAAGTTGCTTCAACGAAAACACCTTTATCTTCAGTGACTGCACAATTACTCTGTATGGGGGGAGCACATGAACTGCAGCGCTTGAAACTTCTGAGTAGTAATTTGCTGAGATACCGCCTCAGTTTTATAAAAAGTCTCATATCAGTAACAAATCTTTGTCAAGCAGTTTCTCTCTATGCTTTGTGTATGGATGGTTTAAACAACGTCTCAGCTCTTACTCAAGAGCTCATTACTGCTCTTGGTGCATCCTCTCCTCATGACGTGAGGACACAGGGAAGATGGGGCAAGATCACATAAGGTAGTGGACTGTATTTCCAGTCAGATTTATTTCCCAGCCCTCTGCAACTTTGCTGCTTTCCTTGACAGAGCTGCAGAAGTTTCCTGTCCTCCTCTGCAGCCCTTCCTGCACACATGGCACGCCAGTTTGCGGTGCTGAAGATGGCAACTTTCAATTTTGTTTTGAAATTCCATTAGTATAGGCAGTCAGTGGAGGTGAACGCAATTTCACTTTCATGTTAGCAAAGCATAGGCTAATATATATGTTCTGGCTGTGCTTTCTTTGGGCTTGTATCTCTTAAATGGATTACTTTAGGGAAAACGAAGAGATAAAACCTTCTCTCAGACTGCTATACAGAACAAGAAGTAATATAGATCAAAATAAAATCTGACCATCATTAGGAGGAGTGTTTCCATATACTTGGAGAAATTCCCACTGCTTCACCATCATTGGGAATTATGTCAAGGATGCCCTTATGCTGAAAAAGTTTTAAACTGATGTGAAACAGAGGTTAAATGTACTGCAGGAATATTTTGCTGTGAGGCTTTTGCATGCCATTTTTTAGCTTTCTGCTAATTTTTACAGCCATCCCAAGTACTTTTTATGTCCATGTATGCTGCATCTCTAACAATTTTGTAACATTAGCAGAGAATTCGTTACTTAATGTCATAAAAGTTCTGGATTTACATTTTTATACTGGTGTTATAATTGCAAAATTTAATCAGCAATTTGACTGTCACTTTAGTTTACGTTGAGCAATTCTGGAAAAACAACATCCGTTCAAGCCTGTCATTCACTTTGTATCCATATCAAATGCAACTTCAAATGTAGTCATTTATCAGAGCCTGAAAAATAGCAATATATTTCTTGCAGGATGACATCAATGTGTCTTTTTCATGCATTCCCTATGCTAATGTGAAACTACTACTCTGTAGAAAAAGCAATCTAAAAATTTCCAAGATTCAAGCAATCCAATATAATAATTTACCCAGCAATCAAATGAGATATCAAAAACATTAAAAAACCTGAAATGTGTTTTTCCCCCAAAAAGCAAATAAAAAGGAGAGAAAGAGGCAAGAGATGGAGGTGTGCTATGTTGAAAATAAGAGGGCTTTCCCCATTGAAGGGTCACAGTAGGTATTTTGCCTCTCCTATAAAAAAAATTATATATAAAAAAGTGGACTATTGCATTAAACCACGTGCTACGTACTGTGCAAGACAGATGATTCAGAGTTGGTGAACCACTGAAGGATACTGGTTCAGCACAAGATCTGGTACAATTTACAGTCTCTTCTCAAGTTACGTAGCTCTGGCTAACTAATGCTCAATCTGTGCAGGCTTTGCCAGGCAAAATTTTGCCAAGGGTACAGTTACTCTGTGCAGAAGAGAGATTTCAGCAGCCAGTGTCTGTTGGAGCTAACTCTTGTGGGTAGGAATATCTCTAACCTCCCAAGTACACAAGCACTTGTTTGACCTTGCCTTCTCCAACACAACCATGTAAACCTTCAGCAGCATTACCCAAATGTCACAAGCACAACTTTTAGCCCAGGGACTGGATGACAAAACAGAAAGACAAACTGCCTGTGACAGACAATTATCTAATGCAAAACTGGGAGATTTTAATCACAGTGAGGCAAAAACATATAGGATAAAATTTTTCTCTCACCTACAGAAGCTGTTAACATTGCAGGAACACATGTGAGGGACCTGTATTTCCCAGACATTGGCTCTGAACAGAGACACAGGGAGCCCTTGCTCTTCCCCATCTTCATCTATAAACAGAACTTGTCACAGGCTGGCTATAAAACATTCTCGCTTGTGCTAAACATTTGTTTGCATTCTCCTAGTACTTAATTTACAGAAAACTATTTTCAGAGAGCAACCATAAACAAACAGGCTAAAATTTTCTAAATAAACTCATCTGTTATTCTAAGTACCAGTATGAAAAATTATACTTCTTTAAGCAAATGAGCACCTTAAGTTAGTCTGATAAATCTACACTTACACACTTCAGTGAGCAATCCAATTTCTAAAGCACCCTGTGTTAACACTGGTGTCCTGACCAAATTCTAGTTCAGGTAATTACTCCGCCTAGCTAAATCTCTTAGCAATATCACATCCTGTCATAAACTGCTATATAGCACAGAAGTACAACTGTTAAATCGCCATTGCATCTTAAGCACAGAATCAATGTTTTATCGTTGATCAATGAAACATTTAAGTCATATGGGCCAGATTTTCTAGTCTACTATGTCCAATTTCCACTGTAAATTTGGCATTAAAAAAACCACCACAAAACTGGCAAGGTGTAGGAAACTGCACTGGACATGGTCACTCTTAGCTGGCACAAACCTGACAGAAGTTTTGGGGCACTGCACGTGCATGGCACAGCCAGATGACACCAATCTCCAAACTCCTTGTTGCTGCTGTTCTCATGGGGATTACTGCTCACATGGCTCTGAAGAAGACATGCAAATATTCCTCAGCTACTTCAGGAAAAAGTCTGGCAGATAGGCTTAAACTGTTGTGGAGGTGGTTTCAGATGATCCAGTGAAGGACCTGTCAAATGCCGTTATGTTCTGTCACCAGAGATTTGGCTGAAAAATTCAGGCATTGGATGGCAACCAACAACTGGTGGTGACGGTGGGGAAAGGGATGCTGTAGTTATCTGTTATATTCACAGGTGGCCAGATGACAGCCTCATATTTCAGCTAGTGACTGCTTCCTGAAGCGAGGGCAGAGGTCTTCAATAAACATGATCTGACCAGGAGAAAGAGGGGATAGGAAATTCCTTCAATAACATCTGCCAAGAGATCTTAAAATGGCAGCGTAAGATAACATTGTCCCTGTGAAACACTACCTTGAATGGGAACATGGCAGCTCTGACCCTGCTGAGTACAAACATCCAGAAGAGAGTGGGACATTGTATCCTATATATTTCTATGTTAGCTCCACATACACCTCTTCATTTTTATTGCTACAATTCTCTTAATATATTGCTGTTAGTTTTGCAATTAAATAGCTGACTTGAATCACCAGGTGTTTGCATAGACTTGGACTCATGTCATCTTCTCTGTGAAGAAAGATGTGTGAAAATTATGGAAATGAAGGTGAAGAATTTGAAAGAGAAGCATGAAATCCTGTTAAATTCCTGCAATAGATTTTCTTCCTCTCCTTTACCTCTGGAGCAAACCTCCTCAAGTAGGTCTCTTCTATAGCATTTTTTCATAAAGAAGAGGAAAAGGATTTCTCTGTTGAAGATGTATGTTGAGAATGATTACCCAGCCAAGCCCATCACCCAGTGAAACTCCTCCAAATGTGACAATTGTCAAAACCAGTTTGAAACCAATAAATCACAATAGAGCTTGACCTTAAAAACCAGTTTACATTTGGAATTCTCATAAAGTAGTTGGTTCAGCAGGTTGGCATCTCCTAATAAAGCCTTTTCACATTCTAAAGAAACATTAAAAAACTGGGACTGCTATTTCTTTCAGTCAGCGTAATTTGGTCTCTTGACAGTAAGGAACATTTACGATAGATGTAGGATTTTTAGCTTGGGATTCCAGAGCTGCATTGTATTTAACTTGTCAACCTCTGAGTTAATTTTTTTCAGCCTTATTTAAAGTAACCAAACATGCCTGCTCCTGGCCCTGATCCCTTGAAATAGTTAGCATACACTCAGTTTTGCTGAAGTCAGTTGCTATAAATGTGTGCATCAGCATATCACTATACAAAGACCATAAGTTACCTGTCTGAGCATTAAAAAAAAAAAAAAAAAAGCTGAATTGTTCTTTCTTCTATGTGTGTGAACAGACACCTGCCTACACACACAGTTGCATCTCCAGCCGGTGCAGCGGCACAGTGCAGCCTGGCTCCCAACCAGGATGCCCCTACCATACCACTGCAGTGCTCCAGGCCCAAACACAAGAGCTACATTCCCTGCACGGGGAGATGAGAAAGTTTAGGAGAAAAGTGAGCGTCATGTCCCAGTGAGGAAACAAGACACAGCTTGGGTATGCCCCCGCTAATCAGTGAGCAATCTTGTAACCCACTGCTTCGATAAGGCCATGGAGTCCCCTTAACTGCATTTGTCTTTCTACAAGTCCAAATGCTGGCATGCACAGAGGTTTCTTGACCTTGTGTTTTGATTTGGATTAATCTGAAATGACTGTGCTTAAAAAAAAGGTAACTACACACAATAATATTAGCTGAAATACATTACAAATGCCAAGTGAAATGGAAAGAAAACTAAATATAGAAACCAGTGCATTTTATCCTGTAAGATATACTCTGTTTATTAACATTCCTGAAAATTGATAGGTATTAGATTAACCACAGGAGGGCTCCCTCTAGTATACTGACTACAACAGAAACATACTGTTAATTGCCGAAAATAATATTATATCTTAAAAGTGACAAAGGTTTTAGACCTTAAACAGTATTTTCCTCAGTAGGCTCCAATCTATACAGGGGAATAAAATTATACATGAACAATTCAGATAAAGAAGTGAATTACAGAAGCGTTAACTGTATGACTGTTACATACTTAAATGGCAAATGCAGATCGCCACCGCACTGCATCTTAAGACACTAAGCTCTGTTTTGCTGTGCCACGTATAGGGGCTCTTGGAGCTGACACAGCGGCACAGCAATGAACAGGGCTGTAGAATAACAGAGGATTGAACGCACCAGGTCCCAGCTGCCGCTCTGGGGAGAGAAATGCTCGCAACAGCACTTGCATAGAAACTGAGCACAGAAAGCGCGGCGTCATTTAATCAGTACTTTTATGGTCAGCCCTGCACTCTCCCAAAATAGTACAAATTAATGTCAGCAATAGTCAAGCAGCTACTTTTGTAGACTTGGGCCTGTTTGTCACTCTATTTACTCCTCTCTTAAAGAGAAACAAAACTCTCCCACCTCACAAGATTGTGGTGAAAGCAAAGGTAAGCAACTGAGACGGTGGAACTAAATACATAACTGACAGTGTCCTGACAGTGCAATCATAGGAAATAGCTGTCTATTTGTGTCCTAACCCAACCATAATTAGTACAAGATTTTGTAGCTGTTGAAATCAACTGGAAAAGCAAGATAAATACAGCTAAGTGGGAAGGGAAAAAACAAAAAAAGTTTCAAGATGCAGTTTTTGTGCAGCTCCAGAAACAGAATTCAGCAACCCAAGCTTTGTACTTCACTGGCATCAATGGTGAGTAAACAGTTAACTGTCCTGGAACAAGTATGATTATCAGAACTTGTGTACTAAACAGTAGAAAACATTGCACTTTGGGGCAAATTCAAATTTTCACCTCTTTCATGGACTTCACAGACTCATGACTCTTTGCAAGACAGATTTCAGGCTGAAACTGCTTCCTGGATTCAGAAGCCAAAGTCAGTACTTTCACAGCCACCAGGTTTGGAAGGTAGATTTTGTGCCTGTTTTCCAACTACACTACAGGCCCAGGATTTGTAAGAACTAAGTTCTCTTTATCCTGAGGAGTTCATTTAAATCTGTACCTCACATATCCCAAGAGAAAAACCTCATCATGGGGCTAACCAGACAGAAATACAGAATTCACAGGACAAAGGAAAGAGAGTATGACTCTACCCCATGGAATAACGCTTTCCCCTCACAGCATGGGTGTGTTTTGGTCTTTGCTCTGGCCACTGTGCCTGAACCAAAATAAAAAGGCCCATCACCACTGAGGGCTCCTCCTGCAGAAGTGCCTAACTTGGGAGGTTAAAGTAGCATGCCCCACTGCGCCAAAGCATAAGTGAAACAAAGCCAGAAGTCCACCTTCTTTCCTTACTTTACACGTCATAAAGCATTTCAGTAATACACCTGTGAAAAAGTATTACAGAACATCTGTGACTAAGAGATGCTGCAGTTCAATCCAATTTTAAGTTAGTGCTACTTTGTTTGGCTACAGTAAGGCTTCAGCCTTGTCTGTTTATATACTTTCAATAAATGAAAAATAACTTCACATAAAAGAACCAGATCTCTTGCAGCAGCTTTCCAGCGTCCATAATATAAGTATTTGTCGAAAAGTGTTGCGAGATATGTTTCCTTCTGTTTTTACCGGGTGCCAGTGTGGTTGACTACTGCAGTCAAGTGAAGTAACCCCTAACGCATTTCAACTTCATTTGATATTTTCTTCATTCAGTTGTCATCTCCCTCTTACCCAATACCTTTACTCTTGAAGCTCCACTTTATATCTTGATAACTGTTAGTTACTTTTGGTTTATCACAGTATTTAAAGATCAAGTCTATCAAGTTCACAAGTGAAAACCTTAGGAAAACATGATGGGTTAAAAAAAGTTAGTTCGTATGAAACACATAGAGGTTAATAATGCTTATAGAATTAACGTACAGTGATCAAAATCATTGATGCTGTCGGAAATCAGGGTTGTCAATACCATTTTCTCATCTTTTAATCTTTCCTAAAGAAGAGCGTCTCTGCTCAAAACCAGAATTTGCACAAAGACAAAAAAATACTCTTATGTAACTTATTGCAGCACTATTTTAAAGAATAAAAAGTCAACTTATTTTGTCATATCAGAATTTCTAGATAGCACTAAAGAGCACAAGTGCCCTCTTCTAGGCACTGGGAATGGCACAGTCCCCAGGGGACACTGTTCTACCACTCATAGAAACAGATTATTTTTGCACTGTGGACTGCTTTTGAACAGCTTCTCTGCTTACTGCTGTCAGGATATCAATGCCTCCTCCATCAGCCTGCTATCCCTCCTTCGCTCCAGTGCTATGGCAAGCAGCTGAGATTGTGGGAGAGGCTGACATAGCCCTCATTCACAGAAGTTTGTGGATGTCTGCTTTAGCAATGAATGGGAAAGTTTAGTTTATAACTAGTCAGAAAATCAGAATTTTACCATGCTGTCTCCTCAAAAACACCTGACGATCAATAACATTAAATTAATTGATCTTAAAACAAGACGAGATGTTTACAAACATTACTGCCAATGTCAGAATACCGCTAGACACACATTTCACCCATGAGGGCAAAACCAGTTTAGCCCGTGGCTAACTTATTAAGGTCACTGACAGCTCTGCCTCTTCCATGGTCAGGACATACCACAGCAGTCTGACTGTACATCACTGTCATGTGCTGACTCTACATACATACCTATGTAACCTAACACAACTTTAGAATATACAAGAAAAGTCCGCTGCAGTTTCAGTAGGACTGACCTTTAACTTACGTTAAGTCACACTAAGTATCGAGTAATTGAACACCTCAATGGCAAAGAATGAGAGCGTTGAGTGTTGACATTCTTGCATCTCCTAACTTAGCAGGGGAAAAAAAAAAAGTTATATTTCTACTATGATACTATTTCATTATTACTAATGCAGCCTTTTCTAGTATGACCTCATTTCTACCTTAGTCTCAAAGAAATACACTGACCATGTTCTTGCAATTTCCTTTATATTTAAAGAAGTTGAACTCAAAACTTGTACTTCAACCCTTGCTCTTCGTATGCATTTTGGGTTATAACATGCACATCAAAAGACACAAGTACCATAATTGCATTACTCACCTCTACTTCAACCTGCCATCCTCATTGGGTAATGACATTGCCAACATGACTTCAATTCTGACAGTGATAACAGAATTACATTAGGGTCAGCTGTAAGGTTCAAAGTTTCATTGCTCATTTTTATTGTTTTCCCATTAAACAGTCCCATTACTGCTTATTTAGTATTCAGGTGGGGAGAAAAGGACAGAAAGAGAGAAAAGGAAGCTAGTAAAAAGCCCCTTTCATAAAACTTAGGATTTAAAATTTGCTGGGGTCTCATTAGCAAGTCTCACTAGCCTTTCATGTATGCCCAGCTGCGGATCTCCAAGGTTTTCTTCCACCATTTAACCCAGAACTTTAAAAAAAAAAAAAAAAGTTATTTCCCTCTGAGTGCTATCCAGTCATGCTCTACTTAAGAGTGCAGTCCTGAACATTAGAAATTTCATCTTATGTCAAGGCATGTGTCTTTCAAAGACCCATGCAACAAACATGGAAATTATTATTTGCATTGAATACCTTAGCTTTCCTAAATCACAAAGTAAATTAGAAACTGCAAAGGCTATAGTATGCACCTTGTAAACTAACAACAGACGCTTACGATCACGTATAATTTTCTTTCAGCAGAAATTACTTCCAACTAAAATCTAGCACCTGACACCTACTGCATTTTAAAACCCTTGAAAAGACAAAGTAAGCTTCAAATTAAGAAGCTATCCCTAACTTACTCCTGTAGTAATAAAGTATCTTCCATTCAGCATATTTCATTAACCAGTTATGATACTTTGGAGGACTAACTTCTGCAATGGATAGCTATATTAACAAAGAATCAAATATTTTATTGTTCAGTTGAAGCCGTTGGCTTAAATACATTTAGTATGTGGAAAGTGCATTATACACATGCGTGATAACCTTTGAATTTAAGACTACTAATACACTAAAACGATACATGATGCTGCCTAATACGCTCTAACACAAAGGCTATGCAAGTGGTAAACAAGCTAAAAGATCAAACAATCCCGTAATTTCTTACTAATGATCTATAAAATATTTATGTCATATTTAAATTACACTGACAATTACAGTGTAGGAGCATAGCACTGTTGAACAGAACAAATATATAAGCTTCAGTAAATTACAGGCAGGGTTTTAAAGCACTGCATTACAACTCCCTAAAACTAAACTTCGCTTAATGCAGGTCATGCTGTGATTTACGAGCCGTACATAAAAACCCAGCGAGTTGAAGAATAACTTGAGAAAAAAACAGCTTATGTCGACTGCTGTTATTAATAACGGTGATTGAGGAGATTGTAAACTGGAAATATTTTAAAGTTCGTTGTGACATCAGCCTGAAAAGCTGTTACACACACAAAGCGCAGTTGTATCAGGGCACATCAGTAGCATTCAGAAGAGAGAAAGACTGTCAGTCCCTTCTGTTGAGTTTTCAGCAGAAGGGAAGAGGAGGCAAAAAAAAAAAAATCTAGGCGGTTAGTTACCTAGACGGATCCCGAGCAATTTCAGCGGACATACAGCCACACAGCAGTTCAAGAAGGATTACCGGCAGGCAGACGAGTAAAAGTTGCAGCAAAAACTCCAGTTCTCGCAAGGAAAATTAGAGCCCAGCAACACCCTTGGCTGCCCAACGAAGCACGCAAAATCCCCCGTCCTCCTCCTTTCGCAGCCGGCTCCTGCCCCGGCTCGCCCTCGCCCTTCCCGGGGAAACCCAACCCGCCGGGCTCCGTTCTTCGCCCACAACTTTCTCTCTCCAGCGCGGAGGGAGGACGGGCACATGTGCTGCCGCTCTCCGCCCCGCACCCGCCGCCGGC